>VWYI01035355.1:0-30676 GCA_013399455.1 Anthoscopus minutus | reverse complement strand
GGGGTTGGTGGGGGGGGGGGGGGGGTAAGTTCTCTATTATGTAAGTTTTAAAAACATTCTACGCTCCTAATCAAAAATTAATAAAAACAGGGCAATTGTGGGGTGTCCCTGCCCAGGGGAAACAATGGCTTTGACTGCTGGGAAGGGTCGACCCCACCCCTCTGCCTTGGAGGGAGGTAAGCCAAAGAATGGTAAAACTCCGCCCTTCTCCTGTAAATCCCACCACCTTGCCCCTGTTCAGAGTTCTCTGCCTATGGGTTAAACTGAGCATGTTCCTGTATTGGTGTTGCCCCAAATAAATGGATCCCTGGACTTAAACAAAGATCCGTGTTGTTGTTTCTCATGCTGGTCACCAGACCTGCCTGGACCTGATCCTGTTGCCACAGAATGCAACAGCACTTGAGTAGGTGATGGGAGTTGGCTGGAATTTTTATTACATCCTCAAGTTTCCCATTTCCACTCCTCTTCATCGACCAGGTGTCCTCCTATTGCCTGACAGTGGGAGGCATGGGAGTCCTCTGACTCCTGGTGGGCCTCCCTCAAGGATGGAGGGGCTGAACTCCATCAATGTATTTCCCTTTCACTTTCCCTAATACTGCTTAGCCTTTCTACTTCCTCCCTAAGCTCGGCCACCAGCAAAAGATGATCATTCACCTGTTCACACCACAGGCAGGCTTCTTCTGCAATGACGCCGGAGGCATTGATAACCTCAAACACTCTGCAGAGGAATGGGTCTCTACAGACACATCCTTTTTGGAGGGTCCTACTTGGTTACACACCCTTGTGCTAACTACAGTTTTTGATCGTGTAAAAACCATTACTAACAAAAACCCCCAAAACCAACCAACCAACAGAAACACAGTAAACAACAAACTAACCTTACTAGCAGGAAAAACCTGCAATCCTGCCTGCTTGCCCTGCCTGCGTTTACTGCCCTGCCACACCCTCAGAGATGTGCCACGCCCCTGTTTGCCCGCTCCTGTTTGCAGCACTCTCTACAGGCCTCTTCTAATCACCCTGCTACTCACCGGGGGACAAAGCCCCACCCCTTGCCTGCATGACTCTCAGAGTGAAGAATGATGCCTCAAAATCACTTCATCACTGTTTCATGCATTTTATTTTAAAGGCTTATTAATAACACATTCTTTCTAGTAGAATGCTATTGTCATCTCAACATTTTTTTCCTCTGGGATATTGAAAATAAGATTTCCCTATCTTTGCCTTTTTTTTGGTCTGTTTTTATTTAGTCAATGATGATTCATTTTTCCTGTGTTTCTAAGCAAGTTAACATTAAAATGTCTAGCTTCTATTCTCTTTCTATTTTATTTGTGCATTGGAGCCATTCACAATGATGTCAGCTCAGCTCCAGGCATTGTCTCTGATAGTTCAATTCCATCTGAATTGCTGGAGCCAGCAGGACATTAGCATTCACTTTATTGATTTAGCATACTCGGGGAATAAGATGGGTTTTGTATTCAGCAACACACGTGAAAAACTGAAGAAATTATAAACCAGACCAAAGTTATTTTGGAGTCACATATCTTTTCCTTCTCACATACCTTCCTGCGCTTGAGGGCTCCATTTAAATATTGGCATGTCAGTGCCAAGCCATTCCTTGACAGTGCTCATGGAAGAAAAAGGAGAGAAAAGCTATTTAAAACTATTGTTTAACATAGTTCATCAATTTAACAGATTTCAAGGCTAAAAGATCATGTCATGCGTTACCTCCTATAAATGTAGGAGAATTCCTACTGTAATTTCTGCATTTTGTCCAACAATTGGAGAGTACACTTTTTCAAAGCTAAATACTTCAATCTGAGTTCTGAAATAAGTATTAAAAACATAACACTTGATGTCCTTAAAACTTTCTTCCCTTGTCCAGTGCCTACCATTATAACAAGTTTTTGGTGTTGTATGTGACTCAAGATGCACATGACCTACAAAGAGTTTGTGTCTATTCAGATTCCAGATTCTTGAATGTTAAACTAAAGTGAAAAAAAGAATGCAGGGCAAAATTTTCAGAAGAGGTGGCTAAAGTTAGGCTCAGAAATCAATCTGCCTCCAAAAGAAATGCTGAGCTGAGCAGGTGCCTGTGAACTGTGAGTAGGTGCCTGTGATTGAAGAAATATGGTTTTATTTTCCTGCAAACTAGAATCTTCACCTCACTTTTTTATGACTTCAAAACAGGGATTCACAAATTTTTCAACAATAGGACTGAAGACCTCAGCAGATATGTTTGTTCAATTACACACTTTATGGCTGTGTGAAACGATTTAGTTCCACTGAACGGAGCCATTTTGGACATGCACTGACCCAACCAAAGGAATTATTTTGTAACGTTTTTACCTGGACCTCAACCAATTGTTCCCCAGGCTCAGAAGAGCTAAGCAATCAAACATCTTACAGGTCTTTTTGCTAAATATAACATTGTTAAGCCTTGGATTCTAGAGTACAGCCAGGAGCCTAAAAAAAAAAACCAAAACAACACCTTACCAAATAATTGAGGCATCTGAGAGACCCACACAGATGTCATAAAATCCAGAGCATCTGAGCTGTAAATTGACTAATAAAAAAACTGCTAAATTTATCCAACCAGGATATAGCTTACAACATAAGGAAAATCTATATAGGATTTTATCCTATTCACTGTGTTGGCTGAAGGGTACAGTTTGATCAGCTAGCAAAGACACAAAATACGTAAACCCTCTATTTTTTCCCAGGAGACAGGTGGGAAAAGGGAACAAGCTGGTGTGTGTCAACTCCCAAGTTCTTGAGAGCTGATGTGTAGAAAGATTCTGACAATCCACATATCAGAAAAATTATCACTGAAGAAAAGATAAAGTTATACTAGTTGAAAATAAGGGTTTTTATTTATTCTCGTGATAGATGACAATATAATATTGGCTTTCTCATTTATAGGTTAACTTTTTATATCACAAGTATTTTGATATAGTGGGTTTAGACCCACTTTTAACTGCTTTTTTATAGTATTATCTGTCAGTTTACATATGCACTGTGTAGTTAGTATGAATGGTAATGTAATAAATACTTTGTGTCATAGGCATTAGCAAACTGTTAAAAATAGAGACTAAAAATACCTCTATATAACTAACTTAAAGAATAGTGAAAAAACCAATAATTTTCTTACATCTGCGGCCTGACATCTCCAAGTACAAGAATGAGGGGAACCCAGAGCATCAGTATCCAAAAGTGCACCACAATGGGAACAAAGGAAAACCTAAGCTACAGAGTAACCTGCAGGCAAGTCAGAAGTTGAAAACCAAATCAGAAGAGAACCTGGAAGATCAAGAGTTCCCTAGGAAGTTGGAATAAAAAAAGCCACATGAATATGCATGAGCCTCAGAGACATAGAGTATAAAGATAACACTCTTTCAAACCTACAGTGTGCTCTCTGGTTAAGTGGCCAGAGACACCCCAGCTCTGGATGTTTTTCTTTTTTTGTCCCTTATTTTATCCCTTAATAAACTGTTTTTTAAAAAACCCTAAAGTTTGAAATCAGAATTTCACAATTCTAAATATTAACTAACTTTGTGTGTGTTGTGCTCTCTGTCGGGGAGGCAGAAGAACAAGTAAAATGTACCATACTTTAAGCACAGTTTATTGTATTGATTAGGAAATTTATGGCAGTATCTCCAGGATTTGACCCTGAATATATGAGATACTGATATACTTGATCTATATTTGATCCTAGATATACTTGGATATATTTGATCTGATCCTGGATGCAGTTTAAGGCCAGTTCTGCCTTTCCTTTACTGTTCTGTCCCCTTCAAATACATTCTCATTTAAAAGCAGAGTTTGTGCTGAAAAGTTGAAGTTTTCTTGCAAGACACGAATTGAGATGCAGATTGAGCCCTAGGTGGGAACCCCAGGCGAGTTCTGAACTCTCAGTCTTTGGGATAACAAAGGGCATCAAGATGGGTGATGCTAGCCAGGTGAATGGAAACAGAGACA
This sequence comes from Anthoscopus minutus, assembly GCA_013399455.1. Classification (NCBI taxonomy): domain Eukaryota; kingdom Metazoa; phylum Chordata; class Aves; order Passeriformes; family Paridae; genus Anthoscopus; species Anthoscopus minutus. The sequence continues at coordinate 26,701 of VWYI01035355.1, read as the reverse complement.
CAGCAGAAGCCGGGAACAGCCGATCGTTTTGGCTAACAAAGGAGGCGAGGACGGGTGCCAGTGAGGTGGATGGACAGAGACAGAGGCAGGAGCAGAGAACTGTGGAGGGAGAGGGAAACTTGAGGGAGGGGACACTGTGACGGGATAAAAGCCTGGTTGCTTAACTGGGATCCTCTCGGAGGCACTAGCTCGAGCTGTTTATGTGTTGCTGTGCCTGGAATAAATCCCTTTATGGGACGAGACATTTGGGGCTCAGTTTCATTTGGGAAACCTGGGGTCGAACCGGTGAGGAAACCTGGTCTGACTGTGGACTGAGGTGTGTGGGGAGCCAAGCGGGGAACCCATCGTGTCTCTGAAGCCGCCGTGGAGGCTTCTGTCCCAGCAGCGACTGTCTTTGGCGCTGGGAGCGTGACTGCCAAGGGGCACACTAGGAAGACTCTTTAACAACTGCGCTGGCATAGCAGGGCCTGCGGCTGTCCCCGCAGCGCTTTCCAAGCAGCTCGGGAGCACCGGGGAGCCCTAAGGCAAGCGCACGGGGTGGGTGGGGCCATGAGGGCGGCGGCCCCGCCCCTCACAGCGCGCGGAGCCCGGGGTGGCTGCGCAGCGTTTCCGACGGCGCAGGAAGGGGCGGCGCGCGGGGCTTGGGAGCTGCGGAGGGAGCGGCGGAAGCGGCGTGGCCGCGGATGGGTGAGTCTTGGAGCTGTGACGGGAGCGGCGGTATTGCCGGGGCCGCGGGTCGGCGAACTTGGGAGCTGCGGCGGGAGCGGTGGTATCGCCGGGGCCACGGGTCGGGGAGCTCTGGGGGGTGCGGAGGCTACGGCACCGACCGCCGTGGAGCGGGGCAGGCGGGGGCTGGGCTCCGGGAGGGTTCTCCGGGAAATGCCGCCGCACGCGGGCCGCGATGTGGGACGCGTCAGCGCCTGAGCCAGTCCCACGGCCTCTAGGGCTGCAGGCGAAGAGACGGCCAGGCCGGGGCCGTGTGGTCACGGCAGCGAGAGGGACCGGGGCACAGGTCTCATGTTTTACCGTTACCGAGAGCCGCGACCGAGAGCCTGGATATCACCGCTGCTTTCATCAGCTTTGTTCTGATTAGGGAGATGAGGGAACTGCAGCCGGGTTTAGAAATTAAGGGCTGCATTAGAAGCATATGGAACCCGCGCTATTGCAATTAAATAAATAAATAAAGTAATAAGCTAGTGCTTATTACTTTTAAGTTTTTACAGTACACCTCTCTTCTAGGAAAAATGATTTCTGAAAGCAGCTCCTTCATCAAGGGTGTGGTGCTTGGAGGAGCCTTCTGCATGTTGGTCACGCTCCTTGGACACATTAACGTGGGCCACGGGACCAAAGCACATCACCATGAGCATCATCACATCCAGGCTCCCAACAAGGAAGATGTCTTAAACCTTTCAGAAGGTGAACGTGTGCAGCTTAATAAAAGCATCCGCATTTACTGTATCATCCTTGTGAAACCAAAAGATCTGGGGCACTGGGCTGCAGTAAGGGAGACCTGGAGCAAGCACTGCGACAAGGCAGAATTCTACAGCTCAGAAAATGTCAAAGTGTTTGATTCTGTAGCCATCAACACAAATGATATGTGGGTGATCATGCAGAAAGCTTACAAGATAGCTTTTGAACGCTATAAGGATGAATTCAGCTGGTTCTTCCTTGCACATCCAACAACATTTGCTATAATTGAAAATCTCAAGTATTTCTTACTGAAAAAAGACCCCTTGCAGCCTTTTTACATAGGCCACACTGTAAAATCTGGTGACCTTGAGTATGTAGATGGTGAGGGAGGAATAGTCTTAAGCATTGAGTCACTAAGACGACTTGCCCATGTTCTTGGAGACCCTGACAAGTGTCCAGAGCAGGGAGGTATGATTTGGAAACTCGAAGAGGACAAACAGCTCGCAATCTGCCTGAAGTACACTGGCGTGTTTGCCGAAAATGCTGAAGATTCAGAAGGGAAAGACGTCTTTAACACTAAATCTGTCGGGGCCCTCATTAAGGAGGCCATGTCCACTCACCCGCAGCAGGTGGTGGACGGCTGCTGCTCCGACATGGCCATCACCTTCAGTGGGCTGGCCCCCAACCACATGCACGTGATGATGTACGGGGTGTACAGGCTCAGGCCCTATGGCCACTCGTACAGTGATGCTCTGGTCTTCCTGCCCCCACCGGGCTCAGACAATGACTGATGTGTCCTCAGGGAAGGCCTGTAACCATGGCTGTTCCCACAACGTACAGTTGTACTGACACATTACTGATGTATAGGTTTATTTGCACATTGAAGATTGGTAAAGCTCTTAATTTTAGAAGTGGAAGGAGAATTTTTTTCTAACTCTTTTATAGAGAAATGCTTCTGGCTTTTGACAGTGCCGGAATGAAATGATAAAAAGAAGTTGTTAATGTTTATTATAAAAGGAAGTTAAGTTTATAGGGGGGGTTTGTATATGCTGGTATTTATTAATGTAAACTCAAATGAACTTTAGCCTACTCTTACAAATATATTTTTGCAAGACTTTGATTATTTCAGTTCTTCCAGGCATTTCTAGAATGTCTTTATAGCTTTCTAAGATGTACCAATAAAACTGACTACAGATTCAGTCTCAAAGACTGTAACTTCAAGCTATTTCTTCTACACTGAATACACAATACCTTGAGCTTATACAGCACCTGCCACCTCATGTACAGCCTTCTAACAGCAGGAAGCAAGGTGACAAGAATTATCTTGCAGCAGAGTACTATCAAGTGCCCTTTGGACTACTGTTTCTAAGCAGACAAAAGAAAAAGATAAACTGTATTTGAATAGGTATTAACATGGTCAGGGAGCCTGTTAGCACAAGATTAATTGCTCGTGTAAAATTTCACTCCATCTATAAGCATGTAATAATAAATGTTCAGTATTATTTATACTCCTGCTAATGGGTGTTAATAGTGCTTACAAGGAAGAAGATGGTCAATTGTCAGTACAATTTGGTGTTTGGTTTGGGGTTTTTAGATGCCTGGTTTTTTCTTTTACAATACAGTGCACTCAGTTTTACACAAGTTCCTGGGACACACTCCTATCCACTCACATCATGCGCAGACAAACAGCACTTCAGTACTTAGTCCATTTAGAATTCTGTGACCTGTCATGGGTGTTTAAATACTTGAGGAAGGCACTGCATCCATCTGTTACATCTAGGATGACCACAGGCTTTGGTGGTACTACAGTATTCATAAAACATGGGAACAGATTTAAAGGTGTTATCTCACCTTTAACCAACTAGTTGTAACACCCTACCCTGATCTGCAGGTGGTCAGGTGGGGAAGTGAAACAGCTGCTTCAGAGCTGATGAGACTATCCACATCTTGAGTTTTTTTGTTTTAAGCATCAGGTTTTTGACAAGAAAGGTGAGACAACTGCTCAGACCCCCATACAAGCTCCCACAGCTCAGCTGCTTTTTAAAAGGTGAAACAAGATGCACCTTCTCATATTCTCGGTTAGAGTTCAGCTGACAACAACACAAAAGATACACAATCGCTGCCAAAACCTGGGTAAAACTTACACCTGTGATGTTTTGCTAAAATGGTGTGTAAATCAAGCCTGATTTGACTTGTGTCTTCTTACAGAATAATACAGCTGCAAAAACTTTGACACAACCAGATAAAGCAAAACTTTCAGTGATAATTAAAAACAGTTTTGGTCCCTCTGCAGCAACAGCAGTCATAGGAGAATGAGAGTGAACAATTCTGATGAGAAGAAAATCTCTTTGTCACTGATTTGAAATGCTGTAGGACAACAGGAAGAGATAAGATGGAAGGGAAAAAGCAAACAAAAGGCAAGATTAGCTCATTTTACACCAAAAAAACCCCTCTGAAGCATAAACTGATTTGCCATAGTACTAAGCAGAAATCAGGAAACTTAAAATGAAATCTTTAAGACAGACAGAAATGTTCACCAGCATTCTCAAGGTCTGAGCTTTAACCAGAACTTTTTCATTGCTTCATTTTGTATTCCTACATTGTTAGTGTCAGATTTACCCCGTCATTTTCAGAAGTACAGTCTTGTAAATAATTTTACAGAATTTTAAAAGCAGCATATATTGGACAATACATTCTTTTTGCCATGTCTTAACTTGGCCTTAGAATCAGATGGAGAACACTTTGGATGCTATCACCTGTAAAGGTCCCAGGGTGGGGAAACCAATCCTGCAGAACAGCACCAAGGCAAGGCACTGGCACACAGAGTTACATTCTGCTGTTGTAAATGTATGTTGTCAGAGCAGGTGGTGGTGGTCAACCTGCTGCAACCTTCCCAGGGAAGTGTCTCCTGTGAGACTTCCCCTGGGTGCACAGGCACACCTGCCTTGCCTCAGTGATTCCGCTGTTAGTGCTTAGAGGGGCTGTTGGAATCGCTGCTGCTCCTCAGGAGTCGCTGTGTGGGGTTCCAAAGAGGTCTTTATTCTTCACTCCTGAAGGCCTCCAGGGAGGACAACTGCCCCAGGCTCAGCGAGATCAGGGAAGATATAGGGAAGGTAGGGAGTGGGGTAAAGGAACAAGGCCAGTAATGTGAAGGCTCAGGGGTGGAATGTGGGGGAAAGAGCCAGTGGGATATAACTAATATACATATGAGGGAAAGGCATGCTGGGAGCAAATTAACAAGTCTCAACAACAGCAAGGGTCACAACCAAGGCCTTTCCCTGTGGAGGAGAGTGATAAACACAAGCCTATGGGCTCCCTCCAGGGGAGAGCAGCTACAGTATCAGCCACCTCACTGCCCCCCACAATATGTGTTTAGAATAAAGACTTGAAATACTGATAAACACTTCCAGAGACAGTTATAAGTGGTAGACCTTAAAAGTTTCCTTAATTATTACAGTATTTCATTTTTCCATGGGCATAGCTTTGGGTATGCTAAACAAAATATTGGGGTTATCCAGACAGAAACACAGTGTTCCTGAACCCACTCTGTAGCTGTCTGGGGACATGTGGCAGAGTGCAAGAAGCTGAGAGCTTCTCAAGTTCCACCTGAAAAAGTTTCTCCTGGCTACGCTGAAAAACATGTTTTGCTGTCATGTCTTTATTTAACAGTGATTTTGTTTCTGTTCCTAAAATAAGGCAGCATACAGGGAATAGAGAGCATCAGGCACCAAGGTGGCACACACTTCACTGGGAATGTGGCCACCATTACTACAAACTCCACTGGATGGAGAGCAGTATCAAAGTGTTGGCAGGTAGAAATCTGAACATAGAGTCTTCAGATATGAGCCAGCATAAAAGAATTTCTAATCCACATATCAGTCTAAATTCATAAATCCTATACAGATAAATGCATATTAAAAACAGAAAATCCTTAAGTAAGCTGAAAAATAATGTCAAAAAACCTGATTTCTCAACATTCGAGAACCTAGATAGACTAACAAGATGTCAATCAGAAGAAAAATTCTGAAATGCTTCAGAAGTTTTATAAACCATATTTATATTTCACACACACTTTATATCAGTCTTTTAGGAGAGCACAAAAATGTAAACATTTCTTGGCTTTTTCCCCCTTTCCATTTGAAATAGTCTACCCACGGTCCATGCAGAATCTTTCATCAAATAGCTTCAGTCACTGAGGACTCAGGTTTAAGACAAAATAACTGTAATAAAAAGAAACCTAGAAAACTATTGTAGCCTAACAGTACTTTTGCATTCAATTGATTTATTTAGCATAGCCACAGAACAAAATAATTTGTACATTCAGTCACATTAAAAACAAGGAATTACAAAGCAGTCCACATTTAATCTAAGTACATTCCTTTGGAGTAACAGTTCCTGTTGTTTCACTTGTATGTCTTCATATGCCAAAGGCCATCATTTAAATAGTGGATATTTTCAATACCAATCCCTTTGTTGACCTTCTCACTGCAAAAGGAAAAATGTACAGAAGTATTACCTAGGTTAAATAGGAGAGCACTACAAAGTATATGATTTCAAGTAGAAACTGCAACATTTGTTAACCGGAAGGGGAAAGCTATCAACCACAAAGTCATCTTCCACAGCAGGTGCACAAGAAATATCACTTGTTATTACATGTACCCATACATGTAATAATCAAGACTGATAAGAAGACAATATTTGCCTTCCACATTTTCCCAACAGCTTTCTACAGTATTTTTACTACTTCTTTGTGGGACCCAGTTCTTCAGACAACACATCTGCTACTTTTCTTAATTTTACCATTTCTCTATCAAAATAACACAGCAATCGTGAGCCTTCCCCTCCCAGCAAAAGATGAGGTACAAGATGAGTGGAATGTTGAATCTAACAAGTTCCAGTTCCAAGTGTGCCACTGACACAATCAAATGCAGGTGAGCTGCCTCACTTCTAGTTGCAGGTCATCCACCCACACTTAAGAATTAAAAATGCTAAATATATGTGCTAATGACTTGCAGCTTGTTACAAGCATATTATCCCTCCATAGTATTAACTATCTTTTGAGCCATGTCATCTTTTAAAAATTAGTGGTCTGTGTCTGCACTGAACGTATTTATTTTTCCAGTAAAAAAACAAACATAACTAGTTTTGCCAGAATAAACAAGACAAATCTCTTTCTGGGAGTGAGAAAAAGGACTGGAGAATATAATTCACTCTATTTATAAAAGTGTTCTATTACTTACACAAGCTGCCCAAAAGTAATCAGGAAGGAAAATGCTGCTAACACAGTAATAACACATTATATGTAGTAATCACACCAAGAGATTAAAATCCCACTGCCTAAACCTGAAAATTGTGGAATAATGTCAGGCCACAAAGCAGCTAACAGGCTACAGAGAGCAATATCATTTCATTTTCCTCTCCAGTTCATGTTGCTTCACACAGGAAAAGGGTATTCAGCTGCAAGGCTGGTGGATCTGAATTTAGGTATATGAGGGACCTTAGTTTGCAATGATCACAGTGTATCACTGCACTCTTAGGACTGGAACACAAGTAGCCTTTCTTTCCACTTACTCTTGCAGTCTTTTGAAGCACCACAAAGAATCCTGAAGAATATAATCCTCAACGGCTACAGCAGGTCCAAATCCAAGTTTCTGCAGTCCCACTCTATCCCTGTTCTCTAAGACATTCCCACCTCTCTGCCTCGTGCTACTATTATGGCTTAGGACAGGCTTCTGTTGAGAATCAATGACACAAAAAGGAGTGACTTGTTTTCACCAAAAAAGCTTCCTCACTGCAACAAGTGACAGACAGGTCTGGAAACCAACACAGCCCAAACCTGCTGGGTGCACCTTACTTGCAAGATGTTAACAGAACTTAAAATGACAAAATAATTTAGCTACTTATAATTTAGCACTATCCGAAAGCCAAGAGCAACTAACATCCATTTCCATTTTCTCTATCTCTTTTTCTTCTCAAATAGTTTTCAGTTTATCTCCTAAGGAGACCTCTAAATTTCACAAGAGGCTCAGCTAAATTAGTTAGCATATCAAGCAGGAATGCTGCTTGTGGGCACACTCTAAAGAAAACGAGCAAGCCACGGAGAAAAAAAGGCCTAAACAGTCTAGGCAGGCAATCAAGCTCCAGCAGGTCTTGAGTCTGCTGTCCCTGCAGACAAAAATCTTCAATTTTCAATCCTCTCAAATCCAAATTACACATCTTGCCTAGCCCTAGGCAGTAAGTACTTTTAACAAGTATGTTTTTGTTCAACAAGATCTTTGAGAAAGTATGATCAGAGCACTAGAAATACTAACATTCAGTTGTAGTACTAATGTTTCGTGTCTTAAAATCCACATTCACATGAAAAGAACTATTTTGATTCCCAGTAAGGACAGAAGGCATTCCCTCCTTTTCTTTCAAATCTTACAAACTCTGTACTTGAACAGCACATGATGCAACAGCAATGCAGTAACCTTGACAGTGGTGCTTATACTCCAAACTAACATAAGAATAATAACATGGGAAAGGTTATATTTCAGCTTTTAAAACACTTACATGTCCTCAGCTGACATCTTCATTACTCCCACACATAATGCATGTTGTTTTCCCTCGGCCATTATTGCCTACAAATTACTACTAAGGAAAACAGATTTCTTTTTAAACTATTTCAAAAAAGTAAAAGCAATATGAAGAAATTACTTCCAAAAACACTTTCAAAAGCCAGTGTTCAACTTTTAACCTTTTAGTAATTCTAGAGCTCCAGCTCTTAAAGATAAGCAAAACAATGCACCGAATTTAACAATTGAATCAGTGTGTAGAACTAAGTATATATTTATGAACTTCAAACAGCAGTTACCGAAAAACTCCCAGTGCTACATTTCTTCCTTTGTGCCTAACACAGAGATGACAGTCTCTGCCTTTATGGAACAAAACAGGACATGCTTGTGGGTCCATTTTAGATTCCATGGCGCAGAAGAACTGAGACACCAATTTAAAAACCACTAGTACTGAAATCACATGTGCTTTTCAGAGCTTAGCAATACATGATGTTAACTGCTGATCTTTTCCTGTAGCATCTAACTAACAACCAAAGCAGCAGAGCTTGGTGTTATAAATGCTGTATTTGTTCAGGGTTCTTTTCTCAGTAATGTGAGTGAATTAGCATACTTTCTTCATTCTACGTATGCTAACTTCATCAGACATAGAGCAAGTCCTGACTGCAGTAAAGCTGCTCCTAAACTTCTTTCCTAACTCCCTAGGAACAGGAGAGAATTCTGAAGGGAACACAAGATTGACTAAGGAGGCAGGGGAGAAATTACACTGCACCTCATCTACTTTTACCTTTCTGCATAAAATCACTAAGGAACTCCACTTACCATTGAGATTAATAGAACAGCAGCCCACCAAACAGTACAGCAGGAATAGTTATGTGGTTTGGAACACACAGTAAGTGGAAAAATATGAACAATTTTGACCTTGCCAAGTGATATGTAAACCTCTGCAGCTCCTTTCTGATTACTAGTTATTTCATGGAATCCAATTAAAATCCAAAGTAATACAGATAATGATCAACTGAGAACACAGAAATTTAATTCATCTCACAGTGAGCAATAATTCATAGTTAAGAAGGATACAACGACAGTGTCAACAGCAGCAGGGTAAAGCTTTGCTCCAGGAGATGTCAGGCCAGGGCACATTATATTAGCTCCACTCAGGACAAATTTAATGGCACCTTTATCAACCTGCTGATGTGGGAGAATAAATGGGTCTAGGAGGGGAAAGATACAGCATTGCAATTAATATAGCACCATGACAACATTAATAGATTATCAAGTCAGTCTAAATGGGGCAATTAGATATAGAGCGTCCTGCAAGGGTAGGAAGTTTGAGAAACAATTACCAGAGCTCCTGCTCAGCAGAACCATCCCAAAAGAACACCAATACTGACCCAAAAGAACACAGGACCCATACACAGAGCAACAATTTCCCCTAGGGAAAAGAACCGCCCAAGTGTCCATCCTAAGAGATCTTAAAACAAAGGGGTCTTAAATCCCACAAACTCCATGTACTCTTACAAATTACTCCAACATGAAAGAAAAACAATTTAAAGTTAACAGAACAAAAAAGGCAAACATGGACAAAATTCTTGAAAGCTGTCAGCTCTCCAAGCCATCCTGCAAGTGCAGGCACCCTCTTGAAGTATTTCCAACACTGAGATCTGACTGAATAACATTTTTTGGGATCCAAACCAGAGTAACACAATCAAGCAGATCAGCAAGAAAAAAATTGCAAGAGTAAATTGTGAAAAGTAAAAAGCATGCAGCATAAATTCCCACAGCAGACAGATATAAATTACATCATTAAACTCACGAAGACAGAATATTTTTCTAGTAAGAACTTACAAGTATTTGCATAAAAACAAGCCTTGAAAGAAAAAAAAGATAGGGACCAACAATAGCAAATTTGTATCTCTGTCCTTGGGGAGCCTCTCAGGATTTTTTTACAGAGCTTTGCACAATTTCACTCTTACTTATCAAAGCTCATATTGCTTAACAGATAGCATGGAAGCAATTTACAGAGACATGTGAAATAGAAAATTAATAAATTGCAGTTAAGAAAGTATACTGCATCTTTAAGATCTATTCTGGAATGTGCACATGTATGGAATATACTAAATTGAAGCTCTTTTTAATTTGGTTCTACAGATGTCCCATGGAATCATATGGTCACCCTTCTCTTCCCAACACAACCACCCCCAGGAAACTTACATTTGTGAAGCAACCTTAGTGTCGGGTAAAAAATCCCTTCTCTTTGCCTGAAGAACAGCAACTCCCCATTCACAGTGAGGATTTCTATATGTTCGTGACTGCAAGATTTTAAAAAAAAAATAAATTCTAAGAGCTACTTAGCCCTTCTGTAGTTTAAATACAGTATTTTACTTTATGGAGTCTGGTCTATCTTAGCACCTGAGAATAAAAACAGTCAATTAGCAACAAAATTTAAAACTAAAAATATTATCTTTTTGTATGACTTGTACTTCAGCAGTGGTCTCCTGTTAACTTCTTCCCCTTTGAGAAAAAAGAAACATACTGACAAAATATACTAACTGCATTTCTTTGGCATTGCTTTCTGAATGCAATACCAAGAGAGAATAAGGAGAAGAACTCAGCAAAAATGTACTACCCTCTATTTAGAAAAGGGAAAATAATCAAGATAATACATAGAAGCCCAAAATTAGTACAAAATGTTACTGACAGAAATCCTAACAATTTTGAGCTTCCACATCCATAAAGCTGAATGCTACCCTTCAACCACAGGCTGATCCTTGGAGAGACCCTGAATACACTGCACATTAACTACTAGGCAGCATTTTTAACTTCCTCAGGCATCCTACTAGCATCTGCCTCTAAAGCACAATGAGCACATGCCAACTTTCTAGTTTGGCCATAACATGGACTACTAGCTATTAAGAGATGATGGATACCTATAAAAAAAAGTGCTAGGTTTACCTACTGTACAAAGTAAACATACAAAGGAAGCACTCTGAAAGCAAAGTCTAGGAGAAAAGATACTTACCATCTTACTATTTTAACGGGATCTTTCTTTGGCATTATTTGGTTTAGCCATGGTTCAATCACAGGAAATTGGTCTATCAATTGATTCTTGATACCTTTAATAACTGAAGTCTTCAGCTGGATACAGTTTGATACATTCTCCTTTTCATCAAATCTGTCAAGTGAGTGAAAATATTTTAGAAATGTACAATTTGCTGCACAAAAGATTCATTTTTCAACAGCTGTCTTCAGAAATGTTTATAAATTCACTGTAAAAGTCTAATAGTAGACTGACTAACTTTCAAATGCAGGATTTCATGAGGCTTAAATGTGTCCCCTGTGAACAATGGGCTGGGGGAAGACAGGGGGTCCCCTCTCAGTAGCCTGTCTTCATCCCTAAACTTTTTGTACGGCCACGAAACACGTGTTTAGTCTCACAGATAAACCTTGGCACACAGTGCCATTGTATTCAACTCCAAGAGCACTTTGCTGGTAACACATACACCTATAGCCCTGTTCCGATGCGAATCCTTCACGTCCACCACAGAGATACGAACGGTGCTTTCTACCACCCGAAGTTGGGACAAATTAATGACTCAGGTCCATTTAACGAGCATGTGCCCAAGGCAAAGCCGAGGGCTACGGGCGGGGCTGCCCGAGAAGGCCGCGGGGCCGCTCTCGCCAGAGCAGCGCCGAGACCGGGGCTGACGGGGAGTCGGGCCCGCCCGGCCCCTTCCATTCCCTTTCCCCGCGCCTCCCACGCCCTCAGCCCGGCTACACTCACTTCTTGAACATCCTGCGGGCGGGGGGCGCCGGGCGGGCGGGCACCCACAGCCTGCGGGTGGGCACCCACAGCCTCCGCGCGGCTCACACGCGGCTCCAGCCGCTCCGTCCCTCTCTCCGCACCCGCCGGAAGCGTCGCTCCATCACCGCGGAACAGGCGGGGCCAGCCAGCAGCACAGCGTCCGTCGAGGCGGCGCCTGGGCCAGTGTCAGAATCAGCAGCCTCTGCCACTCTCTGCCACTCTCTGCCCCTTTCGCAACAGCGGCGTTCTTGGGCTTTCACAACAACCAGGTGCTTGGTACTTACAGGCACGGCGCTGTTTTCCCAGGTAATACATCGTTTTTCGATAAAATAAGAAGAGCAAAGTCCTAATAGCTATTGACATCATTTAAACACAAAACACATTTAACTGGAAAAAACACAGCCATCTTCAAACTAGCAGAGCAGAGGCTATCCTCAGTGCCACCTTCAGAGCAGTACACAAGATCCTGTCAACAGCATTCTGGGGGAAAAAATATTGAGGTCTTGTCAAACAGCAGATACTCGAACTGGCCAGGGAATCAGTTCCAGGTGACAGTGCCACATATTCAAAGTGGGGAGGGAGCAGAAGCCTGGCTTGCAGAGAAGATCTTGGCTGCCAGGCAGTGAGATGGATTCTGGTGGAGAGGACCATCCATAGTGTTTATTAGAAGCAAATTCGTTTTGCTTGGTGATGGCTGCAGCAATTGTGAATAGAAAACCATAGGCAGACAGAATTTACCACACTGCTTTTTCACTCTTTGAGGAGCAGGCTTATGTTTGTTCTTTAGGCTGGTGGCTGCTAGATAAACATACAAGTGATCATCCAATTTCTTTTTAGAGTCATGGAAATGCTACCACTGGCATAAAGGGGCAGAAGGAGAGGACATAAAAGACCAGGTTACCATTATGCTAACAACCAAGTTCTTTTTTCCATACAAAAGAATTTAATCACCTTTTATACTATAACAAGTAATTTAAACCGAATACTTGAAAGTTACATCAGCCAAATAAAGTAAAATCAAGCTTTATACATTATATCATTCAAATTGTGCAGGACAACATTGGGAACAAATACACTATGGCATTACATAAATAGTCAAGCGTTTCACTCATGAATGCCACCTTCACCTACTTTGTAGCATCACTAAAAATACTGAGTTATGATAAAAAATTCAATTTTAACAGAAACACTGTGACACTGGTCATCCCCAGCATTAGAAGTGAGGAGTTTATCACACAAACTATTCCATACGTTCTGGTGATCCTCAGAAAAAATTTCATCAAATAATACTTCACCATGCAAACAACCACATTTTTAAAAACTGCAATGAAAAATTCATCATATTCTACCTCAAATGATAGAAACCCAAGGTAGACTTCTACCCTTCGTGAGAAAGACAGCACATCTCACTGAAGTCAACTGAGCCACTGGTTTCATGCCTGCGTAAAACAGCAAGATTAAGCCTAAATTTTCAAAAATTGCCTTTGTCAAGAGAAGGTCTTATCTCTATACTTCTGCTATCATAAAGCAGTTGGACCACTGGCTCCCTTCAGGGCTAAGCTACACTTGAGTCTCGTCTCAACATCTCCATCTTCTCTTCCAAATGCTTTTTGCTGAGGCAGCTGCAGACTTCAGGGCCAGGTAACTGCTCAGCCAATCTAAACATGCATGTATAGAGGATTTTTGAAGAAGGTTTCAAGGACCTAGGCTGGATTTCATTAACACAGCTCTCAGTGTTACTGTTCAGCCTCAACTCCAAAAAGCTGGAGACATTTGCTCTGGCTACAGGGCCACTTTTAAGTAACAAAATTTTAAAAGCATGGACAAGACTGACAAAGCAAGGGGAACATCCAGCAACTGCCCTGACAGAAACCACCCCTCAGGATCACATGCTAAATAGAAAGGACTTAGGCTTTCACTCCCCAAAGGTTTCAGTAGAAAAAGAAGAAAAATCCATCACACTTGGCTACTTCCTGGATCCCCAGAACTTTACCTTTGTCGGGGTGTTTTCCTTCTCGGGGGGCCAAGGGTCCAATTCCAGCTAGCTCAGGACCCCAGGTTTAACAACCCTAATAAGGACAAAGGCAAAAGACAAGAAACACTCTCTCCATCAGGACCAAAAGTCCCACAGTTTATTGTGGAACAACTCGTGCTGTCCCAGAGGAAAAGGAAAAGAGAGAGAGGGTCCAGGCCCCCTGGCCCCCTGGATAAACCCAGGGAAAGGGGGCAGGGAGAGGTTACAGCCAATGACACACCTGAAGGGAGGAGAGAAGGGAGGAGACATCCCAGGTAAACCCACCACCATGGTCTAGGGAGAGGGGGCAGGGGTATGTGGGCAGTGCAATACAGTATACCTTGCCTCCACCTGATCTCTCATATCCAAAAGCAGAATATTCTAACTGATGGGACAAAGTCTTTGACTGTTCCACTTCTGAATGATAGCATAGACAGCAACTTCAGGAAAAGGGACTCTTACACATGTCTTTTTTATAAATCAAATCCTTTCAATGAACCAAGAATGTGTAGAAATTTGGCATCTTTACACCTCTTACCTAATTTGGCTAAAGTGAACATGACAGTTACTGGGCAACAGAGGAAAACTTTACAGCATACTCACCCAAGTTTTATTTACCTAGCAAACCTGTTTAGTTCTGTTGCATCTGACTTGGGACTGTAATTTAGTAGCCTTGGGAACCATATAATCTGTTCTAAAGCCAGTCAAAACCAGACTGAGGCTTTGTTTTGCTGGTTTTTTTCTTTAACGGGGAAAGTACTTTTCTAAACATCATAAACATGACATTCCAGGCCTCAGGAGTTGTCTGACAGTGACTCAGTCATAAAACATTCGAGATAAGAGCTTCAGTAACATTACATTCCTATCTCTGTGTACCAGTTTCTGTCAAGACAAGTTAGCCTATCTTTTCCTATCCAACATACAAGTGTCACTAGACTTCCCCTGAGGAGCTCTGCTGTCAGGCAGGTAGGTGTGTGCTCTCTGCTGAAGTCCATGAAGAATGTCCTGGAACAAAACCTCATCACTTGGTTTGTTACTTTTTCCACAGCCATTTCTCAACAGTGTTTGAATCCTAACAACGTTCTTGGGGAGTTCACAGACCCTTTGGTAACAGATCCACCAACATCAAAAAAGAGACTCTAAAGGCCTAGGACTTCTGTTCTTGCTTCCAAAAGTTACCCAACAAATAAAACAAAAGCAAAGCACAGACTAGCCCAGTGTAAGCCCGGATGTATTAAAATAATATCAAAAAGCTGACGCTAAATCATTCTTTACAAGTGTAAGAAAAATAATACCCAAACCAAGCCAACAGGCGTTGGCCTAAGCCGCAGGCTCCAGGAGGCCAAGCTCCCCGCGAACCCTGCCGCGAGCCTCAGGTGGGGATGGGCGGGTTCCCTGGTACGGAACTCCCCGGCTCCGCACTCCCGCCCCAGGGGGCGACCCCACGCCGGCGCGGGGAGCACTGAGCCACGATCAGTTCCGGTGGCGCCGGGGGCGGTCCCGGGGAGGATCCCGGGGCGGTCCCACCGCTTCCGGACAGCGCTTCCGTGCGCCGTGCCCCGACATGCACAGCGGGCGGATGCGCCGCCATTTTTGCGCTCCCTCTGCCGTGCAGTGACAATAACAACCCGGCCGGGCCGTCCCCCCCTCAGGGAGTGTGGGCACAAGCAGAGAGGGGGGAAGCGGGGCCTCAGTGGAGCGGCCGTGGGGCAGAGCGAGAGGTGTGTGGGGCGAGGAGCTGGAGCCGAGGCGAGAGAGAGCCGCGCTCAGCTGTCCCCGCTGCTGCTCGGCGGAGACGAGGCGGCCGGAGCAGGAGGGGAGCGCGAGGAAAAGCCGGGGGAGCGGGCAGCCGTGGGGAATTCTGCTGCTGGAGAGGAGAATTGAAAGGAACTGGTGGGCGGCGAGAGGCAGGAACGGAAACGCTCTGCTGGGAAAGGAGTAAAAGCAGAAAGACAGAGACAGACTACGAGAAGAACCAAAGTAATAAAAAAAAGAGGAAGAGGAGATAAGTGATTCCTCCGATAAAGAATAACGCGAAGGAGAAAGAATACGGAAGGACTCTACTGATTAGAAGGAGGGATTGAAAGATCACCCCCCTCCACGAGAGACAGCAAACAGAGACTGACTCTAAAACTCTCTCCCTCTTTGTCACACCACAAGGATTTGATGCCCCTTAGCCTGTTCACTTCTGTGTGTTCATGTTTCCCACAGGTTTCTCTTCCCCCAACCCTCCAGCTGCAGCCCAGGAGGTCAGACCTGCTACTGATGGTAACACTAGCAGCAGCTCCTCCTGCAAGAAGAGAAAGTTAAATAATAGCAGCAATAGTAATTCCGAAAAAGAAGAATTTGATTCCATTTCCTCCTGCACCTCTTCTCCTTCCAAAAACACCTCCTCATCTTCCTCTGTCATTACCACTTCCTCGTGCTCCTCCTCAGGGGTTGCTTCCTCCAACCATCACCTCCAGAAGAAGCTGCGCTTTGAGGACTCCGTGGATTTTATTGGACTCGATGTGAAGATGGCTGAAGAGTCTTCTTCCTCCTCCTCTACCACTGCCTCTTCTCAGCAGCAGCAGCACCAGCTTAAAAATAAAAGCCTTTTAATTTCGTCAGTGGCTGTGGGGCACCATGCAAATGGCCTGACCAAAGCTGCCTCCTCTACTGTTTCCAGTTTTGTCAACAGTAAGCCTGGCTCTGCCAAGAAATTAGTGATCAAGAACTTTAAAGGTAACAGGCCATAATTTGTCACAACCTGTGGGGAGCTGATGCACGATTTTGTGTTTTGTTTTCAGCCTGAAAACTAGTTCTTTTCAAATAGCTTCAGGTTTTGCAGGAATTCTTTTCTGTCGTGAACATTTCTATATTTATGTGAAGTTGAGTAATGATTTCTGATGTGTGTTGCCTGGTCATGGACACATCCTGAGCTACACTTTGCTGCTTGGAATTATTTTTCAGACTCCCTTCACTCTGTCTCTTGAGAAGGCCTCAATTTGTATGTTAGATGTAAGGTTTTACTACCTAAGTGTGTAAATCGCCTTTATTTAAACTTTTAATATTTGATACCTCTTTTCTAGTAACCCTGATTCAATGCTTAGTGTATATTTTAGCCCTGTTTATGATAAGTCTTTGCATAGAATGTTGGGTTTTTTTTAAATTGGCCTTCAATGTGTATGTCTTCCCTCTATCCCTGTTGTCTGTTTATAGGATAATCTGCCTATGCTTAGTTTAAAATGCTGAAACTAAGGTGATTATCGGGCTATTATGGTGGATTTCCTTTCTGTTTTCCCCACTCGCCTTTAAAGTAGGTAGTTTGGATTTTTGGAGAGGTTTTTCCTTGTCACGTCTTCACTGTAATTTTGAATTGTAGTGTCTTTTCTCTGTCTTAGCTTACTCTTACTTTACAAGTTTATGTTGTTTTATAAATTCTCTCCAGACTTGTGTTTGAGATTTTGAGTAGTGTTACTAGAGAGCAAGGTGAATTAGAGAAATAAAACTTTTCTGATATGATGCTACTTCATTTTCTAATTAAAAAAAATACAAATAGGTAGACAGAAAGCTTAGCTAAAATAGTGACATTTTTTCCCTATAAAGATGAAGATATCACAGGCTTTTTTTATTTCCTTCCTCCTATTGTCTTCCAAAATAGTCCGCTATCTTGCTTTCTTGCGTTATTTCTTTCTTCTCATGTGTTTGGGTTTGTGGAGGGGTAAAAGATACTGCCAAAATTAAAATTTTTAAATACACAATTGATACAAGTGTTCTGTAGACATATTGCATTAGGTGAGGATTAGGATTATTTGACCCACTGTAATGTTTTGCAGGAATTCATGATCACAGTGTCACACTTTGCTTTAAGTTTCCAGTTCTCAAAAATGTTCTCTGCCCATCACAGCATAATAATTTAATTTGACAGATTATTTTAAAATACGATTTATTGTAGGCTGCTCTTCTGTTGCTTGTGCACTGTTATCTTTAACTTCTCACGTTTAAAATACCTGTTAAATGTCATGGATTGCATGGTGCTGTGATCACCACTGCTTATGAATTGGTTTTTGAACCACTTGCTTGTCTTGGTATTCTGACTGCCTTGCTTTTTATTTATTCTCGGATACTAAACTCAATAATAATCGTAAGATTTTTGTCTTTATCTTCGTGTGATAGCAATAACGTCCTTTACAACTTAAATAACTTCCTGAAATCCATAACCTTGGTGTTGACTGCTGAGCAGCACGCTCAGGAGTTGCTAGTGAAAAAAGGCAAGTCCATTGTCAATTATCTCTAGATCCAGATGATGCAGCTAGTGTTGGGATATTGCCAATATTTTAGGGAAGTAATTGGGAGAACAAAATAATTACTTCTCTCTATTGGTTATTGATTAGGAAATCATAAAGCTTTAATATTTTTTTTTATTTTTAGGTGTGTAAAAGTCAATTTTAATAGAGTATAATCTCTGGGCAAGTTTCGCCTGTTGGTAGCATGAATGTGCGAGTGTCATCTTCCTCCTCAGATTTTCTTCCTCTGTCTTCTCCATTTGGGAATGTGCTTATTTGAACAAAAATAGTCACTTTTGGTAGTTAAAAGAATATAAAACTTCAAAGTAGTTCATATATTCTGAGGAAGTGACTTGGGGAATAACTTAGCATGTTGTAAATGCTTTAGTCTTGCTGACGGTGCTGCAGAGCAGGGGCATCTCTAGAAAAGAGACAGAAAAAATAATGGAGAGTATCAGATCTGGAGCTGTTCGAACAGTAAAAGAGACTTAACTCTAAAAAATACCCACTGGCCAAACCCAAGAGACACTTAAACAAATTCCTTTAAAATTGGAAGGTTTTCCTTGGGACCTTAAAGCCTGTACAGTAATTACAGTGTTTCCATGAATGTTCCTTGAGGAGGTCTTTCCAACTGTTAATACTGAGTAGAATTAATGAGCAATCAATTAAAAACTATGATACACTCAACTGTGTATCTTTTGATGCATCATTCTCACCTTTTATGTTTCTTTCTTTTGGTTCTTATGTCCTCATAATGAGAGTGTAACGGAGATATAGATCATTCTTGCTGGTTTTAGTCCTTCTTGAGCTGCTCAAACACAGAATTGTGATTTTTGTAAAACACAGGTGCTGTGGTGTGTATGTGAAGAGCAGTGCTGAATTTTTTCAATATGTTACTCTTTCAAATGTGAATAAGATACTGCTTTTACACAAATGCTTTCTTCCCATGTAAGTATAAATTAAAAGCTGGACCATCAACCCATACCTCTTTCCCCTCAAAGCTACATCCTTTTCATTTCTGGTTAATTAATTTCATTTAAGATTCTGCCGATCTAAATACATTCTCAAACTTTATATAATTTCTTTTAAAGATAAACCCAAATTGCCTGAAAACTACACAGATGAAACCTGGCAAAAACTGAAAGAAGCTGTAGAAGCTATCCAGAACAGTACTTCAATTAAGTACAATTTAGAAGAGCTCTATCAGGTAAGTGCATTAAGTAAAAGCAATGGGTTAGGGCTTTTTTTGTTTTATTCTCAGATTTCTTTGCTTAAAACACTTCATATGGTGGCAAGAATGTGGCATTTTGCTTGATAGCTACTTTTGTCATTGAAAAACTTGCCACCAAATAGCTCCTTCATTTTAATATCATGAGTAAAAATTTCAGAAGACCTAGCATTGAAGTCATGTATTTTTTTTTAACTTGCCACAGCAAAACCTAAGATACGGTTTCCTATGGTTGCAG
The DNA here is from genome assembly GCA_013399455.1 of Anthoscopus minutus. NCBI lineage: Eukaryota > Metazoa > Chordata > Aves > Passeriformes > Paridae > Anthoscopus > Anthoscopus minutus. The sequence continues at coordinate 7,187 of VWYI01035355.1, read as the reverse complement.
CAGTTGACCAGAATTAACTAAGGTGAAGAGCTGTATTCCCTTTTCTGTTTAAGGGGTTGTGGTGGTTATCTGCTAAAGGAGAAATGCAGAATCCTCAAACATTGATGTTTAAGATGGTTTATATTAAAATATCATTTATTTTCTGAAGACAGTATTTGTTCATGATCAAGTATCACAAATCGCTTAAAAACCGAAACTTTCTATTGACTTCTAGTAGGTAAATAGAACACCATTTTTCCTTCATTAGTTGTGTTATTTTGGTTTAATTGTAATTTGCAGGCCTTGCAGCATTCTTTCTGTTTTAAAAACTAGAATCGAACTTTATTGCCAGTAACAGCTCTGATTGTGTTTTCTTACTTTAGGAAATGATCAGATTGAACTGCATTTCCTAATGCTTTTTTAATAAGCGCCACTTCTGCTTTTTCAGCTGTGTTGAGGAGATTTCCCCCTGCTTCCCTTTTCCCTACTAACGTCACTTGCAGTTCTATCAGCAAGCTTTTAGCTGGGTATTAAGAAGCACTTGAACTTGTTACTCTACTTTTAAAGCCTTTATTACCTGGTTAGTTGTTTAATTTGTTCCTCTGTGTCTCACTATCTCTTTTTAGTGTCTCTTCTTCCCCTGCCCTCCCCTTTTTAACAAAGGCTCCATTTGTATATGGGGAAAAACATCCTGTTTGTCCAAGGCGTGGGGGCAGATTTAAGAATTAATTGCTGTTCCTCAGTCCACAGCATTCTCAAGATTACTACAGTCTTTTGTAATGTTAAGTTAATCAACTAAAAATTCTAGGGTTTTAACAGTTTGTCAAAATAATAGGTGGTTGTTTTTGCAAAACTTGGTGGAAGTGATAGCAAATTACAACCAATTGTACTGGGTAGTATTGCAAATTACTTACTCTAGACTGAATAACAGTGCAAATAACTGTTAATTAAGGGCTTGAAGACTATCCAAAATTGTTAAAAAATGCAGAGTTCTATTAAAATATTTGTTTCAGTTTAACAGTGTTGCTTAAATTTCTGCTCAGACTTACCACAAGCTTAATTTACTGTTGCTTTTGATCAGAAAAAAATAAGCTTTTTTGTTTTAAATCTCAATGATTCAATATTGTTATTACTTAGATACTTCTCAGTGAAATAGAGTGCAATAAAGTATGGGGTTTTTTATTTAAAAATAGTAATAGAAATCACTAGTGTTTTCAAATACTAACTAAATTAATGTAATTTCTGAACAGCTGCTTGTTAAAAGGATCTGATCCCAAATATGCCTTGGCAGACACCATTATTCAACATAGAGAGGAATTACAAAAGAGTCTCCTAAAGTTCTGCTGCACACCTCAAAAGAAGACAAGTCTTTTTTTTAATGGAATTAAACTTCTTGTGTTTGGTTTAACTCTTGTCTGTGCTGGAAAAATCCCACTGGGCAAACATTTTGAAGCTTAATTTCTTTGCAGAACCCAAAATTTGTACTTGCTTTGTTCCTCCTCAGCAAACAAAACAATTCCCATCCTTTAGTAGCTGCAGTGCTACAGACTTTAATGCTTCTTTCATAGAATAATTTTTGTTACATTAGTACCTGAAAGTAGAGATCTAGGTCGTTGATATCTGATACATAGCTATTTTTTTAAATCAATCAGTTAAGCACTTCAGGAAAGTTCTGATTTTCTCTCATAAGAGTTGTGTTCAGTTCTTTTTCCTTACCACACAAACCCAGGTGTGGATGTTAAAAGAAGAAAAGAAAAAAACAAACAACAAACAGAAAACCACGTCCAACTGCATATACGTTGCACAAAGGAAATATGTCTCTTCTTCATATTTTCTGACCATCATTAGGGCACAGATTCCCTGATGAGAACTTTTTTTCCACTAATTCAAGAGCAAGATAATTTTGTGAACTAGAGGCCCTAAATTTTTTGCATGTATCAATGTTGATACATTTTAGATACAATCAGCATTGTCTAGAACTGGTAATTAAGCAAAGCATAATATTGCAGTGCAGAATTAATCTCTTGAAAATTAAAGCATTTCTGTGCATGTCATCAACAAAGATGCAGAAGTTCTGTTCTTTATATTCAAACACTCAGTCCTAGCAGACATGTTTAACACTTCGATAGAAAAATGTAAAAGCTCAGCTTTATATGATCACTCCGTAAAAGTAGGTATATATTAATATGTTTATTTCACTAAAAGTGAATTGTGTGCATTTGTCCATCCACAGTGCAGTAGCTAATTTAGAGCAGCATGGTTAAAGAGTACTTGTTTGATAGGCAGCAGTTGTAACAGTGTTGGGATGAGGTGACCAGAAGTCCAGGAAAGAGGCTGCTGGTGTCCTGAGTTGGTGGGTTGAAGCCAGAGTAGCAATGGTTCTGCAGGTGACAGATAAGTTCCATCCAAAATATTCACCTTTCCAGCTCTCAGTTGGCTTCTCCAAGTAGAAGAAATAAGAAACCTAGAAAGATTGCACTTACTGAAGTTCTAATCAGGCTCTTCAAGCTCAGTTTTTTCCATCTCCTTGTCCTACTGAATCAAATATAAGGTTATCTCCTGGTTTGCTGCATGACCTGATTGTAGAATAGCAGAATAGAGTTGAGCAGTGCCCATAACCTGCTCTGAGCAGTGAATTATGGAACACATTTTCCTATCACTTTATTCTATTTGGTGTTTCTTCAGTGTTGAGGCTGAGAGTTAAACCTGTTGCTCTTTCCAAATACTAAGATATGTATACTTGGGTGATAATTTTGGCTTTCCTTACAGTCTTCATTCAGACCTGTTTTGATTAATTGGCACGTTCACTTTCTTGCTCTAGCTGTTTACTTCTGACACTAAGCTCATGCAGATATGGGGGGATTTGCGGTTATTATTGTGTGGGATGATTTTGTTGTGGGGTTTTAGTTTTCATGGAGGTTTGGTTTGTGTTGGGTTGGGGTTTTTTAACTTCTCTGTGTGCTAGAGCCAGTATTAGATGTAGTGCACTTGCACTCAGAATGATTCTTGTTGATGCTCTGGGATGAACCAAAGAACTCTTGTTTAGCTATTTTGATTTGACTGTGCTTTTAGTGGTGACTGCTCACTGTCTACTTCCATTTGAACTGTTGGGAAATATTCTGGGGGAATTTCAAGGTAATGGCATAGATCTGCTCTGTGCACTTCTGTGCTACACAGTCCCTCCATGGTTGCCTGCACGTGCTGGGGAACAAACTTTACCTTCCAGTCCTTTTTTTTTTAATCAAGGAGTTGGTCATACTAGCGCCTTTTCCAAAAAGTAAATAATAGCACAAAGCATTAATTGAAAGTCAAGTATGCTTCTCCTCTAGCTTCTACAGGTGTTTTACAGAATAATCGCTTACTGTGTCTTTCACCGGCCTGCAGAGAATTAAAGTTGTTCAGTTGCTTTCAAATTCTGGACACAATGGGTATGAAAGTCTTGAGATACACTAATAGACTTAAGAATGATTGTTTGTTTGATCAGTCTCCAAGATATGGCCCCACTAAGCTTCTTTTCACTTCTTGTGAGCACAGTGATAATTCTTTTAATATTTGATGAGATCTAGAAATCTGGGATTGTCACTATAAATGCAGTCATTTTGCTAATATTCAGGATTATAATTGAACTTATTCAGGCACAGAGTTGGTGGATGGATAGATAACATATATATATATATATATGTATTCTTGGGGATGAGGGAATCTTAACCAAGGAAAGGACTGAAAAAGGTTATTAATCCGGCAGTGCTTTTCTACTAATATCAGTGTGACTTGCAGAGTACAGCAGTTAATAAAATCAATACCTTAAGTGACTACTTTGAGGTATGAAGCCAAATAAGCTCCTGGAAGATATTAAAGTACCATCTTTAGTTATAGAGATTCCAGTCCTTTAGTGATAGATTGACACTCCAGCTAAATTGAGAGTCTGTGAGCTGTTCAGGGTACAGCCTGCCTTTATCTCCTGTTACCATTGCAATGTCTCTCTCTGGTGTTTTGCATGTAGCAGTTACTTGTGTTAAAAGCTGTGAGAAGCAGAATTCTTGTCTGGGAGGGAATGTCTTCCCTTCTTGTAAACCACATGTAAGAATATAGCAAGATTTTTTTTTGTTTCTCTTTATTTCAGGCTGTTGAAAATCTCTGCTCCTACAAGATCTCTGCAAATCTGTACAAACAATTGAGGCAGATCTGTGAAGACCACATTAAAGCACAAATACACCAATTCAGAGAATATCCTTTTCTTAGCTGTTGACAAGCCAAAATTATTTTACCTGCAAGTATATAGCGATGGATTTCTTTGACTTGTTCATTACATTAGCCCATGGTAATCTGAATTCCTAGGTTTTGTGTAATTGGTTTTGCTTTTATTTCTTTGTGGGGTCTAGGAGAACACTACTTGTTCCTTTATGTCTGTAACTGTTGTTTCTGAGAAAGTTTCATTGGTATTTGTGAAACACTTTGACATCTTACAGAAGCTTGTGTTAAATTTGCGGCAAGGCTTAAAAAGCCTTTATTGTCTGTATCACATCAGGCTTTTTTATATTTAACTTGCCAAGCTTAGGTAAAGTGAAAAGTCTTCCAAAAAGTAGCTGTTGGAGTTTCTTTTGAAAAGTAATGGTGGCCTGGCAGCATGTCAGGTTCTGAGGATCAAAATTTTTATTTTCAGAAGTTTGGAGTTGCATCAGGTTGACATCCTGTTAAGTGGGTGTTAATTAGTATCAGAACTATGCAGTGAGCTGAATAAAAGATAAATTTGAAGGACAGAAATTAATTCTTGAGATTAACTCTTATGAGCTGAAATTACAGCGTAGTGGCGAGCTCGTATGTGTATTGAGTATTATTGGTTTTTGAGGTATGGGGATGTGTACGTTTGTTCCATTCCCTAGGGATGATGGATTAAACAAAATATTCAAAACTATTTAGATACTTTTTTAACATTTGTTCAGATAATTTTGATTTCTCGTTATTAACACAAAGACCCTCATTAAAAAATAGAAATAAATATCTTGCAAGAAATTAACTGGTTCTTTCTGAGAGTAGGTGAGTTTGTTTTGTGTGTTTAAAAATTAATGAAGTTGATTCATTTCATTGCTTACACCACCTATTAATCATGATTTTCTTAATGGTTTCTTCACGGATTCATTGGATAGTGTCCTTTTTCTAAAGAAAATAGACAAATGTTGGCAAGATCACTGCAGACAAATGGTAAGTTTATCTCTTTAAGGAAAACTGGTTGCTTTGTCAGCCTGCTTTGCTTGACTTTGTTCCTTTTCAAACTTCTGAAATGTCTTAAATTTATGTAAGATTTCTTTGTGATGTACAGCTGTATTTAGTTTGTTAGAATTCAAGCCTTGAAAATGTTTGCCTGTAGAGTGTTTCTTGGTATATGGGTCTGATCTTGGGGACACACACACCTCCTTAACTCCTCATTGTCAGTTTTGCAAGTTCATGCAAACCTTTCTCCTTTGTACCTCTTTTTAAAGGAGCTGTTCTGTTATACAGAAATATGCAAAGTGTCACATTGATCACCTTGCAGGGATTGGCAGAAGATGTTAAATAAATCAACAGTGCCTAAGAAAGCACTGCCTGAAACTGGTTGGTGGGATTTCTTGTTGAGCATAATTGATGTTGCTCTTCAGTTTTAAGAGTCAAATGATTGTGCCTGTTTTATCCCTTCTCATGACAGATTATGATTAGAAGTATCTTTCTGTTTTTGGATCGAACTTACGTACTTCAGAATTCAATGCTGCCATCTATTTGGTAAGGGCACAAAGAATTAAATTTTTTGGAGGTGCAGAAATAAAATTATTTGGGGGTGTATTTAAACTATTTGCTTATATCTTGCTGATTTTCAGATGGATTTTTTTAATATAAATCTCATAGTGACCTGTAAATTACATGGTGAATGCATGAGTGCTTGTTGTAAAGGAAGACTTTAATTTATTTGCCATAAATTATAGAATTGTTCTAGAATAGGTGTGAAGCTCTGATTCAACTTTCAGTGAAGTAGGTATCAGCCTACAGTTTGCACAGTTAAAGGAAGGGGGTCTGGTCAACAGCCAAAGTGCAAGGGTTTGGGGTGCCCAGTAACTGCCTTAGTAGGCACAATATTTCAAGTCCTGCAGATACTTTGAAGGAAAGAGTTACTTAGAAGAAAAGCAAGATATGCTTTTTTGAATTTCTGCTCCTCATATTATTAACAATTAGTATATGCCCTACTGTTCTTTGGTACCTAAATTACTTTGCAAGAGATTGACGGAGGGCCTGACTTTTCTTAAGAGTGACCATACTCATAGTTTCAAATTCATTGAAGGCTTTAACTGGAATGATCATTGCAGAGATCCTTGTCTGTCACATCACTGAGTTCTTCTCAGCCGTGCCTAAGAATCAGAGATTAGTAAGTGATGGACAAAAAAGTTATATTGTCCAATACCGTAACCATGGAATTGGAACACTGATATTTTTCTATTCTTGTGAAGGTTGGTGATCCAACATCCTGTCAACCAACTGAAAAATAAAGATGTTGCAGAAGTTACTTGGTTATTTAGGAAAGAATGTCTGCATTGGATTTTAAAATATGTAGCTTCATGTTGATGCAGTGTCATGGTTTATATTAGTGTTCATGTATGTGTTAATCTTTAGTGATTTAAAGGCAGAGGAATGAGGAATTGGAAGAATGTTGGTATTGGCCTCTTTATTAGATCTGGATCACGTTTTAATAAGAGATATATGGGATTTATTCTTAAACAATTTATTGAGTAGTGTTTGCTTTCTTTTTAGGGATATGGGGCTAGAATTGTTCAGAACTCATATAATCAGTGATCAGAAGGTTCAGAACAAAACTATTGATGGCATTCTTCTGCTGATAGAGAGAGAAAGAAGTGGTGAGGCTATCGACAGAAGTTTACTGCGGAGCCTTCTGAGCATGCTTTCTGACTTGCAGGTGAGTAAACTTGTTTCAACTTTAAACCACTAAATAGCTCAAATTCTTACTTAGTGCTCAGTAAGCTTTACGCTGGATTGCTGTCATGTGTTTCCCCAGATTTATCAGGACTCTTTCGAACATAGATTCTTGGAAGAGACTAATCGCCTGTATGCAGCAGAGGGACAGAGGTTAATGCAGGAACGAGAGGTATTTTGGATGTTTAACAATGTTCGTTGTGCCTAATTTCAAAGCACATGTCAGGGAGTAGAAATATTCTGTTGCCTTA
>VWYI01035354.1:38047-50685 GCA_013399455.1 Anthoscopus minutus | reverse complement strand
AGAAATCTAAACTGAGTCCTGGTTAAAAGACAAAAAGATAAAACCCAGATTGCGAGCAATTAGCATTGGAATGTAGCCTTATGAGAAGCAGTTGCAGACCGAATTTTGAGAGCTTGGACTCTGTTGGCTGCCCAACGCGTTGTACCCTGTCTCTATTGCTTGCTAATTAAACCAATTAATTTTATTTGCCTTCGTCCCTTGCCTATTATTTTTGGGACCCAATTTTTTAATATCTACCTATAACACTGAGGAATTTTTACACCCACAGACATTAGCCCCTAGCTGTGGAAGAACACATTCCCTATGTAAGCCAAGCTAGCTGCCCTGCAATAGCCAGAAACTGCTGCTTCCATAGGAGGCAATGTCAGCTGGAAGCATACAGCTAAAAAATAAAATGTGTTCTGTGTTCTCATGATAGCACAGAAGTTGAACTTCATTGCTCACACCCTGCCTATTCTCAAGGGAGAAGCAAAGGCTTTACAGTGATCCAGTCACAAGGAGAAATGCTGAACAGTAAAAAGTGCAGACATTTCGGACATAAAATTAGAAAAAGTGATCTACAAGTAGATGTGTTGAATCCTTACACCTTTTACAATGTTCACCCCCAACACAGATAATGTCAACCAAGTCCTGTGCTATTACATGCTTACAGAAAGGTGAGTGCAGGAAAAACATTTGAGTTTAGAGAAAAAAATACACAAATCAAGATGGGAAGTAAAGTCCAATGCAGTGATGAGGACTTGCCAGATTAAGTTCCTACAATAAATGAAGAAGCAACACCTGCATTCAGAGACTCACAATGGAAGAGTGGCTGACTGGGCTAATATGAAATCTTAAGGAGCTTAATAACCATGGAAACTTCAGTAAAAGGAATGCATCTTCAATAAAATTCAGAAAAGAGAAGAAGAAAGTATAACTGGAGAACCTTCAGAGGCAAAAATACATGTACTTCCTTCCCCAGAGATGCTTGTGGTACAAACAGGTTTTATTTTTAAACAAAAAATATTCTTACTGGCATCTATAGGAAACTATTTGGTGCAAAGACTTTGTAAAATCATTTATACAGTTGTCACATATCTGCATTTATGAAGGTTTTGGTTTTAGAAGCTTTTGGACAAATTCACTTTCAGTTTTCACTTAAACAAGAAATAAGAAATAATCTATCTTCCTTACTTCTCTCAATAGCTTCAAAAACAATAAAAGCCATCTAAAAGTAAGTAGCTCTGGAAGACTACAGCATGCCTTTCTAGTTTGTATTTAATATTCATTATACAGTCCCTTATTAGGAAGTAAGTCTGTATTAGTGCTGCTCAAATATGACTCTTATTTCTATACTCAGTGAGGCCTGTGAGGGACACTTGTAAAGAGTGCTCTAGTTTTTAAAAGGTACCTCAGTTTGTTGGAGTGTGAGCAAGTTCTTTTCACCCAGGATCAGGATTGAAGAGCAGAGAGATGGTTTTCAAGTTCAGACTTCGTTATTTTTTCTTCCTTATCTATATTACATATTTACAGACAGTGAGGAGCTATGTACACTAGGCTAACAAGGTAAAAAAATGGAGGGCCAAAAGAATCTCTTCAAGGTCTTTTAAGTATCCATTCATTCAATAATGAAATGCCAGGTAACTTATTTTCATTAATAACCCAATAATCTGACACCTGTGTCCTGCAATGCAGATGCTTCTGTCAAATCACCTATTATTACCCAGAAACTCTAGAAGAAGATGGATAAAAAGGAGCAAGCCATTGCCCTAAATTCTCCATCTTGTATTTCACTTATTAATATAACTAAAACTCCAAACTCTAATTTTCTCACCCAATGACTTAATATAATTCTCACTTACACCTTCACATTACCAGTTTATCTACTTAGTTTTAGAAGCTTTCTCCATGGTCTCAGGGTCTCGAGTATCTGTTCTCTTGAGTGTCTGAGCCTGTCAGCACAGATAATGGGATATTTTCTGTGCCTCTGATTCCAACAGACACTGTCAGAAACTACAGGTTAATAATGGTGGGGAAAAGACCGGCTCTCTGCATCAGTTAATAAATAAAGCTCAGGGAGCGACAGAAGAAACAATGCATTCATCACTGCTAAAATTTAACTCTGTAACTTACCTTTCATAAAAATTCATAACAAGGACAATAAAAATGGCAACAGAGGAACATTATTCCCCTTTCTCTATTGTCATTACCTTCTGTTTGTTCAGCACTCGTGTGTACCCAGCTGAGACCAGTAAGTTCACTTTCCTTTTGCTATGATCTGTACCAGACATAAACTATAAGGTGCAGAACACTGCACTAAACTTTTGCTTTGTCAATGAAATCTTTAAGCCTTACAGTATTTGTTAAAGAACAACAGATAAGATTCCTTTTGTCAGGCATTTTTCAGTTAGTAGCTGGATTAAATAAATTTGTTCAGAAATGGCTGTCTTCAGTCCCTGCTTATCAGTGAGTGTTCGTCCTCTGAATAGCTGTTCCCCATCTGCGAAGGAAACCTTGCATTGTCCCATTACTGTCCCATGTCAAAGAAATGACATTAATAACAAGCCTGGTTGCTAAGAGTCACAATCCTCTATCTTAGGATTGTAAAAATAAACTAAACTCTCCACATTAGTTGCTGTATTACTACAACGACAATTGCATTATCAATAACATCATTTATCTCCCACAACATTCCATAAGGGTCCAGCTTTACCATGCACTAAGTGTTCACCTCACAGAGATGGTAAGTTTTTCATCATCTTTGCCTTTCACACTGAGGGTATTTACTTTGTACAGATGTACAGAAGTGCCTCTAGAGATGTCAGGTAGGGGTCCCAAAATTCCCATCTCCCAGGTCTTTGTCAAAGGGGCTCACAGTTAACGTGGTTATAGTTAGCAAGCTGTGTATCTTCTGTGCTGCCATCATAGACTCTATTTTCATATAAATCTGAAGTCAACTGGTTATGCCCCCATATAGTGGGATCACTGTAGTTGAGAAGAAATTAGAGTCATTGAAAAGTGTGTATAATTGAGCTATGTATGCTGAGTCTGGTTTGTACAATTAAGTACCCCATTAATTGGCCCATTAATACCTGTACTGTTGAATGCAGACTAGGGCTGCTTCTAAAGGGACCTGTATATTTTGGAGTAGAGGACAAATACCTATACCATTTCAGTTGTTATATGTCTAGCCAACATCAATGTGAAAAGCGTAAATTGCAGGAGCCACAATGTGTTTAGCTTAGAGCCTAATCTAATGGGTTGTTTTAAAGTCTGTGCCTTGCTCAAGCAGTTTACTGAAGGCAAACCAGGGGAACATGGTTATGATGCCTAGAGAGGCTACCTGGAACAGAGGTTAGATAGAGTTAAAGGAATAATGCAGGTATTTATTAAAGGCCTTCAAAGGATACACCTTGGGCACTGCAAGAGCCCAGCTGAGCCTCCACCCAAGATGGACCAAGATGGTCATGAACTTTCACACTTTTATAAATTTTGGTCTGTTTACCTATTGGGGTTAATTGTCCAATTACAGCTTCAGGTTATGAACCCCATTGTCCCAACTTGCTCTCCTCAATTCACTATTGTTTATACTTTTGGGCCTGAAGCTGCAACTGTGTCCTTGGTTCTCAGGCTGGAAAAGGATTGTTTTGTCTAACTAAACTGTGAAGAGAACTTGCTAACACTTAATATGAAGTTCAGAGTTATATGTCACAGCACAGCCAGTCTCTGGCTGGGCAATTAATTTGACCATGAATAAGAAACCCAGTTCAACTAGCCTGGCTTCATAAACAGATCCCTGGGTGAACAATGATAGGATGTATTCAAACCCAAACAGGGACTTCACCCAATCATGTTCCATCCTAAGCTGCACACATCTCACTGGTCAAGGAGCTGGGGCGGTGTTAAAAACAGACCAATCAGCTGTTTAGACCCGGGAGTTTCAAATCCCCTATATAAGGAGGCTTCTATAATAAACTGTGGCTGTTCTCACATACATCTCTGAGAGTTTGTATCATCTCTGTCTCCAACCAATGACCTCACATAACAGTTATACACTAATGCAGTATAGAATCTGGAAAATATGAAAGCTAAAACTTAAGCCATCTGTTAACGTACCCAATTTCATGATATTGTATAGCTCTCCCATTGCTCTAAAACCTGCAACCTGTAGTATTTCCTCTGAGTTCTCTTTGCCTGTCTTGATTCTTGGAATGTGCCAGACACATGCCCCTGGGGAACCAACAGCAACAACTGCTTTCTCATCTTTTACCTGTCCTCACACCAGTGCATTCAAAGAGCGTCATTATTTCCTGCATCGGGGTAGTGAGCTGTGCCTTGTTCAACAGTACTTGGATGTGCCAAAAGTTCATATGTAAGAGCATACTTTGACTGCCATCTTCCTTCTGGAGAGAATGCATCATTCCTCACGGATTCTGGTGGCGTCAACTGCATCCTTTGCACGCCTGCTACTTACAGAACTCTGTAGATCAGCCGTACACTGCTACATTCACAGATTACAAATCGTTTCCATTTTTGCAGAACAGTCTTTCAATTCTTCTTCAATTTAGGCTCCATGATCCACTTTCCTGCATGGCCATTCTGGTCCATAGGTTAAAGGAAGCTGTTTCCTTGTAAGCAGAGTTCTTCAGGACAAATTCTTCATATTTATTCCCCTTACTGACATCTTCAAGACAGTAAAGAGAAATTGAGCCTGAGAAGCCAGAGAGGTAGCCTGGGACTTTCCTTACAACAGATGTGATGTCAAAGTGCACCAGCAAACAAGTCTCATTAAGATGTCCCATCCTGGCACTAGCCACATGGCAGGTATTATGAATAAGAGAATGATGACCCTGTTTAAATTTAAAGAACTTCTTACCTGCTTGAAGAAGGTATGTAGAAGAATTTTTGGACTAGTCTTGTGCTCCATGAAAAAAGAGTTCTTATGGTTGTGATGTATGGAAATAGTTCTCATTTATCAAGACAAGAGCTGTAAGGTTTTTGCATTTTAAGGATTGCTGTTATCAGTATCCCATGTGGCTAAATCTTGAAAAGCAGTCATGAATACGCAGGATGTTTGGTTTAGTTAGCAAACTAGCTTCATATATATAATCCAGTAAAAAATACCTCCTTGGCCTGTTTGCTCAAGGGAATGTGAGTTTACCATTATCCAAGACTGAGGACCACTGCTAACACTTATGAAATGTGTAAAGTAAGTGTCTATAATGATTTCTTGCTTCACTTAAAGTTTTAATATCTCCTTAGCAAGTCTGAATACAACTCAAATGCCTAATTAACCCCAGGTTTATTTCACTAGTATGCTATAAACAAAAAGAGCAGCAAGTGTTGAGGCAGGTAGGCAGCCTTTTTAGTAAACAGTTCAGCTTAGAAGACGCGCACATTTTTCTTTAAACACAGAAAATAGTAAACACAAAGTCACCCAAAACCCCACACCTGCTCACCCTTTCACCCTTTGCCAGACTCCTGAATGTTGTCAGGACCTTCCCCTAAAGAAGTATACAAGATTGTAGCCTTCATTTTATTGCTATTCATATGGCAATTACTAATCCTGAAGCTGCCATATGGACCTGGCTGACCATTATTTTTCTAGACAGACTTGAATTATAGGCAGCAATTTTTTCATGAGAATTTTTCCTAGTTAAGCATGTGGAAGAATGCGAGCAACTGGACAAGCCTGACATGCAGAAAAAAAGGTAAGTCAGTCATCTACACTTTTTAGAAAAATATGTTCGTTTCCCATAAGTAAGTCTGAGAACCACCTTCATGAGACATCAACCTTTACAAGTGAAATCAAGGGTGATTGACAGGATGGGCTCTATCTCCACACAGGTTCTCCAAGTGCTGTGTGGTATCTAATAGGAGAATTTCAACTTCAGAAATTTTGACAATACTCTTACTTGTCCCTCTGGAGCTTTCTCTGTACTTCTTAGCAACAAAAATGTTTTCTCTGTGATAAATACATCAGCTTGAAGCCCAAATAAAATGAAGATTCTCCGAATGATACAGCCTCACACAAACTCTTCTCTAGCAGGTGATCATTACATATTACATCCTTGCCATCACTACACTCAGGTAGAGCGCAGCTTTTCCTAGGAAAAAAATCATAATCAGTGCACTTTTTTTTCTGTTTTAAGTAGGCCTAGCATGCTACAGAAACACTCCACTTCTCTTGAGATCTTCCACTCAATGGTATTGGTTCATTTATTTATTTGTATGTAGACATAGAATAACATATGTCCCAGGCTTGCAATATCTCTTCACCTAGAAAAGATATGATCCTCACACAGACTAAAATGTAAATAACATGGGAGCAAACACCAGCCTCCCACTGCCAAAAAGAGCACAGATAACACAAAATCACCAGTCCCTGTCCTCATACTGCTTCCCCAGCTGCGCTCTGTTCCCATTAGTGAACAACAAAGCCCTGGCTTCTCCCAGCAGTATGAAATGGCTCCTGAATGCATTCACAAACACAGAGATTTTCCAGTTCCAGGGCACAGATTCCAGCTCTTTTGGGCCAAAGGCATGCTTCAGTTTGTAGTTTCATTAGAGAAGGAGCTGTGTGAACATATTGGTACTCGAGGCTTCTCAGTAAACATCAATATTATCAACAAGTGCCCTCACTCAGCAATGTTCATCCCAGAATATTTGTTCATACTTTCAAATAGGACCAGCCTCAGCTCTCACTGGAGCCCACCATGTGTTTCTGTCGCATACCTGACTGCTTCCCAAAACTCCTTGGTCACAGAATGTCATTATGAATCTCCTACAGCACTAGCCATTTCCAGGCCCTCACTCAGGGCGTGCTAGGACATTTGGAACAAATGCATTACTGTAAATTGATGTTGCTGTGTTATTGCAGATCAGGCATCATGCAGTGAATACAGTGGTGAGGCTAGCAGTGGTTAAAATGCTCAATAATGCTAACTGCATGGGTGAACATTAATATGGACAAGACTAAACAACCAAATTAAAATGTAGGTGATTATAAACACTCTTGTGCCTTGTCTATGCATAAAGAGCCATCATGATGGGTCTGGGAAAAAAGGCAGTGAGGAGCTGTGCAGGCAGACTAAGAGTTTTTTGCTTTGTTATTTTCCTTTTCACTACAATTTGGAATTATTGCTTTAATTTATTTCAACTGTTGAACTTATCCCATGAGTTCTCTCACTTTTGCCTTTCTAGTTCTCTTTCCCATCCTGCTAGGGGGAATGAGTGAGTGCCTGTGGGGTGGTGGATTGTTGGCTGGGGCTAAACTATGACAGGCTGTTAGATTAAATTGGCTTTTTGAAACTGATGCAGCTTTATCTCTGAACATAAAGCTGGTGCTCTCCAACTTGCACCTGCTCACATAGGTACAAACTAAATGGGTGTAGCTAGTAAAAGGACACCTAAATGCAAACAAATTGCTGATTTCATTAAGGGAATTTGAACTTCCATTTATGTTAAGCTGGTGAAACCTTCATGAGTAGACAAGCTCTATCTAAAGAAGAGAAGACCTAGTTCTGCTGAATTTGGTAACTTGGGGTAACGCATTCTACTCTGCTAGAGATTTCCAGCAGTAGGAAGAAACGCCCATCAGTTCCTGCCTGTCCCCTCTGAAGCTGTGTTTGTCATGCTAGCTGCCTAGGTATGGGATTGTTTTCCCTCTGTCATGGTGTCTGACAGAATAGTTATAGATTAGAAAAGAGACACCTCAAAATGCAGGGGGTGGGGACATGCTGCAGATCATGGCTGCCCGTGCTTGTGTTGCTTCCATGGAGCACAGCCTGGGGCCACAGAAAGAGACTTGCACAAAGCTGTGACAATTCCTGCCCTGAATCTGAGCAGGAATACTTTACCCTAGCCTGCCTGGGCATCCAGTTAGGCTGTTGGAGTCAGGTCCCCACACTGATGTCCATACCCTGTGACAAATCGGCTCTTTTGTTCAAACCTGAAAGAAGTTCCTGTATGCAGCAAACTGTGTCCACCTGGAGCGCTGACTTCAAAAGTGACCCTCTGATGAACAGGCATGCCTTACTCTTCCCCTGCTCCCCAGAGCTGTGCTGCCAAGTCTAAACACCCCTTGATGGGCAGACACAGAAACTCTGGGTCCAGTAATGAATCCTCCTGGACTTCCCCTCTGGGTTACTCATGCAGTCAGAGCAGAAGAGCAGAATACACTGGAGAAAAACTCATTGCAGTAGACAGGGAAGGGCAAAGAGTGGCTCTGTACCTTTCTTGGCTACTAATTTACATCCACAGGATGGGCAAGATCTAGCCATGGCTCTGCCTCCCCAGCTGCAATTGAATTCATGAAGAGAGGGATATAAGGACCAAACTGTGTCTTTCAAGGCAAACTCAAAACCTGGTAGCTGGTAGCTTTTGCTGGTAGCAAAGAGGTTTGAGGGAAATAGCAGGCTGATAAGTCAGTCATCAGCTCTCTACAGTTGCTTCTATATAAAGAATATAATCAGTGTGGAAAGATCTACAACAAAGAGAAGAATGGAACAATAAAACTTTTGGAAATCTGCATGCTCAAGGGTTCACTTTTAACCATAAACTGGGGATAAAAGGAGTGTATGAAATGTTTGAAGAGGAGCTGAAAAAGAGTTTCAGATAAAACAGATGCTCTGGGATCTGGAATGCCTACTGTTATAAAAATCTCAGGAACATACTCCAGTGAGACCTCTGATGCAGCTTATCATGAATGTAATTCTCTGTTGCTTGAGCACTGAGTTGAATTACTTCACCTCACATGAGCTGAGGGGCAGGATAGAAATACCTGCTGCCTTCTATATCATCTTTCATTTAAGGCATTTACATGTTCAACATTATGATAGACAAGTGCCAGCTCTGTTGCTGATCTGCGCTGCTATAAATTACTCCCACAACAAGAAAGGATGCAGCATAAAAATGTGATGATATAAATGCTTTGCCGCTTGTTTCTCAGGGATGCCTGTTCACTTTGTTGTGCTGTGGCCACTCACCCCCATCCACACCATTTGCACTGTGTCCCTGGCTCCAAACACTGGTTTGGCACTTGCACCTTTGCCTGCTTTCTCACTTTGGCATGTGCTGGCCTGTATTCCTCCTATTAATGCTGTTATTTGCTAATACCATTAATACCACCTTTTCCCCTCTTCTGCCCAAAGATATTTACTGAGAATAATTCTTTTGGATGACACGTTTCTCCTTGGCAGCTAGAAAGTTGTTTGAAGAACATTTAAAAGAAATCCTCTGCCCTCTAATATTTTCATCCATGTCTCTGTGGTTAGGGAAAATTGCTAGCAGTGTTCTAGAGCCAGTTCCTGGAAATTCAGGTGGTCCACAGAAGCAAGCAAGGTTTCTAGACAAGAAGCAGCCTGTATCTTTCTTTGCTAGAGACTGTGACTGGCTGTTGTTACTCCAATGATTTTTTGCTCTGTTGCTGTTCTGTGTAATATCTGCATTGCTAGGACTTGGTGCTTTGGGATTTATAGGTACTCCAAATTTTTCAGGCTTGTCATTAGTTTTGGAGTTGAAATGAATGGCACAATAAACACCTGAGAAGCAGAAAATGGGATTTTGTCAAATTTCAGGATTTGAATTTATGAACTTAACCAAAATCGGCTGCATGCCTGTCATTGCAATGCATCCCACTGCATAAAATGATTGCAAACTTCTCCATGCAACCCTGCTCCATGAGTATATGTATGTGCATGACACTGTATTCTTTATAACTCTATGAAAAACACATCAATATTTTATTAATAAGCAGACATAGTTTTTACTGAGAACATAAAGATTTATGGAAGAAGGTAGAGCTGTGTGGCAGAAACTATGACAGCAGTTTCTAAAAAATCTATGGAATATTTTATATTTGAAATACAGAAAAAAATTCCATTCAAATTGAATCCAAATAGACAGTCCTCTGTGGAAAATAGATTGTTTCAGGTATCAAGCACATTTTAAAGGTGAATTTTAAAGACAACTAGTTTGCAACAGAATGAGATTCTTTGTCCAAATATGAATACAAGTGGCTTCCTTTTATTTTAAGGAGGTACTCAAGAAGGCTCTCAGTGGAGCAAGGAGAGTACAGGCTAACATCTGTGCAATGGCCCTGAGGCAGGCACAAGGACTGCACCAAGCAAACAGGGAGATGTAGCCCTGTCAGGAGGACAGGGAGACCCCACTGTTGTTTGCTGTAGAAAGAGGTATGCTCAAAGTGGACTGATTCAGGTCTGCTGGTAACAGCAGGAAGCAGAAGCTGTAATAAGGACAGCCTCCAGGGTTCCCTGTCTATGCTACAGCACCTGGAACTTGGGATTGCAGCAGTGACCGGGAAGTACTTATTTTCCAGTGTCAGTCTACTTTTATACTGACACACAAGGGAAATCTTGGGAGTGATTTAGAAATTGTGGTATAGCAAACACCCCAGCAGACAGCTCATACAGAGGAAATACCCAGCCTTCATTCTCCATGACATCATGCCCAACAATTGTCAAGAGTGAGTAGGAAAAAACCCTACAGATGCATAGTATATCCCAGGTACTATGGAAGGAACATTACCTACAGCACCTGAAGAACAAGTTTGGTCCATACAGCAAATTTCCTCCTGCATTGCATGTATTCATAAACCTGGCAGAATACTTGGACTCTGGTTATGTGTGCTTCTGCTCATGTAGGGGTTATACAAAAGGATAAAGGGACTTCACGTGTTTGATGTTCCAGAGCATTTTACTGAGAAAATCCTATATTTTGGCAATAGGAAGACAGCAATAATTGGAATGATTTTAGAGATGAAGTATGTCAAACTGAGAAAGTTCTGGTGATTTTATTTGTAGCTCTTAATAATTAGCTGTTTCTATCTTTACAATTAATTCTTTGTCAGTATTACTACAAATGCCTTTAATTTCCTCACTGTCCCCCAATGGACTCCAGCTCATTAATATGCAGCTTTAAGCAAGTATCGGAGCTGTCATGCATTTCAAATCTCCCTTAGGAAGCTTTTTTAAATTGTAAGACCTGATACTGAGACTTATTAGCACCAAACCTGGAAACAAAGCTTCTGTGCAGGCAGTGATGACTCTTCAAGTTACAGTTGCTGTCACCTTTTTTACCCTGAAATTTATTAAAAATACAAATACCTCAAAGCACTTCCTTGATGCAGCCAACATTCCCAGCTCTTATAAACTGCTGTTTGTGGATAGAACTGGGCTTGTGCCAGCATCTCAGATTTGAGTGATGAAGCTGAACTTCTAGGTCAGATTTAATTGCACTCACACTGAGAAATACTCAGAAGAAATACACTGAAGGCAGCAGAGAAACAATACACCATGGCAAATGCACTGCAGTATGATGGAGTAACTGGAAGGTTTTATGCTCGCTGAAAGACAGGTCATAACAGTGCACAGATGTGTCATACCTAGATTGAGATCAAAATCCAGCCACAGTACTTTGAGACCAGCTTTAACTTGAACCTCTAACATGTAAACCTGCATTTGCAGGGCTTTGGCTCTTGCCCACTTACTCATAAATGTCAGAATAGCCCAATTTTTTCAGCTCTGTCTCAAATTAAGAACAACAATCAATCTAACTTCTGAACTGTTAGCATAAATTATTTACCAGGACTAAGGTTAAGGCAGATTCCCATGACTACTGGCTACAATGACGGAAGAAATGTGTAAACTTGAGAGCTGTGGAGCTGCCTGCCATTGGCATGTTGGTGATTCTGCTACGCATCTTTTGTTAGTGACATATGTAGCGTAAGGTTTTTCAGAGAGGAAACCAAACCAGCTTCCACATTATGGAGCCTAAAGAGAGGGAAACAGCCATACCTCAATGCTCCTCAGAGAGAAAGTTGTTAACCCAGAGACAGGGTTCTTAGTGAGCTTCTTGCTGGAGTGATACTATTGTGTCCCATACTTGCTACAGCATGAAATAACTAGAATGGGAATGATTTTAGGAGCAAAATACCTCACACTAGAGAATATGGAATATCTCTCAGCTTCCAAAATTGTTCACAATTCAATAAAGTCTTTCTTGAAAACCAAAATGCCATTAAATACCGACACCTGTCAGGAAGGAGAGCTAATGCAACAGCAACAGAGCTATTGACCAATACATTTGCAAATCTGCAAGCTGTGAGAGGTGGTCTGCAAAGGCGCCTTCTTAACATTTCCCGCAAACGTGAGACATGAGGAAACGCAAATCTGCTACTGAGACTCTTCAGGCTAAAAGCTCAATTCCACCATATCCTGAGGTACTAATTTCCTGGCTGGAAGTGTTCTGCCTTCTCACCAAACATGACCTAACATCTCCACCTCAAACCAAACTTAGCCACGAGCCATCCTCCTCAAGATCCTGCCTTGTGGAAGGCATCCGTTTTTGTCCTGCTGGGCTATTCCATCTGCTCCATCTTCACCCGCTGCTGGCAGGCACTCTACCGAAGCCATGAACGTGAACCCATCTTTTGGGACGATGCCGGAGCCCTCCCCCAGCAGGGCTCTAAGAGTCCTGGGAGGAGCGCCGCCTGGGGAGAGGCGCGGCCCTTGGTCGCCGTGCCCGGAGGAGCCGCAGGCAGGGAGGGTCCCCGGCTCCGGGGCAGCGCCGCGCCCGTCCCGGTCCCGGTCCCGGTCCCGGTCCCGCCGCCGCTCCCGCCCGCGTATGGCCGGCAGAGG
>VWYI01035354.1:0-37915 GCA_013399455.1 Anthoscopus minutus | reverse complement strand
CCGGCCCGGCCCGCCGGTTGGGAGGGCCCAGCGCGCCCCAGCCCGCGACAGTGGCGGCAGCACGGAGCTGGACCCTGTACCACGGTCCCTGGCAGCGGACGTGCTTAGGTAGGCAGAGCTGGCAGCTGGGGAATTCACGGTCTGCCGAAAACAAAGGAAATCTGCCAGCTCGGCACCAGAACTGAGTCTAGAGAAAGAGCAGTTCTACTCCGCAATGTGAGCGGCCCTCAGCCAGCACCGCGGGGCTGGGGGAGGCGGTACAGCTCTGTGCCGCTGTGGGCTCGCACGGCATTTCCTTGCATTACCTTGTCATCCTTCTCACGTCTGCCTACGGAATAAACCACGGGATCTCCGCATGCGGATTTATGTGAAACCCATTCACGTGCAACAGCAGCTGGGTTGCACCTCCTTTGTTTGGCCGTTTGTTCATCTTTTTGGGGTCACCAATGTAAATGCTCAAGGCTCTACCGATGCAGCCGGGCTATCTTGGATGGCATCACTTGGTGTCAGTTTTAGATTAAAGCTTTCCTAACCACATCAGGAATGGCTGTTCCTCTCTCAGAGTGACATCATAGTGAAGTTAAAACATAGCAGAGCATTTTACACATCTTTACTACGGGTAGAGTATCTGTAAAGATACAAGCACCGGGAGATTCCCAGCGATTCAGCAGGCTGTGTTTTTTTTTTTCCTTCACGGCTGTTGTGGCCCAGGTACACTAGGGATGCTGGAAAGATGAATTTATATGGAAGTAACAATAGGAGGTTGGAAAAGGTGGATGCAAATCCCCTGTGTGTTCTGCCCTCTCAGTTGCATCAACCTATCCATGTTATGATCCTATCAGGGGATCTGGCATTTAGCTCTTTATTGCCTCCTTTTCTGAGAAAATTACCAACTCGTTTTGAGGAGAAAGATTTATTAGAGATGATTTTTCTATCAACAGGATTTGAAATAGAAAAGGATATGTAACAGATACACATGATCAGCAAAGGAAATCGTAATTAGGAAGGTAAGATTAACAGGGACACAAGTCTATAGAATTTCATTGTTAAGAAGATCAATTTATTATGCTCTTGACTGCAAGTTAAATTAATACACGTAAAATTACAACATGGAAAAAAGATGCCAGTGACTGTCATAAATACGGCATGGTTTTCTTTCCTAGTTATTTAGAGAGGATTGGGAACACTTGTGAAATCATGTTCATTAAAGCCTGAATAGAGACGACTAACCAATAACTGAGGTGGAAGCAACAAGGTTCTCCCCTCTCTTCGCACCCACCCGCCCTTTTCAAGAACGGGGGGGAAATCACAGACGTCAATCAAGAAATACTGCAAAATAAAATGGACCCTCCCGGCCGCCGAGGTATCGCGTAGAGCAGCGGTGAGGCTCTGGCAGTCTGCTGGCAGCCTCTGGCGCCGCCAGCCCTGCAGCTCCGCCGCTGACCGGGGAGCGCACGGGGCTCCGCAGCCCGGGTCTTCCCTTCCCTCCCTTGCAAAACTGTCAGGCACAAATGGGCAGGAGGATATTGGCTGCAAGGGGCGCGAAGGCTCCTCCCAGAGCCTGGATCCCGATATTTTTGGAGGATTTCTTCTAACTCAGTTACAAACCTTGGTGAAAGGAACAAGTTGCCGCTGTAGCGGAGGCAGAAAGCGCCTCTGCTTGGGAGATCGCGGCTCTCGCTCCTTCTTTCGCCTTCCCCAGGCTACCTTGGATGTTTCACTTCACTTGCGGATGAGAGCTGTGCTGCCTGTCTGGGGGATCGCTCCTGATTTGGATGTTGCTGTTTCTGTGAAAACACGGGTTGTAAGGGAATGAGAGGGGAGACAATGAAGAAAAACCGACCGGGAGAGAACCCCAGTCCCAAGCGTTTTCTCGAGAACTGACGGGTCTTTTGAGGCTGAGCGATCCCGTCGGAGGCGGCGGAGGGAGCAAGCCTGCCCGCTGTGCGGGGGGCTTCTTGGGACCGGCTATTGCCTTCGGATGCGGACTGGGAAACCTGCAGGAAATTCTCCTGCCGCCCTGCGAAGCCACCATGAATTCAGTGGCTGGAAATAAGGAGAGAAGTGCAGTCACGGCGCGGAGCAGAAAATACGGGGTAAGTTGTCGGTGCCGGGGCGGCTTGGAGCGCTGGTCGCCACAGTGCCGGGGCTCCTGTGCCTCCCTCCCGGCGGCTGAGGGCGATCGTCCCCGGCTCCGCGCAACTTCCGCGGTGCAGGGCGGCGGCGGCTCGGGGCGCCCCGCGGAGGCGGGCGCGGTGCGGGGGCCACCGCGGGCGCGGAGCGTCCGAGCGAAACTTGCCGGCGCCGCCGGGCCTCCCTGCCTGACCCGCTGCTCCTTCTCCCGCTCCAGGTGACCGACCCCTGCTCCCCCACCAAGCCCGCCGCCCCCTTCTCCCCCGAGAGCTGGTACCGGAAGGCGTACGAGGAGTCCCGGGCTGGCGGTCGCCCGGCGCCGGAGGGAGCTGGCTCTGCTCTGGGCTCCTCCGGCACTCCGTCCCCCGGCTCCGGCACCTCTTCGCCGGGCTCCTTCTCCGGCTCGCCGGGACCCGCCTCACCCGGCATCGGCACCAGCTCCCCCGGCTCCCTGGGCGGCTCGCCGGGCTTCGGCACCGGCTCGCCGGGCTCCGGCAGCGGCAGCGGCTCCTCGCCCGGCTCGGACCGCGGCGTCTGGTGCGAGCACTGCAACGCCCGCCTGGCGGAGCTGAAGAGGCAGGCGCTGAAGCTCCTCATCCTCGGGCCCGTCAGCAGCAAGGTGAGCGCGGGGCCGGGGCCGGGGGGGTCCCTGTGGCCGGAGCGGCCCTCAGCAGCCGCCGGGGCTGTCGGCCACCTGGGCTCCCCTCTGCTGGAGTCACCACCGAGCGCTTTGGGGTTTATTTGTGTTCTCCCTCTCGTTGGTCTTGTTCCCTTTTTCCATCTCCTCCTCCTTCTTCATGTGGAGTAGCATGTCTCTGTCTGCGGAGGGCTGCCTGGCTCAGGGGCAGCTGTGAAAGTCCTTCCAGCGCTCTTCTTTTCTCCGTCTTCTATTGTATTGACAGTGGTTCTGTGTTATTTTCTGAGCGCAGGTTTTTTATTTTACTTGTTTTTTTTTGTGGTGGGGGGAGTAAGTAAGGGTGGGAATATTACATCGGAGTCACTGTTCCCTTGCCCTTTTGCTATATTTGATTCCTACAGTATGGAATCATCCTTAGACTTGGCAGCCAAGTTAGTAGTGAGGTGTGATGATCTGATGCCAGTGGTTTCTACTTCCATTGAGGGAGAAACCCTCCTGTAGGTCCAGGTTCACATGAGGCATTGAAATACTGTGTGAGCCCAAAGATCACCCAGTGAGGCTGTGGCAGACCATGGCATTGAACCCAGTTCTCCCAGGTGTCTTCAGCAGAAGGATAACTTGGTGATGCTTCTCTTATAGAGAAGTGCCAGATTTTTTTAATCTCCGATAAGATTTGGAAATACTTGAAGCTGCTGTACCCTGAACGTTGGGTTGAATGATCCTGTGCCAAAAGGGGATGTAAGTGTTTCTGACATTTGGTCTCATACTTTAAGAGCTGACTCATCCTGAATACAGTTGGAAACCTGCTTTCTGCCTCTCTTGGAGTAGAGTATTTGATACCTCCAAAGACATATTCTGAAATTCCTTGGTTTTGTTTTTTTGGGGTTTTTCTTTGGCATCTTTTTTTTTTCCTCTTTGTTGTGCGTACAAGATTAAGGCTAACAGCCCTAAACTAGTGACCAGAAGCCCTTGGCTGACCTCATGCTACTAAAATAGTAAGCACTGGGTTCCTCCATAGCAACCCTGTGAGTGTTGCATTGTGAATGGGTCTACAGCTCCTGGAATGCAGTACAATGCGATTTTGTTTGCCTTGTTGGGTCCAGGTACTATCAATTGATAATATTTACTCTTCCACTTCAAAGAGTTTTCATTAGTGGTTACAATAAAGAGGTATCATGGAAAAGAGCCGACTGCTGAGAAAGGGACCGTGGTATTGCTGTTGTGTTGTGCTCTCCATGATTTATTTATGTGCTCTTTGAGAGGGAGTTGGTGCTCCCTTGAACAAAAGACTCAAGGGCTGGTTGTTACCTTGTCTCAAGAGCTGACTTAACTGAATTATTCATGAACCTGGAAGGGTGGAGCCACCAAAATTAATAGTAAATTTAACCATGGTTGATTCACTTTCAAGTGGCCCTGTACCAAAATCTTGTCAGATTTCAGGCTGTGTGATTTGACAGTGATTACCAGCTGTAAGTATAGGTGAGAAGTTACTGATACAGATATGGGTGTCATCAGAATAACTGAGATTTGGGGTGGAGAGGAGGGTAAAACTAACATCAAGGAACAGTGTTAAATACAAATTGACTGATTTTAGTCATGTAAATGTTTGCACAGGGGTCCCTTACTGTAATTGTGATTGATGTTGCCCATCCTAGCCTTCCTGAGAGGTTACCCTTGTGTTTCTGCTGCTATTTGTTCTGCTGTTCACTTAGTTAAGCTGATGGTGTTGTACAGGCCAATCTTTATTTGTACCAGTAGCCTTTTAGCCTCCTTACCCATGTTCTTTTTTTTTCTTCTTACACCTCCTTTCCAAAACTTCCAGTTCTGTGGGAGTGCCACTGACAAAAGTGCTGTCCAATCTGTGTATTTAGGAGCAAGGGGGGAGGCACCCATGGGCAGAGGTGGCCCTCTGCCCTATTTGCTATGCTCAGTAGTACTTGCAGGCTCAATCTTGTTGAGGTACTCCAGCTTTTGGCACACAGCTCCTTTCTGTGGTGGGTGCTGCTGGCTGTGACTGCAGAAGCATCTCTTTCTCTCATCCTTTCTGGCTTGTGACTGTTAAAAACTTTCTGGGCTTGTGATTTTTGCTGTCAGCAGGTGCTGCCCAGCAGGGTGAGGCTGTGGGCTGGATGATGTGGTACACATCATGGCTAGTGCTATTGACTTCTTTGGATTGGGTATACTCTGGTGGCGTTAGAAGTTTGTTTTTCCTGGTGTAATGGAGTAGCCTTATAGTGTCTGCTTTGAGGAAAGCATGGGCTCTGCTAGTTCATAGGATCTGTGAGCTGCCTCTATGTGTGCCATAGTAACACTCTGGGAGTTCCTTCTGAAGGTGAGATGTACAGGGTTTCTCAAAAATGTGGAAACCTGTTTGTGTCTGGGGAAAACTGGCTTTGGTTTGGATTGAGACTGAAGTCTAACCACACTGTGTTACTGTAGCTGGCATTTTTTCAGGGTCCTGTGACGTTTGCTCTTGATTGCGGCTATGGAAATAGGGGGCTTTTTGAGTGTGGAATGAATGGATCCTGCCACTGAGTTAAGTGGAAGAAGGAGCAGATCATATTTCTTGTTCTGGATATTCCCTCAGAATTTGCAAAACATCCTACAATTCAAGACCCTGGTGCCCACAGAACACAGCCAACTGGTGATATTCCTTTACTAGAGCTATTAAATGAAGCATTTAAGATGTCGGTCATCTTTTAGTCAACCAGGTCTGACATCTGTTTTCTGTTGTTGGCGTTGAAGACAGCCTAGAAATTTCTATTATAAGTACAGTCTGTGGCACCTGTTTCCCATTTATGCGGTATTTAGAAATGCTTATGATCTGGGATAGCGTGTGTTGGAGAACAAGCAGACTATGAGAGTATCTGTGTTTTAACGTGTATCTAGTAGCAGATGTTGGAATATGCAGTAACCTATCCAAATGTGAACCTACATTGATGTTTCTGACAGTGTGCAATCATGTAAAGGTTTGTATATACTTGTCAAGTGTAACAGTATACTTAATCACTCTATAAACAGACCAGGCTTTATGGTTGAAGCTATGTACTGAAGCTTTTCATTTAATTGAGAAAAAAACCATACTTTAGCTAGAGCAAAGTACTTCTGACTAGGTCATTGTTAGCGTGGAGGCGTTCAGCTTTCCGTTTTAAACAGAAACATTCTCCCCTAATACATCAACAGGATGGAAACTTCAGTTGGTTTTTTTGTTTGTTGTTGTTGTGAGGCACAAAGGTGAAGAATATATAATTATAGTTACATTAATTTATTTTAGGCATTTAAAATGCCAGGTTCCCTGCCAATATCAAAAAGAATAGTACTAAAAGCTTATTGTTTCCTTTTCCTCCTCTTGTGGTACATATGTGACTTAATGATGTTCAGCAATTACGTGCATAGAAGGGGTTATATTTTATGTGATTTAAATATTTTTGTAACCCCCAAGCGAAGCCGGCCTATGAGAACCGACTAGCACAGGTGGCTGATATAGCTGCACACTGCAGTTTGTGACCGAGGGCATCTTTGAGCTTTTGGTGCCTGTTTGTGGGAATTATGTTGCATGATGATAAAGATTGTCTCAAATTACCAATACAGATTTTTTTTTTTTTAATGCTAAGCTTCTGCTTAGGCTGTATTTTTAGAAGGGCATCAGACAAAGTTCTAGCATAGAAATTTACGTCATGATACTCCCTATTTATCAAAACTTATGTGAAATCAGTTTGCTTTGAATTCTAACTTGTGATATCATCTGTCTTCAATGAACACTAACCTCACAGGGATCTAACAATTGTAGAGTTGCTATATTGATATGTAACAAATTACATTGTGTGTAAATAATCAATGGAATGTTAATAAGAATGCTCACAAGCCGATGGTTATAAATTTGTTACTACGAGATTCCAAAAATCCTGAAAATAGTCTTTAAACTGAGGTAATTTGAGAGTGTAGACATGAATTGCTGCTTGGGCCATATTGTGATTAGGTCAGGAAGTAAGGAAACTACTATAAATGGCAGAGATGTATAGCACTGGTGTTGTTAGGTGGTTTATATTGTGGACTTTCCCTTACCTAAATTTTGTGCTTCTGAGTATAAGAATTGGGTAAATTCTTTCCACAGTGCTTTCCTTCCCTCTGAGCACAAGAGGGAAGGAAAGGACTTACATTCTGGCTATGGTTTTGTTTCGGCTTTTTGTCACCAATCTACTGGCACTTTCTGTTTTTTTGCTTACATATTGTTGAATTAGTCTTCTTGTTCAGGGGTGTTTAGTGGTCAAAAACTTGACTCCTAATCACCCTGAAGGTGATATAATGAAAAATAGGCTTCTGTTAGCTGGTAGCTACTTTAGAAACATTCCTGGTAGAGATAGGACAGTAATAAACCCTTCCTCAAAGCTTAGCAAGTGGCAGAATAATGGTATTTCATTTCCGCCCAGACCTTTAATTTGTGAACAAGCACGGCCAGTCTGTATAGTGACTTAATTCACTGTGCAAAAAAATCTCAGGCACCTAATCATTTCATCCCAACTCATTGTAATGCAGATAGGATTATTGCATTAGAAATGTGATTTTAAATGGCCCGAGGCAGTAATTTGTCAGCATTTGGGAGGATTAACTCCATTAAAGTTTGGGCAACAACAATCATTCTATTGTGTTGCATCACAGGTCACAATACCAAACATTTAGCATAACTCATCTGCGAATCTTACAATTGTATGCTTCCTGGCAAGTTGGGAAACCGAGCTACTTCACTTGCACTGGAATTGCAGCTGCTTGTGGAGGTCTAGAGGAGACAAATGGATATGCTTTTGCTGATGATGAATTAGTGTAAACCCTTTTCTAGGAGCAGCTGGAAGTCTTGCTGCTGCAATCCGCAGTGTCAACGTGTAAAATAATATAACTATTTATTTTGAGCTTGCAAATGTCTTTGAGGTAAGGGTGGAGATGCTGTGTGGTAAAGACTGCTCTTTAGGAAACTGTCAAAACCATTAACTCTGCAGCTTTTTCTATGGATTGAAAAAGGCTTGTCATTACTAAGTGCATTGGTAATTAGAAACTGGCCTATGGTTGTCTTCGGGGTGTTTTACACACTCCATGAATGCTGCACGGATGTCCAAAATCACCCTTGTATCTTCAGATAGTCTTATCTTTCCTTAGGAGTAAATGTGCAACATCCACAGAAATCTTGTATAATCAGAGTAGGACTTCGGTGTAGCATTTTGGAAGGGGAAAAGGAGCAAAGATTGTCCATCTGAGTTCCCCAGATACTGTTTGAAGAAATGTCACACATTACCAGTGTAGGGCATGGGCATGTAATGGGAATCACACTGGCATCAGCAGATTATTAGAACATTGCAGGGCTGAAAGTCACGGTGGTTTTGCCACATCAGCAGCACATAGCCTTTGACATCATGTACTTGGGGTGCTTCCAAGCACTGAACCTGCAGCCTGCCACCACAATAAACTTGACTGTTGTGCTCTACATAATGATGTAGTCAGAACTGCAGCACTTTGTGACATGAGATCCGTGTGTCAAAAGCACAAGAGATGCTCTAAGTTAAATTGATAGCCTAGTGTCATCTGTGGCTTGAGAGGCATTGATGCTGTTAAAATGGAGGAACACAAGCATACACCTTCCCCTCCTGCCACTGAATAAATAATCCCTAGGCCACAGTATCTGTTGTTGAAGCTGCAATTCAAGAAGTATCCCAATTGCAGAAAAGAAGATTGTTTATCAGGGTGTTGTTACAAATTCCAGCTTGCTTAATTCAAATTAAACACACAAAGTAGTATCCTAAGACCAGGAAATTTAGAAGAACCCAACAACTTGTGTTGTCCATTTTTGTTCTCAATTACTTTCTATGCCATTGTAATGTATGGATGTGATTTGTGCTGATTAAATTGTAATTGTATTAATATCTTGGGAAAAATAATTGATAAAGTATATGTGATTAGTGTTATGAAGCAGATGGATTTCTTGGTAAATGATGTAAGTGAGAAATAGGATGCTGGAATTCGACTCGGCCTGGGGATGGACGAAGACAGGAAACCTCCCAAACCAAAGCTGGCATCAAGATGGAATTGGGACATCTCCCAGAGCAAGACAGAACTTGAGAAGAAGGAAGTTGGGACAACTCCAGATGGAAAGTCTAAAATAATGGTCTTGTGTATGTAATAAATAAGGTTTAACTGGAGCATAGTACTTACTTAATAGCACCAAGCTAACTGTGCATGTGCCAAATGCCAGGTGGTCCAGAGGACAGCTGAAAAAACATCGGCTTTCATCCAAAAGACCCCCAAAAAGTACAGAAGACCCCTTAGCAACAGCAAGAGCATGCACTTTATAGTATAGTGACATAGATATTAGGAATTGAAACTAGGAGGAGATTTATAGAACAATATGGATGAATATGTATCAGCACACAGTATATAAGTGTCTGGAATCCTTTGTTGTACGTGAGTAGGGGAGAATCCCACCCATGTATCCCGGTTGGTTACCCCTGTCAGTTTTGCTTATGCTTCATTTGAACCACCATCAAATTATTTACTCTATTATATTGGATTGTAATCTTTTATGTAAAATGACTACTTAATTAAAAATTGCTTTTAAACTTTAGGTTTGATTTATTGAATTAGACAAATGGGACCTCATTTATAACACCATCTTTCTACATTAAACTAGGTTTGTTTTTGTTTTGTCTTCTTTTTCATAACTGTGAGCATAGTGAAGCTGCTAAGAATTGTGTTTGTCTCTGGCTTTGAAACCTGAAATATATAATCAGACTTAGTACAGATCAGACTTTTTTGTACAGTTATAATATCTTGTATCATCTTCAACTGGTATATGAATCTGCTAATGCGTCTTCTCCCTCCACTCTCCTGTTTAGAAGAATTTACAGTATAGCTTAGTAATATTTTGATGAGAGAGCGTTAGAAGTTTCTTTAAGTAGAATCAGACCAACACAAGACACTTCATAGAGCAGAGTTGACTGAACTGTTTTGAACTTGTCATGAAGGCTGAAACGCTCTGCAAGATATACCCAAATCTGAAAATTCTTTCCCTTGTATAACATGACTATTGCTTCAGTCTGGATCTGAACCTTGTCAGTTGACTTACATGGAATTGACCTTAGTGAGGGCATTTGGACTTCAGGAAAATCAGTAGGATTTAATTTAGGCTGCAGCTCTGTATGATATGGCTCTAACCAGGGAATACTTGTGTGCCTTCAAAGCCACTGGCATGCTGCTCAGGCAGAGCAGGTCTAAGACGTCCAGGCCCCTTGTGGGCTTCCCATGTGGCTTTCCTTTGTCCTCTCCATATGAAGGTCATAAGTTAGCATCACTGCAGGTCTCCTGTGTGAATACACAGTGATTGCTCCCTGCCTTAGTGCTTATAAAAATGATAGATAGAAGCATTATTGAAAATGTTTGAACTTTCTAAACTCAGATCCTTTTGATCAGGGAGTGACTGGATGTGCTATTACAACAGCAGATGCAAGGAGCCAGTGATCTCTGAGAAGGCTACTGATGAGAGCAGCACAATGCATCCAACCGTAGCTTCCATTGTAACTGGAGTACAGAATACAGGGATTACTTTTTAATTACTTTACAAAAGAGACAGTGAAAGAAAATATGGTACTCTCTATATGAAAGAATTGGTCTTAAGGAATCGCTGTGTTCAGTTGCAGGTTGAATTTATTGCTATGGTGTCAGAATTCAATTTATTTAAAATAATATAGCATAGCAAGGCTGTTAAAAACTACTTACTCTAGTAAGTAATGTTCCAGCATTAGTATACTTCTTAAAAATTATTTTTGTCTTCAACTGTGTTTATTTTTATTGTCTGTCATGGTTTAACCCTAGGCAGTTGCTTGCTCTCTCCCACACCAATGGGATTAGGGAGAGAATGGGAAGGGTAAAAATAAGAAAAAAATGTGGATTTAGATAAAGCCAGCTTCATAAGGAAAGCAAAAGCCATGCTCACAAGCAAGGCAGTAAAAGGAATTAATTCACCATTTCCTGTGGGCAGGAAGGTGTTCAGCCATCTCCTGGAGAGTAGGGCCCCATCACACCTAATGGTGATTTGGTAAGTCAAACACCATCACTCCACTTATCTTCAGCACAAAATGCTGTCCAAAACACAGCCCCATACCAGCCACTGGGAAGTAAATTAACTCTACCTCAGCTGAAATCAGCACACTGTCATTAGGATCTGTTCAATCTGTATTATTAAATCACATAGTATATGGTTGATCTTGAATTTCTTATATATTTTCTGTTTTCTGGGAGGAAAGAGAAAAGACTTAATTCTGAAACTTCAGACTGGTTTCTTCTTCTCAGCTTTCATCTGAAACTCTATTTGGTACTAGTGTTTGTGGGTTTAAAAATAATAAATTGCCAGGGAACTTCTGCTCAAGAGACCTGAGGAAAGCAATGGGGTATTAAACTGTATTTGGTTTGCAATTCACCATGAAATCAAAAGACTTTCCTCAGAAGGAACTGGACACTTCTAGATAAAGCAGTTGTTAATATAAAATGTATATAAATGTTTATAAAAAAATTATCATAAAATGTTAACATAAAATGTTTAATGTTGTTACACTTTCCTATTAAACAAAGAAGGGCTGAGTCTTCTCACTTTGTTGCCCTCCAAATAGGAGCACTTAACTTACAGGCCACATGTTACTTGTTTTATTAATGTCTGGTCAATGATCTAACTTAACAGATTTGGTGATTCAGGAAAAAAGCATCAAATGTCCTTGAAAAATTACTTTATTCTAGTAAAAACCAAGCCAAATTGAATGTGCATCTGGAAAACACTTTAAATTTCTTGTTGGTGATATGTCAAAGGAACTGTGTATGCTAAATGTAGGATGTCTGTATCCAGTGCAATATGACTGATGTAAAACATCCATCTAGCTCTAGAAAAATTAGCTTCCTTTTCTGTAGGAAAATTTTAAAGTGGGAATACAGTCTGTGTTCTGGCTTCCAACTTTCCTTCAAGTGAAACTTGCTTTATGTGTGTTTGTTCCTTATAAATGTGTTTTGAGCTGTGGATTTCTTATGATCTATTAATAGCAAGCCTCTACTTTAACTTATATTTCTCTATGCTCCCTAAATCATATATACTTTGACATGATCATTTACTTGCACCTGAGTATTCACAACAGATTCTCTATTCTGTGGATTTGAATTGGAACAAAATTCTACTCACATGAATGTTTGGGGAAAAGCAAATGAAAGGAGACTTTGATATCTACCACAGTAAATATTTTCTTTTCCTGAAGAAAAAATGGAATTTCACAGTGGTTTCGGGGGTTCAACTTTGTTCAGAACTGTCTGAGGAGTACTGCTTCAGGATGGAGTTAAATTACTAGGTTGTGCATGTTTCATTCCCTCTTTCTCTGCCACCTTCAAAACTGACTGAAGATGAACAAGGATTCAAGAATACAAACCCTCAGTTTCTGTGGGCCTCTGTTGTTCTGGAGGGACATTCCTTTTATCACAGGTGTACTTGAAGATACAAGAGAGAGTCCTGCAGTGCTGAAGAAGGTGGTTGCTTGGAGCCCATTATTAAATGCAGGGCAGAGCTGGTCTCAGCATGCTTCTGTCCTGGCTCCTGAAAGTCACCTGGACAAACTCTCATTTTACCAAAGCCAAACTCAGACTTCATTATGTTGAAGTTATTCAGGAGAGTAGACTTCTGCCTGCTAACTGATTGTCTGGATGATTACATGCTACTATTTCAGTCGGACAGTTTTATTTTTCTGTGCCTCTTGGCTAAATGAACCTCTGACCTGTTAAGTGCCAAATGCTGAAAGAATTACCTGTTTATTTCATCCACCTGATGGACTCCAGCAAAAAGCCTAGTGGGCAATAAGGCAGCCTTGGCTTTAAGCATGTGCTGAACAATGAGAATAGAAGTCATTACTCTTCATTTCTCTTTTAGTTTTAGTTTCACTGCTCATTTAATAGTGATGGGCAAAGAAAAACATTAATATCCTATCCAGCAGCCAAATGCACCAAAGTGGGAGTGTGACTGGTGTGTTTTCCTCTTTCCTAATGGTATCATTAAAATTTAACAAGTCCCCTAAATCATGTTAGTATTCCCAGGGTTAATATGCTGAGATTGCTGGCAGCATTCCCACAGGAAGAGTTAACAGTGGCTGAGACCATGTGGCTGGCATTTGTTGCTCAGAGGGAAGTGTTGGGACTGGAGAAGCCCTGGCACCAGAAAGGCACAATCGAGTCTTTGGTGATGGGGGCATTTACAATACACATACATATTCCTTGCTATTTACCTCTCCCTTTTCACTGCCTCCTTGCTTTTCTTTCCCCATTAGCTCTAAAAGCTGTCAGTTCATCTAATTTGCTGTTAAATTTCTAATGGAAATTCTTGACAATGAGCCTGCGTATGTGTGAACCTAGCAGGAAGGCGTACAAGTGTGCTGATGAGTGTGAGTGTCAGATTTAAGAGATTGTTAGACCATAGATGGCTTTTACTGGAGGTTGAGAAGGCCAACAAAGTGGGAGATGCAATTAAAATAGTATTTGTTAGAAAGGAATAGCTAGCTGTGTGGGCAGACTGAACATGGGGAAATGATGGGTAGCTGGAAGGCCATTAATGATGGCTCTGCAGCATGGGTGGTAAGTCTAAATCCAGAGCTGTACTTTTGGTATGCCTAATAACACTTCCTTGTTTTTCCCTGTGTGTTAAATCAATTTCTGAATAATGTATTTGACAAAAATTCTCTGGATTTTGGGTTAGATTTAGAGGTAGGTTAAAGAAGTCATGGTGGGTAAGAGAAGAAACTGACTTTGGGGAGCCTTCTCAATCACCTTGAAAACAAAGCTCTGCAAGATTTTACGCAGTTGATCTTTGTAAAGACATGGATTCCAGTGCTCTGGCAAAGAGGCTATTAGGTGAGGAATATGAGATGGGGCAGGGAACTCATTGAAATGCTTTCTCATTTTAAATGAACAATTGGGATGTGCTTCTTGTAAGCTCTTGACAAGAGCTTAATTATTGTAAGTATTTTTAATCACATCTCTCCTTTGTCCTGTTTGTTTTCCCCACTGTTGAACTGTTCAGTGTTTCACAATATTTTTTACACTTTTCCAAGTGGCAAGGAGTGGGGCAGGCACTTAATGCAGGTTATCCAATAAATACATTTTGGTGTCCTAAAAGACTTAAGCAGTTTTGAGTATAGAAAGGACCCAAGGAGAAATATGAAGGAGAGGAAGAGTACAAGGTGTGGAGACAGAAATGAAGTTGGTCCAGGTCATAGAGCAACAGTACTTGCATGGGACAGGTGGCGTGCTGGGGAAGCAAGGAGAAATGGGTAATAAACCACAATTCTGTAAAAGCCTGAGCTCACTTTAAAGTCTTGCAGAAATTATGCATATGAAGGTTATGTTTTGTTTTTCCTTAAAAAAGCTATCCCTAAAATTTATTGTCTTTCAGTCTGTCTCTCTTAAAACAAAAGCTAGCAAGCAGCTAGAAGAGTAAAAAGCACTAACTCAGACTTGTCTTTGGTTTAATGCACTTCAGTATTTTTCATTCTGAATTTTTTTTCTTTATCCAAAGGCTAACATGCTGGTGTACCCTGTGATCTAAAGATGTGACTAGGTTTTCTTTCTTACATAGAGGTGATTTGTTTCTCCTTTTATCAGTCACAAAGACATCTATATTCTATAATGTCAATTTGAGTTTTGGTATGAAATAGGAATTCAGTTCATTGCACTAGCAATTTCACCCAGCATAACACACAAATGATGTATGTTTTAGTGCATCAGCAATAGGGATGAATTCAGTCTCACTTTTCCTTTCCCTGTGCCTTTCTCTGAAGGAAAAAATGTTTGATTTCCATATTAATTTGAATTCTTATAGTGTCGAGCTTACTAATTCTGTAGTATTATTATACTAGACACTCTAAAGCATGCTATTAAGTAGCAGTACATGTTAATACTATAAATGCAGACTAGAATAGACTTGAGGTGTGAGAGGACAGCTGAAGGTGGGGGGAGTATGCATGAAAGCTGAATGCACTGGCACTGATGGCTCTAAATGAAGCACTTTACAGACTGAAGTTCTTTAAATTGCCATCCTTCTTTGTCAGTCCTAGTTACTTGGTTCTTCCTAGCCTGGTCTGCTACTGTCATGCCTGTTTAATATTCCACTTAAGTATAACAAGAGATGAAACATCCAAGATGCCTGTATCCTCCAGGAGTCAGCACTACTGATGGGAATACTTGTGTTAGCTGTTTATAAGCAATGAGTTAACAGGGCTATAAAGAGGAGAGGGAGCAGGAGGGAATCTGTTGTTACTTCTCTTAATTTGCTGTTCTTTTTATCAGCAAAGGAAATAAATTTTGTAGCTTTCCTACTCTAAACCCATGTGCTCTGGGTAATACAAATTGTTTCAATAAGCACACACTGCTAAGGCCTAGATAAGGGTTATTTCTGTGCCTGAAATACCAAGGACTAGAGTGTGCTGTGTGGAAAGCTGGTGTGGAATCATGCTGCTGAGGAAGCTGTGTGTAGTAATGCGCATGGGTGACACTGATAAATTGCTCCTCTAAGCAGGCATCTGCAGCAAATTGTCACGTTGAGACTTCCCAGCATACCCTAGACCTCTGCATGAATGAAATCTCTGTTGTGCCATTATTTACCCACCTCCATATGAAATGAGAGGATAGGATTCATTGCTTCAGTTAAGCTTTTATATGAGTTCGCTCTCTTTATGTATGTTTGTGTGTATGTATTTCTTTTCCTGCACTTTCTGCAGCATTGGCTGCAGAACTCCCAGAAGTGTTCTTTCACTGCAGAAGGTGTTCTTTCACTGATTGGACATACAGCTTTCTGAAATGGGATAAAATGGCGTTCAGGGTAAAAGATGGGTCTTTTACTTCTAGAAACCTAAAATGAAATGTGTTTTATTTAGTCTGTTTTTTGACTAGACATGTGTTTAATTGAAGGTAAATAATAAGCATGGTTTATTTTTTGTTGATTTATTTTGTTTGTGGCTGTTTTAGTAGAGGTGGCAGTGGCTGGAAAAGGGAAAAGCTTGAATTGTTTTCCTTTTTGAAGAGTCATGATTACTGTCTTCAAAATGCAGTGAGATGGTCTTCAAATCTATTTTGCACTAAAGGAAAGCCTCATCTTTTCCTTGTTATCTCTGGACATCACTTATTCATTACAAGAATCAGACTTGCTTTTCACCTTTCTTCAACATATTTGTTTTTAAAATTTTTTTTTCTGTATTTGAGATGATTTTCTAGGATAACTTATTGAAACTCTGGTAATTTAAACTTTGATGGAAAGGTCTCTTGAGATCAGAGCAGAATTTCTGGCCAACCTATAAAAAAACCAGGCAATTTTTTGTGGTTAGCATATATACGTAAAGTACATAAAGATCCTGATAAGTTCCCCACTCTTCTTAACTCCAGCCAATATGTCGAATGTCAGGGCTCTAAGCTACTGTGAATTTACCTGCGAGGATGTAAAATAACCTCTGATGCAGCAGGAGAAAGGTAGCACTGTGTCAGGCCAGAAGGACGTAGCACATACACAAAACTTAGCTACTGGGTTATGCCAACAAGCACCTTAGCCGAAGTTTGCTCTCACGGGGACGTGCATAAATCTGACAGGGAATTTGGGTGCAGCTGAGGCGAGGATGGATGTCCTGTCCCACCACCCTGCTGTGGCGTTGATGACTGTCTCCAGCTATCTGCTCCACCCTGCTGCTGTAGCTCTCTTTAGGTATTGCTTCATTATTGGAGCCCTTAGCTTCTTGCTGTTTTAGTCTTTGCCCTTGGGCTATTTCTGTATGTCTTGCTGGATTTCAGTAAAAATGTTGGGTATTTGCTGGTGATGTGGAATGGGACCTTGCCCATGTAATTTTCCATAGGTGAAGACCATTTTTAATCACTTGGTGGAAAAGGACAGATGCTCTTAGAGGTAGTTAAGTGGTTTGTAACATTAAGATGCTCACAGAAGTCACAGGATTTCACACAACTGTGAATATTCACACCAATGTGGCCATTACCAAAGTACGTGCATAGATCTCATCTGAGTGAAATATTTGCCTCTTCTGTTTTTACAGCTGAGAAGAGTTACAGAGCAATCTGGTGAAGTCTGTTGCATAAAATGGTGTCCAGGTTTCTTACCTGCTTGTGATGTTGACTAATAGACTTCCCTTTCTTGCTAATGTTGTTCATCCCATTCTCCAGCAGTTCTGTGCTGACTAGATGTTGGCTTTTCTCTGACTCTGCACGGAGAAGGGACTTGTGGTTTGCATTTCAAAGCTAGTCAGCCTTAAAGGAATTGGAATATGGCAGTTGCATATATGGTAACTAAATACCCAGGTATAACAAAAATTTATTTGCAAAGACCTTGACTTCTGATTCTTTGGTACTAGAAATGGGCTGTTAATTTAACAACAACAACAAAAAAATCGCTAATGTGGTTAGGTGTATTTTATATGATATATTCAAGAGTTGTGTTTATTAATTCTCTTTCTTCCTACCTTGGACAGTTCATGTCTATGAATAATTTAATTGTCCTTGGCTGTTTGCTGGTGTGAATGGCACACTTTTAGACATTCTGTATTAATGTAGTATTTGTTAATGTTTGTTTTGTATTCTGTCTGCCTCCATGCCTTTCCAGAGATCAAATGGATGATGCAAGTCTTGACAACATATAAATGCTATTGAACTGGGTCTGAAAGAACAGAAAAAGAGGCCTTTGTCATTTAATTAGTTAGAACATTAATTGGAATAGATTCTTCAGTGTTTTTCAGTGGAGAAGTAAATGTTTGTTGAAAGTGTTTTTCTACTTTTGTAGTTTGTCTTGAGAACATGTCTAGAACTTCCAAGTAACAATTTGTATTGGCTTACATGATATCTCAAATGCGTTCCATCTCTGTTTTCTTTCCCTAGATGTTCTTTTATACATCTTTTATATGTCATTATTCACAAGTTTTAAACTGCAAAAATATTAGTTTACAGATTTTAATTCTTTGTCTTTGTTGAGGATTGTATTGCTTTAACTGTTGTCATGATACTCGTTAAGCAAAAAAAAGAGGATCTATAAATTTTTTGTTTCCATTCTTTCTGATCCAAACATTAGCATCTTTATGAGGTATTTATTAGATCCTGTCAGTTACCCTCGTGAGCCTTGGGTTGAGACCCTGAGAACAGTAGGCAAAAAGCACACTCTGAGATATTGTTGTCTGCAGTTTTGGCAAGTGACTGGGAAACCAGGTATTGCTTTGTTGCAGTTCTGTGGAGTGATCTCACTCTTTCTGACAAAGTTTCATCTCTCAGGAAAAAACCCCATGCTAAGAACAAGAAATGAAAACTTTTTCTATCATGGATAAATTGCTTAATGCCTGCCTTTCTGCTGGATGTTACATTAATAGTAACTTTTTAGGGTAACACTGACATTTATCATCCATAATTAAAGAGCGTTGGAATGTAAATTGCTGCCTTCACTTTTGTAGCTATTTTGCACAACTTCTCCCAGAGTTCCTCAAAACTGTTTGTCTTCATCTATTTCTTGTGATGCCTACCAGAGTCCACTACATGTTGATGGGCTTCATAAAAATGTTGCATATCCCTCTATGCAGCAGAGGGTCTTTTAAGGTGCTTCTGATGCTACCTGCCTCAAATGCAGAGGAATGATTTCCCCAAAGCCAGCCCCAGTGCTGCTGGACAGCTGGTTAGCAGTATGTGCTCGCTTTGCTTGGCCTTTAATGTCCTGCCCTGCAGCTCTCGCTCATAGGTGCCAGCCAAGTGGCTGTGCTGGTGAGCTGGGTGTCAGTGTTGCAGTGTTCCCTGAGGGAGGTGTTTGGAGACACCGTGCTCAGTGTGGGCAGTGCTGGATGTGCTGCCTCTTTGTCTGTGGAATGGCTTGTTAGGCTGCCTTTAATTTGAACCATCTGTGGCAATCTGCATGCTCTGTTATAATACTGTTTTTATGTCAGACCCTCAGTGGCATGCTGTGAGAGAGCTGGAGACCAGCATGGGAATTAAGGTAGAAAATCCACAGGAAACATATCACAGTGCATGTACAATTAACTGGAAAATAATTATGCTCATTGTTAACTGTACATCCCACATCAGACGCCATCATTGTTTTTATTCTGTCAACTGTAGTGACTCCGAAATGGCAGGGTGTAAAACAAGGCTGAAATGCCTCTGTAGTTGTTCCAGTGTTTGTTAAAAGCCACCCTTCTCATGAGCGAAGCAGTATTGGACTTAGTGCTTCCCTTTGTCATTGTCTCTTGAAGGATCCATTCTGGCAGTCTGAGACTTTTTAGAGCACCCAAAACACAGAGTTGCTAATTGGCTTACAGCCCTGTCCTTTCTTTACATACTGCTGTTTCTCTTCCTGTGACCAGGAAACATACTGTATACCTCTTCCCTTTAAAAAACTTCTATGCTTTTTTAACCTCTCTACCCCCTTTTCTGCTCCCTTTTTATAATTTTATTTTCCCTAACTAATGGCTCACCTGGACAGAATTGCTGCTGGCTCTGTGATTATAGCAATTAACTCTAACCCTAAGGAAATGGCTTGCTGTGTTGCTGGGCAGCCAGGGTCTGCAGGAGCTGGTAAAACAGAACAGATCACACTTCACTTTCATTTTAAACTTGTTATTGATTTTTCAAGGAAAGCAGCTTACTGTGAAGGATCTTGTCCATTTTCAGGTTTGCTGAGTTATTCCAAAATCTGTTGACTTGTCTAGTTTTTCAGAGTTGCTGGGAGTTTCTAACACTTACAGCAAATGACAGTGGATTTTGTTGTTCTGTAAACAAGGCTTCTTAACAGGATTAAAGAAATTGAGAACTACATCTGGAAACACTGTCATAACACTATTTTCTTCTGCATGTTAGACCTGATTCTACAGTGGTGTTTACCAAAGCCTTAGTGTTTTCTTTCACTTGGTGGTATAGAATAATGAAAATCCAGTTTTAAGAGAAGCTAGGGCCTTGGGAATACGGTGTTGTCTTTAGCAAGTTTGCTCACACATGAGTAACTAACACCAGATGTGTTAGCAAGAGTTTTGAATGCTGGAATTGAGCAGTGTGTGTAGGTATCTGAAAGCAGGCCTCACTCTGTGCACCAGGTGTTATCAAAGAGCACCTCTCAACTAACATCAGAGGCAATAATGTGAACAAGCTGTCTGAACTGGGGTGGCATGGCACAATTAAATCTTTGTAGGGCTAACCTCAGCCTGCTGAACTGGCTGCATGAGAGGTAGATCTGCCCACAAACACAGGGCTAATAAACGTACAACTTGTTTTTGTACCTTCTTAGCCCCCATAATCATTCTTTTGCTTAGAGAGAAAATTCAAACCAAGCTCACAGTTACTTAGTTCGGCCTCCACTTCAAAGCAGGGTGGACTTCAGTGTTAAAATCAACTTGTTCTGAGGCTTATGCAGTGAAATGATGAGCATCTACAAGGCCAGATATTGTACAGCCTCTTGTACCCTTGTTGCCCTTGTTTTTGCAATCCTGTCCTCTCAAGATCACATTCTTACTCTGTCTCATGCCAGCATTTACTTTTCTCATTTCTTAGTGAAATTGTTAGGGAGCTAATGTGGCAAAATCAAACCCTTCCCCAAACTCATGGTACTGGCAAAAAGGGAGCTTAGTGCATTCAATGTTAGTCAGTAAATCTTTGTTTCACCTATGATCTCTTTCAGTCTGGAGGTAATTGTGGTTTTTAGAGCCAAATCTACACCCAGCTGACTGATCAAGATATGAACTGCTCATCTTACATCACTATACATAAACACTATGATTCTACTTATAGCCACAGGCAAGCTTTTTTTTATCTTTCTCCCACAATATATGAGTGTGCAATGAAAAATCATGCTTGTAACTAGAGGAGAAAAAGGCAACCTTTTCACAAACTGTAGTCTTAGTTATTATACTTCTGCTAGCGTTTCCTCATGGTATTTTGTTGGGTTACTTTTTTTTTTTAAGGTGATAGAAAGACTATCACTTTAAATGAGAATGCCTACCCTTGGAATTGGTGTGAAGACAGTGAATTTGTATGGCAATGCAAGTAGATGGACAAGTGCAGTATTGACAGTAGCAGTTTAAATGTAGTGTTTAGTGCTCTACTGATGGGTGGTCACGGGTGACCACTTGCAGTGACAAATAGGGGATTATATATCATCTAATTGAAGAAAGTCTAAAAGAAGGAAAAAGATTATTGAAATCCATAAATGAGTCTTACAGACACATCTGAGTTGCCCCTGCACATGCTGAAAAGATGGGATTTAACCCTGCTGAGACCAAGGTGTTTGTGGTGGGCTGTACTGGTGTCTGTCTCCTTACCAAACAGTCCAACACAGAAACTTCCCTTGCTGTACAACATGCAGAACTTTACCTTCATCTGCTTTTCCTGTGGCTAAACAGCCTTCTGCAGGTGCCTGCATTTGGGAGGGAGTGTGAACAGGTGCATGGGTCTTGTGCAGGTTCTCTGTTTCTGGTCAGCACAGGCAGTGAGCCAT
Organism: Anthoscopus minutus; assembly: GCA_013399455.1. Taxonomy (NCBI): domain Eukaryota; kingdom Metazoa; phylum Chordata; class Aves; order Passeriformes; family Paridae; genus Anthoscopus; species Anthoscopus minutus. The sequence continues at coordinate 16,625 of VWYI01035354.1, read as the reverse complement.
TTAGCTGCTCTAGAGCATGTCCCTTAGTTATTTCAAGGCTTCAGGCTGTTCTGTTTATTCTCTTTCTCTTCATTTAGCTGTGGTGGAAAAAAAAGAACTAAGTGCAAGTCCCTTGGCTGTCACTACCAATCATACTTTGAGGTTTAGTACAATACTGAGGGTGCTTCTGCATGTTAGAGGTATTTCATCAGGTTGGAGGAATCCTAGGAATAGAATATACATTGATCAAATTCCTTTGCATCATCCACTCCTGTTTTGTTAACGTTTCTGTCCTATGCACCCAGTAACTCTGTCTCAGCTTCTTAATTTTTTTTTTAAATTATAGCTATTTTGAAAACTTACAAAAAGACCCAGAGTTTCATTGAGTAACCCTCTTGGTAAAAATGAAACCATACCTGTAATGGTCAAATTTTAAAGAGATATTAGGACTAACCTCAGACATGGCTGCCAGACACTGAGCTAGTATCCTTTTAACTTCAAATGATTCTGAACTTGGTCTATCCTGGTCTATTTCAAGGCACAAATACCAAAGCTCACTTATTGCAATTTTCTCTTGGGACAAATAGTAACTAGGGAGTGGCAACGTAGAAATGACCTCTGACAATGGCTTTCCCTCTCTCTATAGTCTCTCTATATAATAGTTTTTTTCTCCCACCACTGCAGGAACACACAATATAAAGTAAAGGAATATGGATACTTGATACCCGTTTTTTTACCTGGGCAAGTCCTCTAGAGGCTGGTTGTCTGGGTTTGCTGGCCATATTGACTGGTGTTGTTTTGATTCCACAGTAGTTTCTGTCTTGCACTGTGAGACCTTGGCATGTGTGATGGAAAAAGAAATGGCCAGAGAAGAAGGAGAAAAATCCATCCCAAGTTTTAATTTGTTGCTGTCAGTTTCTAATGACTTTTGAGCTGCCTCCTTGTGGCAGTGGGAATCATATTTAATAGGAACATTTCCATGTTCAGACAGTTTAATTATTCAAGATGCATTAAGATTTTTAAAATATCAGGACAACTTCTAGTAATAAATACATTAGTTCAGTTTTCAAAGTGCGCCCAAATAATTCACAAGTATTAGTGAGTTATCCTCCAGGCTTTTGTCTGCCCTGGGGGATATATAACTAGAGATCAAAGGCATGGAGAAGTGAAATAACTTGCCACGAGCATGATAGTGTGATTCCCAGGACCTGTGTTTTAATGATAAAAAGCGATGTGTCACAGGGAATAGTTCCTAACCTTCTATATAGAAACTGGAAATATTTCTTACAGTAGCATAGACAAATCTTATGGTCTTGAACTAGCTGTGTTGCCTACAAGTTATTTTTGCCTTTGTTTGCCCTGACTCCTTTGTGACTCTACTAAAACTGTAAATTCTCATCGGGAAAAAGCTGTGACTTGTACAGTGCAAGCCATAAGGGAGATTGATATTTTTAGTTATTGTTTTAGCTGTTGCCTCCAAGTGCTACCAAAATGTGTAACATAAAATAAATGTGGAAAGAGATTTTGTGTAATGTCATTTCAAGTTTTACTTTCCTTAATGTACTTTTTGCATGGCTGTTTTAGCGCTGTCAGTGTCTATCATGCTTCAGCTTTTTTACCATAAAGCTTTATGTTCTACATACTTGCATAGAATATTACTTTCTCCAGTCTAGTTGCTGCTGTTATACAACTTAAATGCTCAAACAATGTTCTATTTCACCCTCTCTCACTTACCCACCTCTTATTTTGAATGATGGAAGAACCAGGTAGATTTGACTTAGTTATTCCTACTCTGCTATATATTTTTTTACATTTAATTTTATACACTGCATATAAATACACTGACAAATTTAAATTCGCCACAACAGTATTTTACTGTTGGACAAGGATCCACTCCACCCTATTGCATCCTGTAAAGAAAGAAGAATGTGTTAATGTTACGAACACATTTTCTCTTTAAGGGCTCTATAGTTTTAAACAGCATGGTTGCCTGTGAAATGCTTGCTGACACTCAGAATTTTGTCTTCTAATTGTAGGAGGGGAAAATACAACCCCTGTCAGAGTCAGTGGTGGGTCAATGGAGAACAAGGGCAGTAATCAATCCAAGGCCTAATTAAAGGCAATGGTGCCAGGAAATGATAGGGAATTCAACATCCTGACACTCAAACTTCCCTAATTGGACTAGTGTTCTTTATATACTTCCCTGTGCCCCACTCCATATTGCCCCAGCTATGATATCTCACTCTGTGTTGAGTGTTCTGCTTTGCTCTCAAGTTCAAGGCAGAGCTGGATAGAAGATTGATTAGCGGTGATTGCTTTCACTTTTTTTTGGTAAAGGCTCAGTTTCTGAATGATGGTTATGAACCAGTCAACACCCTACTGTAGTTCTTAAGCTCATGAAAAGGAATGAGGTAGCTCAGACAGCAATGTGATAAAGGCTGCTGCTGTTCTCAAGCTCTTTAAATGAGAGAGCTAATAGGGGAAATGGTGCTTTTGGATGAAGGAGGTGACTTTGGTTCATTAGTGATTTAATTTGAAATGTTGTAGTTTCTATGTGATGAGATTAAAAGAAAGCCTCTCTGAGGAACTCCAGACTAGAAGAGGAGTTTAAGCAGTTAATATTTGTGACCAAGAAACAAAATTGCTTTCTGCATCTGTCCATACAAAATTGCTTTATGCATTTATTATGTGCATTTCATACATCTGATAAAGTGTAGCAGTTGCTGTGGGAAGCTGAGGAAAAATCTTACAAGCCCTTTATGAGTTCTCTGTGAGTGTAAAGTCAATAAATACATGTTAACAGGAGTTGTACAGTATGTTCTAGTTAAATAATTTTTATCTAAAGTTAAAAAGCAGATGCTTCTGCAGAGCATCTTAAGTGCAGTGGAATCTTCAGTAGCTTTGCAGAGAAATATGTTTTGAGCATCAGACTAATTGTACCTCTGCAGAAATTTCTTCTCCAACACTTGTCTATTGGACATTTCTGTACAACAGTGAGACATAGCTAATTCTTTCTTTCGCATTGAGAAAAACCTGCTTGGGAATGTAGTGGAAGTAAGTCTGGAAAAATATCAAGATCTAGCGCTTTTTTCTCGACATGAAGGTCTACAGCTGGGGACAGGTAGAAGATTATGGGCAGTAAATTGCACCATGTAAGAATTGCTATACAGTTGATACTACCATGCTATATAGTTGATTTGATTCTGAATTTTTGCAGTTGTATCGTTCTTGTACATCCCTCCTCAGATATATAAGATGTCATAGTACAAGACAGTCAACAGTAATTTAATGAACTTCAATGGAATGTTGCATATTTAACATTGTTATGATACAATCAATGAGAGATGCCTCTGCCTGAATTAAGGTGCAAATGGGACCCATAAGCTGAAGTTAGTAGTACAGATTATATTTAACAATGAATGTGAGATAGAGAGAAATAGAAATGTGGGGTGGGTGGGGAGAGAGAGATCAATCAAGTAAAGGATAGTCACCACCTGTGGATCCATGACATCCTATTTGTCCTCTTTCATTCTAGACTTCTTGGTGGGGGGGGGATCCTGAGGTTGTTCAGTTTTTTGCTATTTATACATTTTAACAGAGGAATGAATGCTCATTGGCTACACAGTTCTGTAATGCTAATTAATTCACATGCTCAGCCTTTCTCTTCTCTTGGTGGGTTTCTAGCGTCAGTGGGCCGTGAGCTGGTGTTGTGATCTCCCCGACGGAATGACATTTTACCCAGTCAGAGCTGATTCAGCACGGTTGCTGAGTTGGCTTTCCTTGTGGTCCGTAAATTCAGCAATTTTTTCTGTCTGTTATCAGTGATACATTCTTCTCTCCCAGCTATGTTAACCTCCTCCTAGGTCTGAGATAACACCTAGACAACAGTACCATTTTTAATCCCAAGTTCCTGCTGTGGGGGCTTATCTTACAGTCCAAGTTCCCTTCTGTGCTTATCTCATGGCAAAGTCCTTCTGTGGCCTTAACAGTGTTTGAGATGGGCAGCTGTACTCTCTGGGTCCCCATACATAGGCCAGCATATTTCTGAAGGGCTGGGCTGCAGGTTAGGCTGTGGCATTGCTGTGCCCCTGGTAGCAGCTGAGTCTGGAGCCTTCCCATGAGCCAGCTGCCTGTCAGTCCATGGAACATGTGCTTGTTCAGTTTGCACAGGAGTGTGAATGCCATGTGTAGTCCAGACAGGGATGGTTCCCTGGAAATTTAAATGATTTGAGATATTTTTGTTTTCTTTTCAGAAATTGCAGGAATTATAACCACATCTGGCTAGGTACTCATTGTACTTAAATACTCTAGGTATTTAAGTGAGCTACCCCTGTATACCCTCTTATTTCCTGAGTCTTTTTTAACTGAGAGTTGGATGCCAATGAGTAAGAGGTACTCATTGTGAAGTAGAAAGACCATTATGAAACAGTATTTAAAATACAGATAAATTCAAACTACACTGTTTGTGTTAATAGTATTTTTTTTTCACTCTAGAGCCCTGTAAATGTTTCAAGAAAAATTTAATTTTGTACATAGGTAAAACAGATCTGAGGTAACTAAATAGTCTCTGGAAACAAAAGAGGCCAGGTCTCAGGTGTTTTCTCCATGTCCACCATAACTGACTGCAGAATAAACTCTTTAGATGAAAAGGCATTGAAGGGAGCACTGAGTAACTTTTTTCCTGTTTTCTAGTAAAAACTGGTGCTGATGACACTTCTAAACACTTTTAAATTATGCAAGTCTTAAAGCAACAGAGCAATTTTTTTCTATTCTGACAATTTTGAGTGGAGTTGTTTTCTAGTACCTAATCACAGTAATGAAAGTTAATCCAAGTTTGAACTTCAAACCATTTGAAGAAGAACTAATAAACACAACTAATGAGTGGGCTTTCTATGTCTGTATTAGAAACAGGGCTTCTTTGTATGCTACTCAAAAAACTTGGAAATGTCTCAGTTGCCTGTTACAGGAGGTGTGGAAAACTCTCCACAGACTTGCCTGTCCCTTAAGCAGCCCAGCCTCCTGCAAATTATACACCTTGCAGGGAAGCATTATTAATTCCAGTGGAATGGCCTGTGGCACCGACCAAATCTGTTTATAATCCTTCAGCACTCTGATATTGCCTATACTTCTAGCCAGAAGGATCCAGAGGCATGTAGAGGGGGAGAAATGAATCCTCATTTCAATGTGAGTAGTACTTTGAAAAAAGAACGGCAACTGTTCCCTGTTAAATGCCTGCAGTTTAACTCTGATTAGTGGCAGAGGAGTTTTATAATTTTTTGCAAATTAGAAAAATAAACCTAAAAATTAATAAATATATCTACCCAACCAGACAGTTCCCAAAGATGAGGGGCATTTTTTTTTTTTAGATCTACATGATGTTCTGATAAACTAAATTCTTGGTCCAATAGATGAACCTCCTTTCAGAAAAGGAAAAACAAATTTGCTGATGGGAGGGAAGCCAGGACCAAACCATAATGAAATCATAATGTTGTATCCCTTTCAAAGGCTGGTATGTCATTATTTATTTTCTTAGGCTGATGAATTTATTAATGTTTTGTGTGCTCTAACAGATTGCTATGTACTGGGACCTAATAGATGCATATTATATATGTGTTTGTCTTTATTTTGTGTATTATATATCCCTATAGCATATATATGTTATTTAGCTACAGATCTAGCTGAGTAGCAAGTTTCTTTGAGCAGAAGAACCAGCTAAATTCAGAGCTCTTTCTGGCTGGCAGGTCAATAACACAGGTCTGCTTTAATCTGACAAGAGAAGTTTTCCCCAGCCTCATTCTGTTTTTCTTCTGTGCAGTGTGTAGCAGATGGATCTGAATCACAAGATTTGGTGATGTATCGTACAGAATGCACCCCAAGATACAAACCTGTATAAATTCTCCTAAACTTGGTGCAGAGAATAATGCTGACTGAAGTAAAACAGGATGAGTAGGTTTTTGCGTAGACTTCAGAGGATTTGTCAACGGAGAATTGACAAATGGAGAATTTCCTCTGGCTTTTGAGTTCATAGAGTGCTTCAGTTGCAGCTGAGTTTTTCTGGTGGAGTAGTTCAAAGGCATCCAGATTACAGTTAGTCCTTGTTATTATGTGCAATTTTTATATGTTAATTAAATCAGAAAGCCTTCTGATGAAGTGATGATTTTTCATCATCAGTCAGCATTTGAGAGTCACTGCACAATATTTGCTTGATACCTGCTTTTGTTTTGTGGCATTAACTCTTGCAAAGAATCCGTGCTGCTTTCTGCTGTTGCGAACTCACCAGCTGCTCTTCAAATTGCACTTTGACTGTTCACATGAAAGTTGGGGTTGCAACTGAGTCCTCTGTGGGCTGGTGGCTGTTTACCCCAGTTTTGGCCCTCAGTGGAAGTGGGCAAATGAGAAGTTTTCAGTGGCAGAGTGTGTCGGGTATGGACCAAGGCCTTTGCATGCCAGTGCTTGACCTCATGCTGGATGTGCATGTTGGAATGACATTCACACAGGGTTATTAACTTATTCACTTATGTTATTAATGTTCTTCTTTTGAAGTATTCTTTTTGAATTGGCATCACTGACAAAATTGGTATGTTCTTTCTTGTATGTATTCAGGTTTCCACTGCATGCATCCTAATGTGCAACCATCACTGAGCTTATAACAACTCATCTGATTACAATAATGTTTCTCCTTTCAATTGTTTGCCATTAAAAATCAGTATTTGCTGACACCTATGCAACATTCAAAGCTGAAATTCATTGCTGTGACCCATGAACATTTGATGTCTGTCAGATGCAGCAGGGCATTAGTTAAAGGAAAATGACAGACTACTTAACAATGCTGTTATATTTTGAAAGGCAAATTTAGTGTTATCTAGTGTCTTACATGATATTGTCGTGTTCATAGTAGGGCAAGTTAGGAGAAGAAAAAATGCAGCTCACTGAAATTGTTTATGGAAGTTTATACACAATGTTGTGTTCTTTCTTGCTTCATTAGTATTGGTTGAGTTGTCTCCTGCTCTTTTTTACCTTCTCATGCCTCTCGGAAACAGGGTCCTATAATGGTGTGCACTATGTACACAGAAGAAAGGACTGCTCTCTGCTCTGTAATGATAGCAATGACACTTAAACTAAGTAGAATGTCTGAGGGTGTTGCTCTGAGTATTTATTCTCTTGCTTGTTATGTGGGAGTACTGTTTAATCACGTTACACTAGTAGTTATTTACCCAGACAGTTTTCTGTTCTGAAAGATTTCTAACACTTCTAAATGCAGCATAAGCCCTAGAAAAGGGGTTGCCAAGCTTAGAATGCAGTGTTTCCATATGTTCCCAGAGTGTGCAAGAAAACTTGTAGAAGGATTTTAGGGCTGAGGCAGTGGGATGGAAATGAGTTTCACAGAATTTCCGTGGAACTTTCTACAAATTCCACTGCCTGAGTTTCACTGCCTAAGCACCACAATCAAAGAACCTATTCCAGAAGGGCCACAGGAAACTTAAGCTGGTGTGAGTTTTCTACAGAAATCTTCAGGTGAAAGTTGTGAAATTCTGATGTGCTGTGGTTAAACTGTATTATCATTCTAACTTATCACCACAATTGTAATAGCATAAATGGATTTGATGATTGAGTCAACATAAATGAATAAAATAATTAATTCTAAGCTGTAAACTGTAAATGGTTTTATTGTATACATACAATTCATACAATACATTTTGTTTTTATTGTAGAGGCAAATGAGGGATAAGATGTTGCTATATGGATAAGAACTTCCCCAGGTCTTTGAACTTTCAATGACTAAAGCACTGGACAGAAAGAAAACGTTTCTTCAAACATCTCTACTTCTTTTTCTTTTCCTTCAGGCAGCAGTTTTCATGACTATAGGGAATTTTTACCCTGCAATGGTTATTTACCACCTGGATCATTATACCACTGTAACTTCTAGGATGTTTCTACCCAAAGGCAAGAGGAGGTAACTTTGGTAAATGGCTTATAATTCTAGGTCTTGCATCTGTCACCCTACCCTGTACTTAGTGCTCTCATCTGTAGACACAGGTGGAGACAAGCTGTTGGCTGAGAAATAAAACATCATGAAATGCTGGTTACAGGTTATTACTTTGTTTTCAGGTTAGCTAAAACTGTCAACACAATGAAACCCTTCTTGTGGGGTGACAGCCTTTTTCTGGGGATTGTTTCTCAGTGGTCAGTGTGTGTGGCTCTAGCTCTGATCCTGCAAGCAATTGAACTGGCAGGGTAATTCTGTGCCAGTGTGTCTGTGGCAATGGGTTCCTGGGTGTAGGTAAATGGTTCTTGTGCTGTCAGTGCAAGTGCCAACTTGCCCTGCCTGCGAGCACTTCTGTCTGCCATTCCTCCTTCCTTGCTGTGGTGCCTGAACACACAGTTAGTGTGATGTGCTTCTCTAGTGGCATTCCTCAGCTTTTGCCAATTTTGCTGGCTGTGGGCTAGCTCTAATGTATGGGCTTTCCATTAAGCACTGGGGGCCTGATCTGTGTCCACTTATGTATGTCAGCTTGGTGTCTTATGTTCAGAGGCAGCACAGTGTCCTGGCATCCGTTTTGTTGTTTGGTATGTCAGGAAGATATGTAGTGTACGTGTTACTCCTGCGATGCCAATGCACAGGCCCCCTCTCCTGCTTCTCATTTTTGTGTGAGCCAGTGCATGGCATTTCATTTAAATTCTGAAGTCTGGGGTCATAGGAGCATGACTTTCTTCAGTCTTTTAAAATCCATGGTAGGATGGCTGTGTGATGAGATCCTGGATTTGTGAATAAGAACACTTTGTCTAGACAGCTGTGGTCACTTGGGCTAGAGCAAAGTGAGTGCAAAAGGGTGGAAATGATGATTCCATATCTTGTTTGACACAGTGTGGTCCTAGAGAAAATGTAATGTGCAAGGCAGCAGGGAGCACAAGGTGCTCTCAACTTGAGTAGATTCTATCATCACTGGTGTCACGTAATCACATCAGGTTTCTATACCCAGACCTGCTGGATTTTCTGTTGTTTTCTTTCAAATGTCCATAAAACAGAGCCTTTTCTTTTATCTGAAATCAGTGCTGTGCTGACCTTAACATCTAGTCTACTGCTCAAGTAGCATCTGGAGAAATTCCTAAGGCTTCAAAGTAAGTTTTGCTTGGATGAGGATATCAGCATTTAGTCTGGATATAGGCATAAAAGAAATTCTTTGGAGGAGAGATCACATGAGCCAGGGATGAGTTGCCTTTGCCTGTGCTTTTTAAAAGATTATTTCATGTGCAATGCTATATCTGTGTGTAAAACAGCATTAAGTGCTTTACTGCTGTTACTGTGTGAGGGTAGTAGAAGGGAATTACAGGAAGGGATAAAAGGGAGCTTTGACTTGACTTGCTGTGAATCCTTAATCAGGTGTTGAGTGAGTGACTAAATATGAACACCTTTCAGGACACTAAACACTTATAAATTCTGCCTTAAATTCCTGGAAGGGTACTTGGCATGGAGAAGGCAGAAGCAATTTGTTATCAGGATAAGCATGCATTTGAAAAGGGTTTGTTGATTTGCGAGGGAGTGCCTAATCAGGTGCAATGATGAGCTAAATTTCTAGTTCAAATGCAGCTGTATGTGAGTAAAACTGAACAAATGATGTTTTCTGGATTTCAAACTGTAGGCGTACCCCACTTCCAATTTTTCCTGACCAGTATAAATGCTGCCTAGCAAGCCCCTCAATGGTGGGCTGATACTAGCTGGATGGATGGTCAGCCCCTCAGGACCAACTTGCATCCAGCAGGATGGTGATGAGAATTGAAGGGCTAAAGCAAGGAGGAAATGCTTGTGGGATGAGATAAAGACAGTTTAAAAAAAAAAAAAGGATCTCCTCTCACTTCCACACTTAAGAACAAGCCAAGCAAAATGTTGTAATGGGTTCTTTTTGGGTAATGTTTCTATTTGAGGGTTCTTGTGGGTACAGACTGTAGATGCCTGATTTGTACAGAAAGTAAAGGTGGAAAGTGTATTGCCCATCACTTTATCTCCCCTTTAAATACTAGGTTGTGACTTACCCTTTACTCTTTCCTTATTTTAAGTCTTAATTCAAGCGGCTCCCGTCACGTCTAACCCTGCTGTTCGATGGCAACTGAAGAACTTGGTACAGCCAGATATCTTCATCAGTCCAATCAACTCTGGTAGCACAACTTGTGGAAAAAACAAGGCATGTGAACCTTATATTTGTGAACCACTATATTTGGAAGCACAATTTTATTTTTATAGCCAAAACTATGTGAACAAGCAAAAGTAAAGAAACAAAGCCGAAGTCCACACTAAGTTAACCTAATTATCTAAAGCTGCTGGAAGCTTCTATTTTGGGTGAAGTTCTAGACCCACTCTCACTTTAGTCCTGACTTTGAAAAAATCTGAATAACAAAATAATAATTTCCATTCTTCCTCATGACAGAGCTATCTGCAATTACACAGAAGATACTGAGAGTGCCTATGGGCCTCCTCAGTATGCAAAATAATCCTGAACTGTGGCCTGCCTTTAAAAACATCAAATGCTATTACTGGAGAGCCTGTGTTCTTCAGAATAAGCAAGAGGGCGTAGGAAAGGAAGTAAGGGGTCAAATTGCCTACAGCTAATCGTGTGCTTTAGGTAGTGGTGGACTGACAGGTTGTCAAAACACAGATGGATGCTTCTGTAACGTATGAACAACATGACATCAGAATGAATGAGCAGTGTTCTGCTTTCCCAGCCTCCTTCCACCCCTGTCGAGTCATTAGCTGCATTGCATAATTTTTGTGTGTGAAACATTTTATAAAGTCGCTACAGTTCTTGTCAAGCTACCTTGTTATTATCCCCCATGTAAAGCAGTTATTCTGTCTACTCCTACTTTAGTCTGTTCCCCTCCCCTCGGGAGTTACAGCACAGCTGACTTGCATTTCAGTTTTAACTGGTGCCTAAAATTGCCCCTTCTGAAAGGCATTGGCTGACTTTTGGTGGGAGCATTGCTTGCAGACCTGCAGATAGATCTACTGGTAAGCTAAGACTAAGATGCTTTTGGACCAGCAAGAGAAGGCTGGTCTTGTTTCCTTCTTCACTTGAATGATGCTATTAACTTAATTGAGCCGAGTGCTGACAGGAGAAGTTAATCTCTCCCTCAATTTTGTACATTCCTTTTAATTTTGTTGTTTATTTTTCTATCTTTTACTTTTTTCAGGTCTCTTATAAAAGTGCTGTACACTTTTGCTTGGAAACATGGATATTTTATGCTTTGGGGAGTCTGAAGAAACCCTGTTGAATCTGTTTGGCTCTTAAAAGTATTAAAACTCATGCTTATAAAAACAAAATTCTATCACTGTTAAAATTTATAAGACCAGATTTTTATCAGAAAATAAGCAAATGGCAGAGGAGGAAGATTCTCATTCTTTGATGTATCTGTGAGGAGGGAATGGAAGGTAAAAGCTGGGGAATTTCACTGATGATGAAAGCTAGACACAGGGGGTGAGTTTTCTGGTGATGTTTGCCAAGTGTTCTCGGGCCTTGCTTACAATTGTTTTGTAAAGGATAAAAGAAACAGCAAGACACACACAAACAAAAATTGTAGGCAAATTTGACTCCCAAATACATGTCCACCAAACTTTCCAAGCATAGTTACCTCCATATTTCTACTCTGACAGGTTTCAGGGAGCCTACAGATGTCACAGGCACTGGAGAATAGCTCTTGTCAGTGATGCCCCTGTGTGTCCCATGCGTACCCAGGAGATGGTGGAGTAGCCGGCTGCTCTGATTTGAGTTTATGCTTATTTCTGTTGCTGCTATTTCTGCCTAAGTGGGCATAAGTCCCTATCGAAAAAGGGCTGGAATTGTGCTTCAACTGAGGAGATTCTGATGTTGCAGTGTATTAAAATCAGAGAAATAAATGTTCTGTCACTAACTTTGTGCCCCTAGAGGCAGATATATGCCAGTAACAGACAAGGACAAGGTAGGCTGTGAAGGTGTGTGTAAGGGGAAGGATAAGCTATCAGAATCTTCAGAGAGGATGAAGGAAGTGATGGAATTATGATGCGGGTTGCCTGGAAGCATGAAGCATAGAGCTAGGATGTGTGGGAAAAACACTGGGTTTGGGTGTGGGGAGAGGAAGAGGGGATATCCAGGTGCTATAGGCCCTTTTCAGCTGCAGGGTCTGTGTTGGTCTCTGCCCAGCCTGCTGTGTCCCAGACTGAGCTCTGGCTCAGTTTCCTACAGGTAAAAGCAGACACAAGCATAGCTTGTGGCGTGGCCTCTATAGTAATAAGGGAAATGGTAATTGGTCTCTTGGGTAAGTAGCTGTGCAAGGCTGAAGAAGAGCTGTTTGTTGCTTATGTCCCTCCAAAAATGCCAGTACAGGGACTGAGTGGGGTGCTGCTGCAGAACCAGTGTCTTGCTTGCCTTCTGCAGAGCGGGTTGTCAAGGTAATTCACAAATGAGTGTGAAGTGGTTAATATTATAAATGATACCAGAAGATTAATCTTGAGAGTAAAAACCCAGCTACAAAAAACTTCCTAAGTCAAAACAAAGCCTGAAAGATACCTATACTAGTTTTAGCCACTCCAGAAACATAAGTGACTACCATCACTGTTTTAAAATGCTGTTCTTGGTCTTCTCTTACATTTACTGGTCTTCTCTAACAGCAGGCCCTTCTCTGAACTAACATTTTCCTTTTTGAGTGTGTGACACTTCCCTGTTGGTGTAGTGCAGCTCCAGATCTCCACTGTAAACAGGATGGTTTTCTTGGCAATCTGTGATACCATTACTCCTTGAAGCATGCAGTGAGAGACTACTTTTGGCCAGTGATAAAATGACAATGATTGCACATAATTGCTGAAAACAGTTTTGAATTTTATTAATGAGATACTCCAAACAACATCTTGTAGACTATTGTCTCAGTTAACAGCATATTCGTAAGAGTTAAGTGTTGTGTAATTTGCATTTATTTCCCCTATTTATATCGAAATGACACTTGCTGTCCATAATTACCATCTTCCAGATAGTTGTTGCTTTTCAATTGCTGTTTGCCTTAAAATAAGTGGAAATAAACACACAATTTGGAGTTGTATTGATTAGTCTCATCCAGAGTATAAGTAGAGTTTTTATTGTTTATCTGTTTCTCTATATTTTGGGAAGGCTAGTGGCAGGCACCAAGAATAATTCTAATAAAAATTAAAGTAGTAAGGCTGGTCACATGGAAGTATTTTTTTTTAAATAGTGGGAAGTTGTAGGAATCTTTCTGGTCCTGATTCAGCAAAGATTTACATATGTAGCTTTCCATATCATGCTTTCATTAGGACTATATAAAGAAAAATGAATGTGCAGTTAAAAAAATAGAGGAAACAAACCTTAGCAGAGAGAAAAATTCCAAACAGTCACGTCAATTTATGGTGTGGTTTGGCTCTACTCCTGGGAGGAACAAGCAAGTAGGAGTGATAGGTACAATGAAGTTACATATCAAGCAAAGTCAGGAACAAATAATTTCCACCTATCTGTTGAAGAATAAAAGATTTCCTTATGTGTCCTGCATATATGAACTACTTCTTCCCAAACTTTGATGTTACTGTTTACTTATAGGGTCAGGTGGAGGGATAAGTGCTGTTGATTCTTCACATGTCCTGATTTTGGGTAGTAGGGCTCATCAGCACTTCCTCCAGTCTTTCATCCCTTCTGTCTTCCTTGCAGTGAAGTTACGGATGTACTATCCTTAGTGAGCTTGGTCCAAGTTAGTATGAGAGCTCCTCAATGATACTGAAATCAGCTCACCTGAGTATATTCCTAAGAGCTGGCCCTGTTCTGGGAAGGAAATGGGATCTGATGCTTCTTGAGGTCCCTTTCAGTCTGAGGGATGCTGTGATCCTATTTAGTGATTAATGCATGCTTTACTCCCATTTGCATATTCCAGCAATGCTGACTCCAATCCGACGAACAGGACTTACTGTGCTAGGTTGTATGTAATGCTTCCCTTCTTTTCTAGTGTTGCTTTAGCAATTTTAGTTTAGATTGAAGCTCTACTAGTCATCTGGGATCAAAACACTAGGAAAAGCAGTTCTCCAGCAGAGCAATAGAGGAAGATTTTATGTGCATCATGTCTTCCCATACATATTTTCAAATATTATAGGTTTGAGGAAATAAAGTCTGTTGCAGGAAAATGAGGGGAAACAGAACAGTTCCACTCTTTCTTGCTTTGTTCATCAAGGCTCTGTGTTTTGGGACAGAGGAAATGTTAAGGTAAACATAGGGTTTTGGGTTGACTTTCTCCTCAGCAGTGACAGGTTTAATGGAAATGCTTATGATTGAGTGATTTCTAGTTTGGTTTGGTCTCCCTTCCGTCAATTGCCGCCATACCTGGGGAGGTATTACTGCCACTTTCCTGCAGGTGGTGTTACGTGTTGTAGAATGTTTTGTCTCACTGCAGGAGAGGAGGAAGAGATATTTCAATTAAACAATTAATTTTTCCATTGTGAATTCTAATACTAACAGATACCTACCTAGGGCTTGTGGAACTCCATCCAAAGACTTGATATTACCTTCTATAGTGAAAGAGCATGCAGGAAAACTCTGACAAGGATCTATCTTGATTGCTGAGCCTTCTTCTGATTTTTGTCTTTTGGTAACTAAAATAGTGTATATTTGTACAAAATGTACATGTTGAAATATTACCACAAGTAGTAGTATATGAAATAATTAAACTCTTTGCTCAATCAAATAAGTGATTATATTCAAAGATACTTTTTCAGAGGAAGTGCTCTGAAATTCATATTATTCTCTGTCCTCTGCAGGAACGGAAACCTTAGTTGCTGTGGAATTCACCTGATGAGTAGTATAGGGCTGAGGAAAAAGAACTGATGACAGTTTTTCTCACTTCCTTCAGTGATACACAAATATGTCACTGTGCAGCTCTTGTGAACAGTACAGTCTAGTAGACAGTTGAATTTCTAGTTTATCTGATGAATTACAGGAATGTTTCCACAGATGCTACCTGGTGCAGTTAAGAAGGGAAGGTGCATGTCTCTCTCAGCTTTCTTTTCACTCGTCATTTGCTGCTGCTAGCTTTGCCTTTGTGCTGACTTGCTCATGAGGAAAAGAAATATGGGATTCAGAAATGCACTGCTCAGAATAAAAGTATTCAATGTAGTCATTGCATCTCTGAAGCTGATGATAGAAGATAGGTTGTGACTTCTTTTGCTTGTGAATGTATGAATAAATTTGGCGATGATTTTCTCATTAGGGAGGTCTCCCAATGGTGAGTTTAACAGTTCTTGTCCCTTACCTTCTCCTTTAAACAGGATCTCAAAAGCAAGTAGATCTTAAATTAAAAAAATGTTGCTCTGAACTGGTGAAAAGAATGGAGTGGAGCACAAAAAGCTTTGCAAGTCTGATTACAGGGATTAGATAATCGAACACTGAGCTTATTAATTTAATAATGGTTTCCTTCATCTTTTCAGGAAGCTGCAGTAACAATAAAAATGAAGGATTTCTTTCAACTTTGCAGGTAGCACCACCAGAAATACTTCAGCTGGTTCAGTCTGTTTTGAAGAAACAATGATATTAAAGAGGCCTGTAATCAAACAGACCTGCAAATAGTAATCACTGGGTAAGAAATCATGGTCTCTTTCAGACACAGGGAATATCTAATTAATCCCTGAAGCTATGTGTGAGCTAGAACCTGCTGTGATGTCTGGAAAATGACACCTTGGGTGTACATGGGCAAGAGAGCAGGGGAATTAATCCTTTATAAAAAAACAAAGGAAACGCCAGAACATTCAGAGGATTTCCCCCCCCCCCCAAACAAAATACAAACCTTAGTACTTTTCCCCCCCCAAGTTCACTGTATTATTTTTATTCAGTTTCCTTTTGTAGAGGTCTGTCTTTATCAGTTTTTGAGGAGAGAAAGAGAGCCAGATACTAGCATTCAAAGCATTAAATATCTGTTCATCAAGCAAGCCTTTGATTGTTTTTATTAATAGCCATTAAAGGCTATGTATAGTAAGCAGGCAGTTGTACTTGCAGGGGAATAGAACAGTCTTGTGCACAGGGCACCTCTGTGATGCACTTACCTTAGTGTGAAGTGGGTTGAAGCCTTGCAATTTAGTTTTGACTCCTAAACAGAGATATGTATGCTTGCCTTAAATGCCCTACTCTCACCCCCCTCCCATCTTCCCACTTTTTCACCCCAAAAATCTTAATCATGAGTATCCTCAGGAGGTCTGTGGGGCCAGAATGGCTTGTGACATAGAAGTGAACTGTTTTTATACATAAGTGATCTGTAAAACATGAGTGTAAGCCTTTTAACAGAAAAGTAATTTTTTTCTGTTTCCGAGAGTAACATTTAGTCATGGTACGCAATGTCTTCTTGCCAAACTTGAAAAGTATTTCCCTATTAAAGGTAGAAACATCTTATTTGTGAGATAATTTCAGCTGTGCTTGTGGTTGGATGTGAGTGCAAGATGAATCATAAATATGGAAGAATTAAGTTCCATTTGGGTGGCTGTGTACCACTCATTCTGTGGTACATGGTTTATATGGTTTACTTTTTTTTGACTCTGTGTAGCATTTAAAAAAGTTCCTCGGGGGCTCAGATTTGTAAATTAAGCCAGTCCTAGGGAGACATTAGTTTTAAAAAAGTAAGGATTTTTTTTGAAAATTAAA
>VWYI01035353.1:0-52660 GCA_013399455.1 Anthoscopus minutus | reverse complement strand
AAAAATTATTTCATAAATCACAAAGCCCAAAGTCTGCCAATGGAAGATTATTCTCTACAGTATTTTTTTCTGTGCACTTTAAATGATGAAAATTCTTGAAATATTGCTTTGATTCCCACAGAAACAATTTTAAAACAGATGACTGATCAAACAGCAGGGTAGATTCCCTAATCTAGTGTAGTTCAACTGAAAATAAGAGAATGTAAATTCTCCATTAAGGCTTTATTTGATTCAGTTAAAATAGTTCACTCTTAAGTATCTGACTAGTAGGAACACAGAATCATTGAGGTTGTAAAGGACCTTTGGACACCATGGAGTCCAACACCTTCACACAGAGAAATATCAACTACACCAGGGTGCCCAGGTCTCTGTCCTCTCAGGTTTTGAATATCTTGAGGGATGTAAACTGCACAGCTTCTCTGGACAATCTCTTCCAGGACTTGTTTATTGTTATGATAATAAGAAATTCTACTGCTTTTCAATTTCTACCTCTTGCCTTTTGTACTATCAGTGGGCACCACTGAGAAGGATCTGTCTCCCACTCCTTTATTCAGTCCCATCAAATATTTATAAACACTGGTAAGACCTGCACCAGCCCCTTGCTGGGCTCTCAAACCTTCTTCTGAAAAGTGAACTCTCCCACATATCTCAGCTCCCCTTGTATGAAAGGTGCTCCAGTCCCACAAACACCTTTCTTGTCCTGCACTAGATTGTCTCAAAAAGATACATGACTCTTCTGCCAGAGACCCCAGATCTGGACATGCTCAAAAGTGCTGAGCAGAGAAGAAGGATCTCCCTAGAAATGCTTTTTCTGGTTAGGATGCTGTAGCCCTCTTTTCCCACTCATGGAACACTTGTGATTCATGGTCAATTCACTGTCCACCATGAATAGTAGATTCTTTTTTGCAAAGCTGCTTTGAAGACAATCAGCCTCCACTGTTTACTGGCGTGTAGATTTATTCCTCCTTAAGCATAGAACTTAGAACTTTTCTTTCATGGGGTTTGTCTTGGCCCCTTTCTTCAGCTTCCAAAAATTCCTCTGAATGGCAGTTCAACTGTTTAGTATTTGAGCCTCTCCTTGACATTTTATTTTCATCTATAAGCTGGCTGAAGGTGAATATTAAAGGTAAAATTTTTAATATGTAAAACACGTAGTGATATAGCAGGGACCTGCAGAAAATTTGCACTCGTCTTCATTTAAGTGTTAGTAATAAGGTAGGCATGATTTAAGTAAGTCTGTTTGTTTGGGCTTAGATCCTTGGATAATTATGAGCCAAATGATCCAGTACTTACCAATATGGATGTACATTTAGGATCCCACAAACACAACTACATGTGCTTAGAGAAATATCACTGAAAAAAGTAAATATAGTCCTAAAAGTAGGATTCAGTATCCTGAACAAATATTCATCTCCCATTTTCAGCCATCCAGTTGTACAAGTTGTTCTCTTAGGGCTGGCAAATATGATACACGGCATCTGCTACAAGGGTTCAACACAGTTTTAGAAAGGCAAACAGAAACCAAATGGGACACTTCAGCATATCAAAACTGGCACTAAATACAGATAGATAAATAAATCTTATTTCAAGCATCCAAAGTATCTCAGACTACATGGTAGGTCATCTGGTATTTTCTCAAATCAGTCTTGAACTAGGCTCTTAAGCTCTGCTTAACTGGTTTGTTAAATGCCAATCTTGTATTTTGGAATCTAAAGCCCCTAATTTTCCTGCAGAAAAGATAAAATGCCTTTAGGAATCTTAACATAGTGTTTTATGAAACATTTCAAGGAATATAACCTTCACCTTGCAAAAAGGATTGTGACTTCTAATCTCCAAATGTCTTAAAGTAAGACAGAGTAGACTGAAGCCAATTAAGTTCTTCTTAACTTATTGGATTATAGTATGTTCTAATTTTTTTCATTCGTCTCTTACTCAGTGAATTCAAAATTCTGTTCTGGGATCCTGATGCCAGAGATAAGTGATAAAACGAGAAATCTGGAAATCAATTTCTTCTTGTATGGAAGATTACCTTTAGGAAGATAAACATGAGAACTGAACATTCTTTATGGTAAGAATGGCAAAAGCCAAGTCTGCTTCACTCTCTGGATGTATATAAAATCAGTCATGAAGGGATGAGAGATTTCTAAAGGACAGTGAGAGACCTCTTCTTTCTGTGGTAGATTGCTCTTGGCTGGACAGCAGGTGCCCACAAAGTGACTTTCACTCCTCTCCCATCAACAAGACAGAGGGAGAAAATGCAGTGATAAGCTAGTGAGTTGACATATGTATTACTGTCATAGGCAAAACAAATTTGGCTTGGGGAGATGAATTCAATTTATTGTCAATTATTGGTAAACAGAGTAGAATAAGAAATAATAATTAGAGTAAAAACTTCTTTCCCCCACCCCTCTATTCCTGGGCTCAACTCCATTTTTAACTTTTCTACCTCTTCTGCCTGAGCAGCACAGAGGGACAGAGAATGGGGATTGTCATCAGTTCATAACCCCTGGTGTCTTTGCTCCTTCCTCCCCATGCCATTTCCTTGGCCCAGCATTGGATGTCTCTCATGGGATACAGTCCTTCATGAACTGCTCCAGGGTGGGTCCCTTCTGCCTAGTGCAGTCCTTCAGGAACAGACTGTTCAAGTGTAAGACAGTGTAAGAAAGCCCAGAAAACTTAATTCAGAGTGGGCCCCTCTCTCCATGGGACCACAGGTCCTGCCAGAAGCTTGTTCCAGGACAGGTTTTACTTAGGGTCACAATCTCCTTCAGGCATCCACCTTCAGGCTCTGGTGTGATTTGCTCCATGGGCTGCAATTTAATCTCTGCTGCAGTGTGGACCTCCATGGACAGCAGGAACACAACCTGCTTCACCATGGCCTTCACCAGAGGCTGCAGAGGAGTGTCTGCTTTAGCACATGGAGCACATCATTCCCTCCTTCTTCACTGACCTTGGCATCTTCAGAGCTGTTTCTCTCATATAATCTCACTCCTCTCTTCCAGCTGCTGCCCAGTGTAACTTACCCTAAATTATCAGAGACACTACCACCACTGCTGATGGGCTCAATTTTGACCAGTGATAACCTATCACTCATCTTGGAGCCTGTTGGAACCACCTTCTTCCAACACAGGGACAGCTTCTGGCATCTTCTCACAGAAGCCACCCATGCAACCTATCCCACTACCAAGACTTTGTCATGCAAACACAATATGCTCTGTTTGCTTAAATCCCTATATAGAAATGAGGGTCTGCTTTATCTTAGGGCTCTTCAACTTCCCAGTTAAGAAAATAATAATTTTCATAGTATGGCTCATGTATTTATCCTAACCTACATCCTTCTCTAATGTCTTTGTAGGAAGAAAAATTCAGCTTTAGACATAATGTAGGCCACAAATGTATCTGATTTTACTGCAGAATTAGAATTCTGTTAGCACAAGAGAAGGAATTAACCAGGTGAGATGAATCCTCTGATAAAAGCTTAGCTGTTATTCATAAAGGAATATTTGCCCCTAAGGCAAATTATTTATTGATTGTCACACAGAAACAAGCCATAAATGGGCCCCAGCATTCTAGTCTTACACAGACTACCTCATCTTCTCAGTTCATACAGAGCCTCTTCATCCTCATACCTTGCAGGCCACAAGATATGGTCTGTCGTATTTATTACACACCTCAACAATAAAAATGTTTGTTATTAAAACAAAAAGCAGTTGTATGAAGCCCACAGAAAGTGCAAACACATTTTATGGTATTACTTTAAACTCATTTTCTGTGAATGAATCAAGTTGGAGCAGCATTTGAATACTGCTCAATCCAGGTCTCTAAACCAGCAACATGAAAATGCAACTTATTTTCATTTCAGTTGTAATAGCTTCATTGTAATTCTGTTAACCTTGCTGTAATCCAAGGTAACTAAATTAAAAGTTCATCTGCATACATAATTAATTTGTTTATATTTGATACTGGTCCTGTCACATTACATATTAATGACACAGTAAGCTAAGGACTGGCTTAAGGACTTTGCCTACAGTATAAATTTCTTTTAGAGCAAAATAATCCCATTATTAATACTATATGTGTATCAGGGCTACACATATAATTTTGTTTGAAAGTCAGTCCTGACTGTCTCCAAACCTTGAGGGAAACCATGTTTGAGTGATAACTAGAAGCAGTATCAGAACATATGCAAATACAAGTGTAGCTGCAAACATGTCTAGTTAAAATGTCTGAACATCTAATGTGTTTATGCTTATGTGATGCATGTCTTCTAGCTATATACCTTAGTAGAATATTTCTGAATTTTACTTGCATGAAGCCAATTGTTGAAATAAATTGTTGTCCTTGAGTTCAAAGAAAATAGGATTTTAAATCTGAATATCTGCGTAGAGATTCTGGCAGTATTAAACAATGGGAACATAACACCTTTTGCTAGAGAAAGGGTCATGAGATTCTCAGGTCATTAACTGGTGTCTAGGTTCAGAGAAAAACAATACAGAAACAGATACAGCTAATACCAGCAGTGCAGATATGATTTCAGTGATGTGACAATGACAAAAAAATTATGCACAAGTAAACTAAATAGTATTGGTTTCTTCTTGGACATTGCTTGTAAAAGTAGTCAGGTCTGATTACTGAGGTCAGCAAAGAGGTAATTAAATACCTCAAATAGAGACTTAGCTGGTCATTTACAATCAGGACACCTTCAATGATATTAAAACTCACCCAAATAAAAAACCTCATAAAATCAGAAGCAAAAATGCACATCCAGAATGGGCATAAAGCAAGAAATTTTATTAAAGCCATTTGCCTTACAAATGGTAATGAAGCAATTAAATGTACTTGGAGAATGTAAACTGAGGCAGAAGAGGAAGAATGAGAAGCAATACTCATATTTACAGCCCTTTAGAGCTAAGAAGAGCACTGCTTCTGCTTTGTGGGCTGAAGAATGCCTCTCAAACTTGGGTCAGAAGGTCACAAATTTTGCTTTAGAGATTCCAAGGAATATTGAAGATACAATCTTCACTAATAAGCTGAATCATTACGATTAGGAATTTTTGACTTATTTAGAGTTGAATTTTCTAAAATCCCTTTCCGTCTATTTTCTTTTTATTCCTTAGTAATGTTGAAAGTCTTTCTCCTTCCATCTAAACACTTGCTCCATATTTATCCAACAAGCTTTGATCCAGTTAACTTATTCAATCTTTTTTCACAAAGATTGCTGTATTAGTTTATTAAGCTACACAGCCAAAGTCTTTCTCACAGCTCTCTGGATCATTTTAGAATTTGAATTTTTACTGATTGAATGGTGGATATCATAAGAAGAAATGGTATTCCACCACAAGACTTACTTGCTGAAACCATGGGCAAGAAAATTCAACTTTTGAAAGATTTTCTGTGGTAAATTTCACCAAGCATTACATTAAGAGTACACGAGACAATCATCCAGCATAATCATCAAATATTTTAACTCACTCCTTTTCAAGGCTAAGCATTCAGTTTTGTAAATCTTAAATTTCTTTTAAATACTGTGAGATACAATGTAACAAGCACTAACAGAAATTAAGTAACCATGTTTCCAAGAGCTTCGATCACTTTTGTAGCTGTGGTGAACCTCATTATCCATTGAACCTGCAATCTGTCATCTGTACATTTAACCACAATGATTTCAGTAGCATTGCTTAGACAATTTATAATTGAACATAGTACAGGACACTTAACTAGAAGAGCAACTACTTATAAAGAACCTTGCAACACATAAAGCTTTTGGATCCTCCAGTAAGTAATTTTTAAGATATATTGTTTATACCTTCCTAATTTCAAATATCGTGAGTTTAAATCAAGTGTCATTTTCTGTTAGATCAGATACTCTAGGGATGCCAAAATATTATGCACCACAATAACAGCATTTAGTAAAGTGAAAAAAAAAAAGGAGCATGTTATTGCTTCATACCGCAAACTAACCACAGAATATTCTCATTGGCTCCAAAATCATCTTCCATTAAAGAATATGATTTCTTCTTATTGCTTTGAGGTCTGGATGTTTTTTTTGTTTGTTTTCAAAATGTCCAGCCTGAAGACTGTCTCTTGGAGTTATGCTTTGTTTGATTTCAGAACCCTCTTCTACCATGATGCTTATCACAAGGTAGGACAAAGGAGGAAATGGAACCATTGTGGTGATCAGCTTCATGGATTGTCTTTTTGAATTAGTTGTTGCCTTTCGTGGCATAACTACATAGACTGCACTTTCAGCTTCCTTTTCTTTTTTCTTTCAATTTCATGTGCATTTCTGACCTTATCTGATTCCACAGTAAACAATGTACTCTAATCCTATTGGTTTTCTCCTGTGAAAGAAGATACAGGGTGAGAGAGCAAGAAAAAAAACTACAAGGGTATCACTTCAGGGCACAGGCAGGCAAAACCAAAAATGGAGCATCCAACTGCTGCAGCTTCTTTGCTCTGGTAAATTCAGGCAATAAAAGGATGTTGCTACACTTATGTGAACTGTATGAGCTGGAGTAGTAATCCATGACCGCCCTATTTTATCCTACATGTGAAACAAAATGTGTGAGCTTAGACTACTCTCACCATGCTTTGCCAGTAGTTAAAGGTTGACATTAACTGATGCACTAAGCTTTAACAGGCCAGGAATACATGCATCATCAATGGGTTGAGAATAATTGAATCACAGCATGATGCTTTTCAGAAAGATAACATTTTTAAATTATATGGAATCATTTCATTATTTCAGGCTCACCTATTCTGTGGATACCTCCATGCTGTACCTAATCTGAAGACTTCAGATATCCTGTAAATAAGAGGTACACATTTTGCATCCATTGTATCTTTTATCTGCAGTATAAACTAAGGTTGCCCAAAGTCTCTGTTGCCCTTATGACAGCAAACATTTTGAGTCCTTTTGGGAAGAACCTGAGGGCGTCTTCAAGGAATAATCCCCAGACTATTTTCTTTTTTTCCCTACTTGATGCCAATGAAATGGCAAATAGAAGAGCTAAAGGATATTTGCAAATATTGTTGTTGATGGATTGGGTAAATCAATTCCCAGTGCCATCCAGGAGCATCAGCAGGTTTGCCCCAGAGCTCCCCTTTAGGATGACTGAACAAGCAGTCAAGGCAGATAGCAAGCTCTTCTGGCCTTGAGGCTACCCTGAAGGCTTCTCTACATAGTAACACAGACCCAGCATCTGGGCTCTGCAGGCAGTCAGTGAAGCAGCCTGTGCTTTCAGAGCTGATGCTTCAGGCTCTTGGCACACCACTAATGTCTTGCTAAACAGTTCACACTTTCAAAGTACCAAGAAGCTGATAGCAATAAGCCTGTTCAGCTATGAGATGTGACTATAACGGGTGCACATGAGATGGTACTGATGACTATTTTCAAGTGGAGAAAATTAACAGATATAATGATAAATATTGGACAGCTTTGACACAGGGTATAAAGCTGAATGAGCAAGGGCCTGATCCTGCACTGTGCTATTGTGTCTGATTTTGACTTGTCCATTTCTTGTATTCATTTACTTTATAACCATTAGAAAATTATCCCGTTTATTCAAGTCCTAAATAGCACACTAGTGTCTCAAAACTTTTCCTATATATATGACTTTAAGAAGATGTGGAAGTGAAAAAATAATTATAATTTTGCCCCAGTAGATATGACTGTTCAGCAGAATCTCCTCTAGCTGGTCTTATTTGCATGCAATACATGTTGAAGAAAATATGCAATGAATTTAATTGCTTTTTTCTTACTCAATATACTAATTTATGGACTTATAAACACAACATAATTTGTTGAATAGTGCTGGAGAACAAGTTTATCAGCTCATTAAAATCTTGACAATATAAATTGCAATTAACAAAAGGGAATGCAGCGTGTTACAGACTATGTCATTCAGTTAAAGGTTTCTACCTATTTGCAATAATTTGAAATGCCAGATTGCAAGAGTTTAATTAGTTTAATTGTAGTTCTTGGTGTTCCAGATGAATTCATACTTGGACAGTATTCTAAATATTTAAAACTCTCTTGGAGATTTGGATGGCATCAAGTTGCTGCTGGAAAGCAAGAAGCAGTAATAATGCTATGCAGTGGCATGTGATGGGGTATTTAAACAATCAAAGAAAAGTAACACCCACACATTTTAGATTAAAATTCACTTTTGGCAAATCTCAAAGCAGGCTTTCTTGAATAGCATTTTCAATTAATCCATTATGAATAGTCTTAGAAGGG
Source organism: Anthoscopus minutus (assembly GCA_013399455.1). Taxonomy (NCBI): domain Eukaryota; kingdom Metazoa; phylum Chordata; class Aves; order Passeriformes; family Paridae; genus Anthoscopus; species Anthoscopus minutus. The sequence continues at coordinate 44,421 of VWYI01035353.1, read as the reverse complement.
TATTAGGCTAAATTGTTTCCCATATAATTATGGGAATTAAGAATGGATTGAAAAAAGCCCTGAGGAAAGAGATTAGGGAGTGTTGGTTGACAAGAAGCTCAACATGACCAAGCAATGTGCACTCACAGCCCAGAAAGCCAAATGCATCCTTGGCTGCATCAAGAGAACTGACCAGCATGTTGAAGGATGTGATTCTGCCCCTCTGCTCTGCTCCAGAGAGACCCCACCTGTAGGGCTGCATCCAGCTCTGGGGCCTCCAACATGAGGACAAGAACCTGCTAGAGTGAGTCCAGAGGAGAAACCACCAAGATGATCAGAGGGCTGGACCACCTCTCCTGTGAAATCAAGCTGAGAGTTGGGATGTTCAGTCTGGATGAGAAAAGAATCTTAGAGCAGCCTTCCACTACCTGAAGGAGGCCTGTGTGAAAGCTGGAGAGGGGCTTTTTATAAGAGTGTGTAGTAATAAGGTAAGGGGGCATGGCTTCAAACTGAAAGAGAGTAAGTTTAGATTAGGAACTAGGGAAAAAATTCTTGACTGTAAGGGTGGTGAGGCACTGAAACAAGTTTCTGAGAGAAGCTGTGGATGCTCCATCTCTGGGAGTGTTCAAGACCAGTCTGGATGGGGCTCTGAGCAACCTGGTCTAGTGGAAGGTGTCTCTGCCCATGACATAGGGGTTGGAACAAGGTAATGTTTTTAAGGTCCCCTCCAAACCAAAACACTCTATGGTTCTGTGATAATTATCCTGTTTAAGTAAGATCATTGCTTAAAATCCTAGACTAGTACGCAATATTTTAAATATAAAACATCTTTGGTATCTGTTTTAAAGTTTATGACTACACGAACTGAAGAAATTAAATTCCCAGGGTCTATTAGTTCATACAGTACCATGAGACATAAATGTATGAATTACTGGCAAGCATTAGACCACAGCTTTTAAATACAGAACTTAATAGAAATGGACATTACTTTCCCTGGCTTCATTCCACAATAAAATATCTGTAGAAGACATACCTTTTCCCAGAAGCTAGTAGTAATGGCTGGTTTCTTTCTATCTAATCACTGGATTTTGTTCGGTTGTGACTTCTAATCTCTTTTACTTGTGCAGAAGAATGAGTGTTCATAGGAACTTAATTTTGGAAAGCCCAAAAGTCTTCTATTACTCTTGTAGTTCAGTTTACCACTGAATCATGTTCCTAGTTACACCAAAGAGCTAGACATAGAGAGGGATTTTTCCCTCATTTGTATTCAATACATTACTTATATCTGACATGTATTTAACCGTTGAGTTGCCATACTTGTTACAACGTGCACCCATGAGAATACTGACAAATTTATAAGACACATATGACCTGTATTAAGACTGCAAATTACACCACTGGCAAAAGACAAATTTTGAGTAGCAACTTGCAAGCCTTATTCCCATGCAGAAATTGACATGCTTTAGCATATATTTGATCAGTGTTCCACACTTGGAAACACTTGGAAATCAAAATGTTCCTCCATTGTTGTTGGGGGTTACATGTTTTTTTGGTTTTTTTTTTCCGTTTCTTAGCTGTTAGAATTTTTCCCATTTAGCTGAGAGATAAAAGCCTGATGGCTGGTACATCATCGGTACTTTAAAAGACAAAAGGATCGGCTGAGCCCCGGGGGCAATGGGAAGGGGAGCGGTTTTTGGTCTTTGGGTCCTTCTGGGAGGGCAACACAGACACTCTCGGAGCTGTTTCTGCTGGGAGAGGAGGTTTTTGCCATCGTCCAGACGGAGCGGCTGTTTCTTCTGCTTCTGCTTCTTCCTCTCCATTTGTGGCCTCCACTCCCCTGTCCTGCCGGACGTGCTGCAGCTGCCACCGCGGAGCTGCTGATCCATCTCCTCCACCGGCCCGGGACTCTCTGCTCATCCCTGCCATTCCAGCGAGGTGTCTTCCTCAGAGCCTGCAGGAACTCCGGGACTGAGTGCCAGCTGAGGGGTTTGTGAGGCACCACCTCTCCTCCACTTTTCCCGTCTCAGCCGAGACGGGATCCCTGTTCTGTTCCGTTGTTAATACTGTAGTTATTGTTGTTGGTTTACCTTAATATATATATATATTAGTAAAGAACTGTTATTCCTATCCCCATATCTCTGCCTGAGAACTCCGTATTTTCGAGATATAATAATTCGGAGAAAGAGGGTGGGGGGCTTACAATTTTTTTCTGCCTTCCCTGACAGATAACTGTCTCTAAAACCGGGACAATTGTTTACATAAATAATGTGCACATTTGTAGCAACACTCACATATGTGAAGGTGTAACCTATAAAACATATGTCCTTGTATAATATTTTCTAAGAGCAAAAAAATTTTCATTTAATTTGAAATGTTCCAATCAAAGTTTCACTCAAGTACTCAGAAATTTTCAAGATTAAAATAAATTTGAAAGCTGTGTTTGCCCCTTCATTAGTACATTTTAATGGATATTCTGTCAACTCAATGTACTACTAGAAGTGTTGACAAAAGGAAAAATAAAATTTTCTGCAAATATTAAGGAAAACACATATAAGATGATTTCAAAATTCTTAATGGCAATTACTTGTAATCTATGCTCATTTAGTCAGAAAGAAAAATCTCTCTAACAAAAACTTCTTGTCTGACTGATGCAGTTTGAACTTTGGATACAAAATACTCCCAGTAACTCAATTTTGTACAATGGATGTACAAAATTATGTTTATGCCACTGAACTCTTATTTAAAGCTGTAGGATTAACACCCAATTAACTATATGCTCCCACTTCATTTCATCAGCTTTCCTCATTACTCCTTTTTGTCTAACTTTATCCTTTTTGTCTAACTTTACCACAGCAGAAAATAGACTAATGCTTACTTTTTCATCTAACCAAAGCTGAGGTTTAAATGGCATCAGACAGAACCTTCTTTTCCTGTCACAGAAGACAGCAAACACAGTTCACACAGAAGGCTGTGTCAAACACAGTAGTGTTTGAATGAGAGCATTTTAGGACTTGAATTGACTTTCACAGTTCGTCTATACATCTTCTTGCAGTCTGCAGAAATATCACGAGGAAAATAAAAAACACAACACATTTTCTTTCTTTTACAATTATTGGATGATGAAATAGAAACTTACATACATAATTTTTTCTTTATAAGTTGGAGAACTTGACTTGCTCCTGAGGAACTGAACCAATATGTCACAGACCAATATATGAAGCAACTGCTGCTCCTCATGTTGGGCTTATGATTTCTAATGCAGTTTTCAGTTGAAAAATATTTTTTTTAATTGTGGAAATTTAAAAGTTTTTAAAAATGTATTTTTATGCAAAAATGTTTGCTCTATTATGGGACTACTGAAATACAAATTATGACAATGAAGATATAAAATGGGATTTCATTTGGTGAATAATTTCAAATATCAAATGTGTTCAAACAGTATTTTTCTGTGAGGAGATCATAGAAAGAAATATATTGTCAGTTTGATTGCTATATTTAACTGCAATTAATAAAACCTTTTTCACCAGTACAAAAAACTAACTGTAATCCTACAGAAAAATAAGGATGTTTCCTTTTCCTAGGGGTATTTTTTTCAATATAAGAGCAAGCTGATTCTTTTGGTACTACAATACTTAGAAAACTCTATTGCTATCAACTGTTAAGGTGACAATGCCTACAGTTCAAGTAAGTTCCGTCTTTGTTCTGAGAAAAGTACTTGGAGTTACAAGTCAGATTTTTAAGTTCATATGAAATATGAACTTCACAAGATCTATCTTGTCTTACTGCAATAAAGCTGGTATAAATTAGTGTCTTTCTAACCCAATGAATGCTTTTCATTTTTAAACCTCTTTGACTTGCGTCAAGATCTTTCCCCAGAAGGTTGATATCTGTCTTTTTATAACAAAATGAATATCAAAAAGAAATACAAAAGGAAATTTGAAAAAAAAAAAAAAGGATACAATTCTGAATTAAGCGGTAGATCTTTATCATTTCTGCAAATTGAGACAGAAGTGGTGAGTGGGTAGAAGAGACTTGTATGGACTTTTTAGTGCAGTTTGACAGGAAATTAAGCACCTTTTTATCTACTCATCTATCATGCATTCACCTTTATCTCTTGACATGCCCTTAGTCAATGGTGACATTTGGAAACAGTTCAATTAAAGTCACTGTGTTCTGGGTTGTGCTACAAACACTGTGTGTGAAATAAATAACTTGTAAATTGCATTGCTTGAATATCACTACTGAAACAGCAAGTAGTATTATGACAATGAGTATGTATAACACAGTTGAATGAATACTGATAAGTCACTTATTTTATGATAATCTTACAGTCAAAGGCCATTGTAACCTTACTGTTCAAGATTCATAAAAATTATGTCTATGTTAGAAAGAAGAATGGAAAGATGCTGAAATGCATTGAGAGGTAAAACGAAAAAAATTAATAAATTCTCATCTCATAGTTCATCTCATAGTTAAAGGCAGAGTTTTCTTTTTTTTATTTTAGTGGTAATTTTTTGAAGGCAAAGTCTATACTAGGGGAAGATGCTTCAATCTCTTTTCCTCCTTTTTTCTGTAATTGAGTCGTGAAATATGTTTAGAGCCATGCTGGCAGAGAAGGGAACATTTAAATATTAGTTATTGTACATACATTCTATTCTTCCACCAGATCATGTCACCTGTTAGGTCATGTCACCTGTTATACTCAATGAAGAGAAAACACATAAAAGCATTATAATCTGCATAAAATCATATAGTCTGACTAAGGGAATAAAATGGAAATTAAAATGTGAGATACTTCAAATTAAAAGTCTCAGAAAACACAGCTATGGAATTTCTAGATCAAAGTATTTTAGTTTGCAGTTCTTTGTAAAAGACTTGGAAAACCTTCCCAGGGGCCGGGGTGGGAGATGGCAGTGGTGGTGGTGGTAAAGGGGATGGGGCTATGTGGAAGAAGACATTTAATAGATATTAAAATGTAAGGAGTGAAATTTTCCAACTGGCTCACAAATTAAGTGTGTATGCAAATGCATAGACAAGACCTTGTTTTGCCCCTTAATGTTTTTCGTTTGGCATATATCAAGATATTTTAGTAAAAGAGAAGTCTATGCCATAGGATTGCTGGTATATTTATTACAGAATCTTACAACTTCTCAGATGTACTTAATTTTTGAAGAAGCTTCTGTTCAGTAAAGAATACTATATTAACAGAGATTTTGAACCAAGCTATGCAGAAAACAATACTGAAGAGGCACTTTCTCACCATAGTCGGTAAAACTGCTCTTGAAAATGTTTTCAATGCATTCTAAATTTGCAAGTATCACAGCTTTTTTATTGTCATGTACAGTTATGATGGTTTGGCTTGGGTTGCCATTTAGCGGAGAGAGAGGAAGTTACCTACAGAGTGATCTTTCTGGGAGAGGCTGCTGAGAGCTTCCTCTGTGTCTGGAAAAGGGCTAATGGCTGGCTAGATCTGAGAATTGACAGCTTTTTAAGGCATTTTGAAGCTGGGTCCACCTCTGTGTATTCCACATTTTAAAACCCAGGAAGGCCAGGAAGGCCCTTCTTGCTTCCGGCCTCGGAAGGTGTCTGAGCTCTGGCAGGGCTGGCCCAGCTCCCCTTCCTGCGGCCCGCGCGGCCTGGCCGGGCCGGGCTGGGCTCTCGCACTCCCGGGTGGAGATGGGAGGCAGCAGGGCCCTGGCCAAAGCCAGGCCAGTTCACAGCTGCTGACACCTCGCTGGCACCAAGCTGGGCTGGGCCAGGCTCCCCCTACCCTGGCATCCCCTACCAGCAGCTGCTGGGTGAGGGGGTGGGCCCAACGCGGCTGCAATCCATCACCATAATTACTTTGGCTACTGCCCACCGCCATCAGCAGGCCTGGGTGAAATGTTAACCCTGTCAGTGCACAGATGAGACCTGCAGACCACAATTTCTCCCCTCAGGTGAGAGAAAAGACAGTGATGACATGTAGAAAGACAGCATAAAGCCACCAAGGTCAGTAAAGAAGGGATCAGGTTCCATTTAGGAGAATGAGGAGATGCCCTAGCATTGGAGTTGAAAGATTTTTTGGTAAGACCATGAAGATGGACTATGATATCCTAAAATATCCCATTTAATTCATGAGGAAGTATGGGGGGATGGAGCGTTCAAACTGTAGACCTGAGCAGAGGCATCCATTGACGCAGAAAAGCAGAAGCTGAAGAAGCTGTGATCCCAAGAGAAGCCTGAGCAGAGAGAGATGACAATGAAGAAGACCCTGTGCCCCCAGGGAGAGAAGATCTCTGTTCCTTGAGAAGATGAATGCAGAGATAAATGAAGAGAGCCTTTGCCTTTAAATAGCACATGCTTAAAAATAACACCCCATAAGTTGACATGTCCCATTAATTCAGCTGTGTGGAGGCTGTGAAAATGAGGAAGAGCTTCATGATAGAAGATTCTTTTCCTGGATAGATGCTGTTCCATGAAAATGAAAGGCCATGAGACAACTGTTTTCTTGTGGAGAAGTCTCCATGGCATGGCAAGAGGGAACTCCTTTCCCTACAAGAACTGAGGAAAGACTATTGTAGAAGTCAAAACTGATTTAAAATCCCAGATTTTGTCTCTACATTGTCAGTGGGAAAAGGAAAGAAGTTGGGCAGGGGGTGGGACAGTGTTCCAAAGGTTTTATTCTGGTTTTTTTTTTCCTGTTCTTTTGGTTCTGTTAATAAAGTTTTCTTCATATGCTTTAAGTTTTGAGCCTGTTTTGCCCTCCTCCTAAACCATACCTCACAGCACGAAATAAGTGCACTGATGAGTTTAGCCAGTTCTAAACCACTTCAACAGTCAATTGCTCTCCATTTATGCAGAAGATATAAATCTAGGTTGTTAGAAATAAATTGAAGATTGGTATATCATGTATGCATAGTTGGTGTTTTGGCAATCCAGTCCTCCATAACTTGCTATAAATAGGCACTGTAAAAGTTTAGGTGTGCCAGGTATCATACGTAATGTAAGACTCAAGACACTGGCTCATGACTCACGCCGCCTTTCGCACACATTAATGCAATTGTGCAGCAGTCCTACACTTTCTTTCCTGACGGGAATTTGATCAAGCTGACAGCGATGGTCACTATGTCAGAGTGAACAGTAGGCACTGGGGTATATATCTACCAGCACAAAACATCTACCAGAGCCTCAGGGTGGTCATGCCCTTAATTGGCAGCCATTCCAGCATAACCAATCTGTTTTGCTGAGTTGTTGCACACTTTGAAATGTCTGACAGACCGAATCCTTATTACCAGTCAAGAGTCAAAAGAGGAATAGGAGCAGCTGATATGGTATAAAGATCAACACAAATGTTATGTTAAATCTTGTGAACTCTAATGTGAGCACATTAGCAAGCAGGTTCATGCTAACTATGCATATGTTGAGATGTTGAATGCATATTACACATTAAAGTATCATATGTTGTACAGTGGTATAACATTTTTGCAGATTACACATTAAAGTATCAGTTGTTGTGCAGTGGCATAACATTTTAACAGTAGGAAAAAAACCACTCAGTAGATAGTAGACACTTTCATTGTTTCAATTACCTCAATGAATCTATACTATTATTCATAACTTTATGCAAATATACTACAAACTATATAAGTCCAATATGCATTAAAAATAATATTTATACCAATATGTAAAAATACTTCTGCCCCATGAAACATAGGACTTATATAATTGGTGTGAACAAATGAAAACTATAGCTCTCTGAAGAAAGCAAATAACCAGTTATATAGACCAAGACGCAGTAAAGAAGACAAGCCTCAGCCAAAAAAAGAGAGCTAGTGAGCTGATCAACAGCATCACACCTTCTCAACTAAAAAAAAAAAGGAGTTGCCTAGTGACTTGGACTGACTACTTTGGCAACTAAGTTTGTTGAATGCTGAGTGTAATGGATTGCACTTAAACTTTTTTCTGTATTTTCTAAGTTTTTGTAACACGTTAAGAAAAAAGTCCATATCTAGTCCCATTTGTCCAGCTTTTGCTCTGGTAGGGTGATGATGCCCATTGTAACATTTCTTATGAATACAGTAAATCACAGAAAATACTAATTAGAAAAAGGACAATCTGAATCTTTATTGTTTTGTATTTCCATGTGTTTCCAGTATGGGTTTCTTAACAACCTGGTCTTTCCACTTGCTAAGAAATTCAACTTAAGATAAACAGTGAGTACGTTTCCTTATATGGTGTTTCTCCCATATCTCTATATGCACACCAGAAATCGTTTTTTGAGTGATCTGCTTTGTAAAGCTATATAAGTAGAGACTGATAGGCTGCTGTTACGTGTAACTAAATAAAGGGGAGAGAAATGCCAATTCAGGATCACAAAACCATGGACAGAGATAATATAGAGGGCAATTTTTTTACCTTCAGCCTAGAAGAAAGAATGTTAAAAACCAACTATAACAAACATTGCAAGCAGAGTTCTTACAGGAAAATTACAAAACATGGGTCTTTTAAAAATTTTTAATGTTAGTGTAACATTTTTCTTCCTTCAGTTCTTCTCCCCTTACTCAGTTTTTATAACTTGAAGTTAGTTTAAAATTAAACTATCTTCTAAAGTCTGAGAAAATGTCATTGCATTTGATCTACAAAGCATCCAGCATGCCTCAAAATTCTGTATAAATAACATGAAGGTCTATTTGTGTGCTCAACCTCAAGAGATGTCAGAAGGAGCAGAAAGATGATTTTAAAGTTATTTTTATTCTGTTTAGATTTTGCTTTGACTGAGAACAGATGGTGTGTTGTAACTATCTTTTCGAATGAGCCAAATGTCTACAGGTTTGAAAGTTTATGGCAAATCTTTATGGTAAATCTCTCCTTCTCTGCATGAAGGAGAGGTATGGAAGGAACTGTGCAAGTACAGTGTAGTTTCTGCACTAGGTGAATCTTCTGCTGGGGTGTTAAAACATCTTCATTACACTGCAATGATATACATGGGGCAACTAGATGAGGCCACACAGTTCTTTAAAGATCCATAAGTGCAGCTGGCCCTGTTTGTCAAGACAAATAGGTGCCAGAGATGAGAAGCCACATGGAAGCCTGTTTTCAAGCTGGCAGATTTAAAAGGCTTCCAGTCAAAGAGAGGATTCACGCAGTGTAGCTTATTAGCTAGAGGACAGAAGAGACTGATTCAAAAAGTTCTAGAAATTGTTTTCTTTTCCCCTGCTCTAGAGGGGATGAAATTGTTCTCTCTGTTAGCTTGATGGTTAATCAAAATCATGTGTATTCTGTAGCTGAATTGCTGTGGTACTCATATCAGACTTTGACCAGTGAACAAACACTGCACCACAAAGTTTTGAATCAATATGTTTTAACTTAAAGGAGATTAGTCACAGAGGCTGGTTTTCTTGGTTTGTTTCTCTCACTGTGTTTTCTTTACACTTAACACAGAAACAAAACCACTTTCAGAAGGAGCTTAAAAATACCTAAGTTAAGTTGGTTCAGTCATCCTTGAAGGACTTTCTTATCTTTCTAAGGAAGGTTATTAGATTACTTGTCACCTTCAGCAGAAGAACATCCTTTTGGATACCTTTCTCTGTGTAAACTGCTCCAAGAAATGTGATGTTAAATATTTCGTCAATATTAGAAGGTTCATTGAAGCAAAATTTTGTGCACTAAGATTAAGCCTTGCAAACGGCTGTATATTTCCATTCAAATTCATAGAAGTCTTCAACACTGTCTAAAGAAAAACATAATTTAGACAGATCATTGTAGTATTCATTGTAGTATTAGTCAATTAGCATTCATTGTAGGAATATGAACACCAAAATATTTCAATATTCCATATAGTCCACAAAAGAGTTGTGCTGTGGGTCTTCTGAGGTGTGGGGGGGAAATGACTAGAAATAAAACTGTTAGTTTTATTTCAATGTCCCAGTGATAATAGAAAACTTGAAAACATATTTTAAAAGAAACAAATTTTGTTAGAGGGCTTGTTTATTGGTTAGGCTTTGATTCAACTGTACAAGATTGTTAAATCTTAAAATGAAAGATGAAGTACAGATTCAGCTTACAGCTTACATTTGTTATAATCCCTTTTGTAGTGAACATTTAAAAGAAGAAAATATATCATCAACTCTTATATTTTATGTGACAACTTGAATAAATCTGTTACTTCCCTTAGTAAAAAGTTCTATAGTACGAATATGACTATTTTCCATGCTGGATTTGACCAGCGGCTGATTACTCTTATCCTGTTTACCTCCAGCAGAAGGCAAAACGTAAAGGTTATGAGAAGTAGGAGGAAAGCAAAAGCACCTGGGGAATCAGCATCAGGTTCTATATGACTTCATACAATTTAATATAATTTCTTTGTTTAGAATTCTTCTCATCTGTGAACAACACAGAGTCTCAAAGCTAGGGGCTACGATATTTTTCTCTTTTGAAAAGTTCCTTCTCTGTGGATGCCACACAATATTCCTATCATATAGCCCTCCATGTGAGGTCTCATAGTTCTTTTGTGCATGAATTGCTATTAATCCTTGGTGACCTCAGCAGTATTTTTCAGAGATCCATAAAGTCAGTGCATGACCATCTGAAATTTCAAGTTTTCTGCATGCTTGTATAATTGATTTTACCAGCATTCACTGCAGTAAATTGCTAAACATCTATGGTGTAGACCTCTGTGCATACTCCATTCTACTATATTTCTCCATTTGATTACATGAACTTCATTCTTTTTACCTATTTCAACAGGAATCTGCCAGAGACATTAGTACTGATGTAAATCATATATTTAGCAGTTGAACCAAAGCTTTGTAAGAGGAAAAACTTGTCTGTGAGACATTTTATTTTGACTGAACTATTCTCAGATACCACCTGACAGATAGCAAAACCTTCGTATTTCATGAATATGCTTTGGCAATATGCCTTTTGATTTTCTTCTTTTGTGGTCATAAATATCTGTTGCTTTCTGTGGGGAGCTCAATTATCTCTCATCCCTTTCTCATTCTGCCTGCAAATGATTCTACCATTTGATCTTTCCTCTGCATGTTTGTTTCCTTCTTGTCTTCTCTTTTCTCTACTGGGCTTTTGTGTGTGTATGTGTGTGTTCTTTTCCTTTATTTATTTTTTTTCTTGTTATATCACTGCAGTCCAAAAAATTTGCTCTTGAGCTGTCCGACTTGTATCTCATCCTCTTCCATGCATGGATGCATGGTAAATATCAAAGCCCAAAAATCTGTGCTCTAGGTATTATTCTGCACCCTTTTATCCTGTATATTTTTAAACACCAATGTGTTCCACAATCCTTTTTTACCTTCTATTATGGTTTAACTCCAGGCATGAGCCAAGTGCTATGCATCCACTCACACAACCATCAAGGAGAGAATTGAATCATAAGGGTAAAAGATAGAAAACTTGTTGGTTGAGATAAAGACAGCTTAACAGGGAGAACAAAAACCATACACAAGTGAAACAAGAAATTCACCGCTTCCCATGGGCAGGCAGGTGTCCATCCCCAGGAGAGCAGAGCCCTATCACTTGTAATGGCTCCTGGGGAAGACAAATGCCTTCACTCTGTCTCCCCCCTTCCTTCTTCTTTTCCCCTTTATATACTGAGCATGATGTCATATAGAGTGTCCCTTAGGTCAGTTTGCCTCACCTGTCCAAACTGCATCTCCTCTCAACCTCCTGTGAACTCCCAGTCTCCTCTCCAGCATGGCAGTATGAAAAACAGGAAAATCCTTGGCTCTGTTTAAGCCCTTCTCAGCAATAAAAAAACCATCTCTTTATTATCAGTTCTGTGTTCAGCACAAATCTAAAACACAGCCCCATATGAGCCACTATGAAGAAAATTGACTATCTCAGCCCAAACCAGCATATGTTCATCTTTACTTCCTGAATCTTTACATTACTAACCTCTGCCAGATTACACTAAAAATACAAGAAGTCTGTATGTGTTCTCTGAATAAAGACTCCCATGTCAAGCTGGTTTTCTACATGAATTTATTTCTGTAGCTTTTTCTCCTTCCTTAGGTCATTGCCAGCATTATCTGTGAACATCATCACCTTCCCTTTCCAGCAGACACCTCTGAAGAGGAAAGATAACTAATAGAAATAACCGTCATCTAACTCCCCATTTTAAGTACTTTATACACAACTTCATGTACCTGTGTAACCATACTGTTGTTCTAAAAAAGAACTTTTCTTCTTAACTTGGCTGGTAGTCATTTGAAGATTCAAATTATAAGCCAACTCATTTTTATTTGAAAAAATTTTATTTATTGTAGCCATATTATTCATCAAAATGACTGGTAACACTAGCCAGGCATGTATTCAAACTTCATTAATGTAGCTGGTAAGGGGACCGGCAAAGATGTTTAGAATGAATTGGGAAATTAAAGGTATTCAGTAGTTTACCCAAATGTTTTGGATTGAAATATTTGTGTAAATTCAAAGTGACAGCAATAACCAAGCAAACAAAGAGTGGATTTCTTCACCTAAAGAGCTCTAATCCAGTAATTCTGACATATAATTTGACTGAAGTCACTAGAGAAGGTTTCACATAACAACTTTCAGGACTGTGTTCTTATTTTTTCAGTATATGCATTTTAGTTTAAACATCTTAACAAAGCTTAATTTAGCTTCAGATCTTTAACCATAATTATTCTTTAATTTTAATTTCCTTGAAACATGACACTTATGCCTCAAAATAAAACCAAAAGTCCAGCAACCATCAGCTTTTATCGACAATGCTAACTAATACACAGTCTGGCCATGGAAAATGTGTCATTCATCTCTGTGCTACTTAAAATAGTTCTTTTAGTATTGGCAGCGCTGATTAAAGAGCAAACTTTTAACAATGGTATGCAAAGCATCACAAAATGAAGTTCAATACAAATGAAATCTTTGTATATATATGTGGATCATACATGCCTATATGCATATATATATCAAAACTACACTCACACACACATATATATGTGTATATATATATGTGTATCACTGTTTTTCATTTCTTTAAACCAAGTCTATGTCTGGAATGTCATCCTTTTAAAAGAGGAGGAGTAGACTAATTGGGTAATAAAACCAATTACGTACATAGGGCTGGATCCTAAGCCTGTCACAATCAAGTATATATGTTTTCACTGATCTTTCATCTGATGAAGAGTTACTAGGTATATACAACACTGAAAGAAAGAGTAAAAACAGAGTTCTTTTTCTTTTTTTTCCCTGTTACTTAGGTTTAACATGACTTTAACAGGTATAAAGCTTTTCTGAGGAGGAGAACTTAAGTATTTAAGCTGTCAGAGGCACTGTAATCTCAGCTACTCTTTTGCCTTCCAGTAGTTATAAAGATATTAATAAAATCTGAGAAAAATGTCATGCACTTATGAAAAGAACACAGTTCCAACTGAAGATTATAGAATATAGTTATGAAGGATTACACTTTCCAAAAACTCTCAGAAGCATTAGAACTCAAGTATGACATAGTTCAGGTAAGTTCTGCTTTTGAAAAACTAGTTTTTAAGCATGTATTCTGTACATTACTAAGACAATAATTTGAGGTGCAATCGGAAGTGCAAGACTACATGTGTCATGTAATTAATTGTTTTTTACCTTGTCATATTACGATGGAAATTAACAGAAAGAGAAATCTCATTAACAGATTATGTATGCAGAATTATATTTTACATTTGATTTGATATGAATGAGGCTTTATTCATTTCAGAAGCAATATAAAAGGTTGTAGCTCACCTCATGGTTTGGTTCATATCTCCTCTACCGATCAGTGTACATCTTGCCTGCTGGCTAGAATCAAGGTACAAACATTTGAAAAATAAGTATTTTTTGCAGTTAGAAGAACTAATTTTCAGTAAGTGTGCTTAGCAAAATCAGCAAGAAGCTTTCTTGAAGATGTTTAGTTGGAAATTATTCCTTCACACCAGAAGAATATGTTAAGTGAGTAAGAAATCCTATTTCAGACTGGGGTTTTGCCAGCAACACTGAATTCACACAGAGGACAATTTTTTTGGCATGGAAAGCTGCAATAGTTTTAACTCTCCTCCCAAACACAGACACTCTTCATCTTCTTTGCAATTACAGTGAACTTGGACTGTTTGTTCAGTAGCAAGAAAATCTCTTTTGCTCATGCCTAAGTGAAACAGGACCTGATATCACAGGTAAAATAGATTCTGATCTTTTAGATATAGTAGTCTCTGACAGTATGCTGAAAATCAGTGGCAGTTAAATGTGACAGTACTCCTCTGATTTGGTAAAGTAAGTTGTTAAATCTTCAACTCTAGACTTAAATCACAAAATTAAAATAATGAGAAATAAAAGTACTTTTAACTGAGAATCATCACGTCACTTTTCAAATACAAAATGTTAAGGTTTTTATTTCTCTCTTTAATTCCTCTTTCACAATATTTTTTCTAACACTGTCATGTCCATTGACCAATAGACATGACCAGTGTCTTTTCTGTTCAAAGAGTACATTCATCTTGACTACAATCATGTAGTTTAGTACCTGTAATTAGATCCTGACAACAGCACTTTTTGAGCATGGAGATAGAGCAAACGGGGTTTTTTTTCTGTTTTACAGGCATGTTGTCCAGAAAAAAAAATTAAAATTTTTACCTTTTATTTCATGCATGTGGAGAGCCTTATCTGAGCTTCATTATCTGTCCTAGAGAAAGTCATCCCATAAAGTCAAAGCTCCAACTTTCTGCCTGATTTGAAGCAAAAAACCACCCATATTTTCACATGGTATTTGCTTAACATTTGTTGAAATGTTCTTTGTTCCACTGAGGGAGAAGGTCAGAGCTGAAATATTGAGATGGATTTGTTGAAACATTCATGGAGGAAATGTTGGTCTTATGCAAGGTCAGAATCAGAATTTACAAAATCCTGGTGAAGATAGGCAAAACTGTGGGTTCTGAAGGGAGGTTTATTAGGAGGGGTCTTGTTGTGGAAGTGCAGTGGAACTTTAACCCTGTTTACTTTGAACAATCAGTTCATTGGCCTGATAATGACTTCATAAAATATCCAATGAAAAAAATCCAGTGGTGTAATTAAGAAAATGACACTGCAGCCCTACTAGCCTCTCTCTAGAAACAAAGATTTTTTTTTTTTGTAAGCAAGCTAACAGAAGATTAGTCCAAACAATAAAAACAGAGTACTAAAATCTTAAACTACATAGTAGGTCCTTAATACAACTGCAGAAAATGTTGCTTCTTTATCATATCTTCACTACAGGGAAAATCACATCTCTGTCTAAAACCATGGTATGCCTGGAAAACCACTGTCTTTTCTGTATGCTAACAAGTTCTGTGGGATTAAATAGGATTAATAAACCTATGAGTAAATCTGACTTGATCATCAGTCTAATAGCATATTAAAATTGTTTTCTGGGAGAAGGAAAGGAGAGAAAATCAGGGGAAAAAAAGGAGTTAAAACTCTCTAAATTTCAAAGTAGTAATTAAGTTAGATTCCTACAGACCAATGTATCATGAACCTGATTCTCACAGGACATCTCAGTCAATTTAAAAGTTTTTCTCGCAGGAACCAAGACAGATGCTTCTATCAGCATCCTGTTTTTGTATAAGATTCTTTGAAAAGTAGTGAACTGTTATTTTTCGTGAGGATTCCACACCACCTAATCGTGAGCTTTTACACTGTAGAGTAGTTGTGGACTGATTTGCTTATATTTGTATTAAAAAAGGGAATCTTGTGGTAAAGGAGTATTCTGAGGTCATAAATCAGGTTCCTCTGGGAGATATTTTATTCTGTTACCTCTGTAAGACAATAAACCTAGGCTAAGGCATGCTGTACCTAGTGCTACAATATAATAAATATAGTCAGTATAAATACCTCTCCTACCCTATGTGTTCATAAAATTAGAAGTGACCTAGGCCCTGCTGGATTGTTGATCCAGTTCGTTCCCATCAAATGCATCCATACCATGTAATAGTTTTGATATAAACATTTGCACTGTTCTGCTACTAATTTGTAGTTTGACTGTTACTGATAGATCCTCACTACTAAAATGGTAATACATTTTTTTTATTCTTTCCAGTACAAATTTATGGTGGAAAAAATATTTTAGAAGTGACTGGAACAAAGTAAAAGAATAATTTAACTCTTTTAAAACATTAATGGAGATTGACATATGTTGAAAGTAGAACACTGTATTTGAAGGGAAAGATTCTCTCTCATGTAATTAACTGTTGACAAGTGGTAACATTTATTGAGCAATCTGAGAGAGCATTCTCCTAACTGACACAGGGCTTTTTGCAGATAACTTCAGTGATCTAAAAAGCTAGTTAATGTGTTCCTTGAGTGTCTGCATAAGTGAAGCAATGACTAGACTTTGTCAAATTAGACTGCATTTTTGTCAAATTAGACTGCATTTTTGTGTTTCTTTTAAATATCTCCCTTAGAATAAGCTTACATGTAGAGTCTCACTCTTTATAAAAGAAATTTCATGCTTAATCCATGGAAACTTTCAAGGCTGGACAGAAATTTCAGCAACCTGATCCAGTTGAAGATGTTCTTGCTTACTGCAGGGAGAGTTGGACTAGATGACTTTTAAAGGTCTCTTCCAACACAAACTATTAAACTATTTTTTGGTTCTGTGATCAGTACTCATATAAGGAGGGCCTATAGTGGACTGCCCAAAACTAGAAACCTATTTTCAAGCAGTTGTATACACACTGGTTGAATCCCATCATCATATACAAAGCAGCTTTGTGGTGGATGGATGAGGCAACTATAACAGATCTATCAGAAGTAAAGAGACTTAGCAGTGTGTATCACAACTGGTATGTTCTGTTACACAGGAAATGACAGAAAGCAGAAATTTCTTCTTAAACCCTGGAAGTGAATTAATTACTCTGTGAGACCTATATTCAATTTAGTTCTGTTTTTCTTTAGATGTCAAAACCACTTAAGTATTGCTATAAACAACTGAGTCTTGCTGCAGTGTACCAGAGGTGAAAGTGTCCTCTTTAGATTTATATATGTAAGAGAAATTCTCTATATACATCAAGGTATGAGGTATCAGGGCCCTGAGAATAACAAGAGGCCTCAGTGACCCTAATCAGTCTCCCCTGGAGACCCACACTCACATCCTTCCAACCTGCCACCCACCTACGTGGAAGGGGAACTCTTCTTACCCTGGAATCCTAAAATATTAATTTCTGTTGCTTGTTTCTCTGAAATACTTGAGTAAAACACCTTAAAATTATAAGATTTGTAGCCAGACTATTTTTGATTATATGATGCTTATATCCTTAGTCTAAGTAAGATGCAACATCTCATAGTCTCCAAAACACTCACATTTAAAATCCACATGAGCATTACTGTATTGTGAAATCTGTTCTGAACCAAATCCCTTGGATAGCAGTATAACATTTCACAGACATCTTTTATTTACTTGCTTCTCAGTATAGAATTACTCAGTAATAAAAGGTAGATATAAACACTTTTGTAATGTAAAGGCACTAAAATGTCCCTGGCTGGTTAATTATTATAGTTGAAAATAGAGGCTAAATTTGGGATAGGGTGGCAGGTGGCAAGGGCCCCAGGAGTTTCCCCTTTCATCTGGCTACCATTTTCATTCTGCAAGAACATATGAGTGAGAGTTTGTGCTCCCGGGAACCACGTGGAATGAAATAATCCCCAACAGAAATAGAGTGTAATGAGTCTAGCCACTGGGCAGTAAAATATCAGTGTCTGTCTGACAGTTTGGGAGTTCACCAGTTTTGGGCCTCCATGGAATTCTTCCACAACCTCCAATAAATGGGGTTATGGAAGAATTCCCTTTTCTACTTAATTTTTTTTTTTTGCCTGAAGACATTCCTGTCTCAGGTTAGACAGATCTCTGCTTGCTTGCCAGTCCCTAATGACCTCCCTTGAAGCCACATAAAACAGTACATAATAGGAAAGAAGCATCAGACTCAAGCAGAAATTACTAAATTCTTGCCTTGATATCAGGCCATATGCACCTTGGTTGGAGATACATTAGTGGTCCCAAACACTGGAGCTTGAAGCCTTCAACAATCTTTGATACTGGAACAAGTAGCAGAGCATGGCCTGTGTTTACATCATCATTTCAGGAGCTACAGCAGAGAGCAGTCATATGCAAAATAGCCTGATCAGTGGTGATTCCTGACTGGTGCTGAGGAACTGCTCAGAAACATGTGATCTGGCCTGAATCAAAGCAATGCTAGGGATCATCCTAAGAATTTCGAAGTAGCAATAAAGACTCTGCTGAAAGATGTGCTCCTTGTCAGAAACAAGAATCCAAAGTGGTTCTGTCAGCTGTGTCTTTCATTTGCTGTAGATAGTAAGTGAGCTAACAAGTGCATATGGACTAACAGGAAGGGCAAACAACCCTCAAAATGTCACATCTCAACACACCCTACTTCATGGCCATGGCCCAGAAAGGCAATCCTGCGGTGATTTCTCTCCAATCACCCATAAGTATATGCTCATTGCTCAACACAGATCACTGTATCAGTACATATGGGAAGTCTGTTTGCCAGCACAGGTACCAGTATTTGGTAATACAGAGGAGTACATTTTATACACCTTATTGCTCTATTAATGAGAAGCCCACAAATAGCTTCACTATTCCAACCACAATTGTAAAAGGAATCATTGCCTTTTCTTCTGCAAAATAATGCAACAACTTACAGAACTTACTACTGCATTGTGGGTTTTACTGTTGTACTTGAAATTTTACAGTAAATATTAAAACTTATTTGAATATAAATTTAAATGTTACTGACAAGAATTATTTCCAGGTTTCCTTTCTCACAGAAAATAACTCTCTTAATTATTTCTGGTTTATTTGTTGGATTATGCTTTTTCCTGAAGTCAATCGATCCTTCCTTATTATGGACATATTTTTAATAGCTTTTTGTTCACCTTTAATGCTTCTCTGTCATTGTTAAATCTCCACTCTAATGTATAATTTTATATGCTGTAGGGTGCATACGCCTTACTTAAATAAAAAAAAGTAAATATATACTGAAAAGACATTAGACATGAAATTGACAATACTTCCCATCCATCTTTTCTTTTTATGCATTTATTAATTAAGGTACAGAGATACTCCTCATATTGCAGTCTATACTCCTGTGTTGATGCATAACAGACCATTTTGTGTAATATTCTCTCTGTTGCTATAGAAAAATGCTGTTTCATTTGCAGGAGCAAATATTATCTCTAAACCACAGCTCATCATGAAGTAAGAAGGAGCTCTTTTAATGAATATCACCAAGTTCAAAAAGAAGAATCCAACTTCTACCTTTGTAGAGAGAACATGAATATACATACAGCGTTTGGTAAGCCTAGGAGCCGGATATCTTCACCAGGACAACACAGAGCTTAAGTTTTAACACAGATCTTTTGAGTTCATATTTCTTCATTGGCAATTATGTAGCTTAGCTCTGGAATATACCTGCATTATACCTGAAAATTCAACTCCTCTACTACTACTAATAAAGGATATAGTTGGGAACTTGAAGATACCCAACTTTACTATTTTGCAACCAACAACTGATTCTTAATGTTCATGAGTCTTAAAGTATAAAAGATGCATTTATTAACATACTTATTTTTGTATGTCTACTTTGTGAGATCATGTGTAGTTTCTAACATACCGTGCAGAGTGGAAAGGGAAATTATTAGTAAAATGTTGTCCCTCTTTGGCCTATCACTCAATTTTTTATTTTTGTATCCCTTACTTCATGTTACGAACTATATCACTGTTTCTGTCTTTGACTTAAAAGCACTTTCCTTCATGGAAAGTACTAAATGAACCCTTGAAAGTCCTGAACACTTACAGTTAAAAAAACCCACAACACCTCTTTAACATCAGTCTTTTTTTTCTGCTGTGACAGATGGTAGACATTTCTGTTTGGATCAGAAAAAATGTCATGCTAAGAAATATTTCCATGTAACTTTTATTTATGTTATTTGAAAACAAGCCCGAGTTAACCTGATCAGCATATTTATACCGAAAAAACACTATTCCTAATTCACTACCCCAAATATTAGTAATTTAAAACACTAAATTTCTTTTTGACCAACAGCAGTGTCAATAAAGAGGCTAATAAGAGATAAATTCCTTCCTTTTAATGAACACGCTTAAGACAAATCAGTCATTATCAGATATTGTGTGCTGTAGGTCAGCTGTGAGGATGCTGAACTGCAGTCCAAAACACATCACTCTGCTGGTTTTTGTTGTATGCTAGACTGCAAACATCTGACAAGATAGCAAACTATATATTCAAATAAACCAGAAGGAATATCTCCAAAAACTGGCATGCATATTAACCCAAAACAGCTGGCTGTCCAAATGATTGCTAATTCAGTTTTCATTATCACTCTTATTTTGTTTACTGAAACATTCTTTAGGAATGTTTTTATAGAACCACAGGGGACATGCAGGAGTTATATATTGGGGAAAATTCTATTACCATACCCAGTCCACTCTATTATACTCTTCCCCCCAGGAAAGCAACAAAGCATTTTGCTGGTTTATAATTTTCTTCTCTTTTGCAGTAGGAATTAGATGCTTACTGAAGAAAGACAATTAAATTCTAAGTTTCGTATTTTTTATAAAAACCTGTCTCAATCCTGCTGATGACTAATGTTCTGCTATCCTGGAGGAAGGAAATCAGTGTGAAAGCATAATCATGCAGGTTTTTGATTACCTAAATAACAATGTTCTTCTTGTCTTCTATACACTTTATTTTATAAACACCAGTAAGTGACACAATTGAATATAAACAGATAGAATGGCACCTGCCTGTCAGATAAGATTGAAATGTAAACGTGGCACCAAGGGAGATGAGGGAGGCATTGTTGCACCCACTTTAATGTTTTTAGTGCTAATGCAAAGGCCAGCGACAAAGAGCCTGAGGAAAAATAGCCTTTCCATAAAGCCATGCATAGGACTCTGTTTGGATGAGATATCACCTCTAGAATGACTGGAGATTGTTCTTCCTGCAAGTACTTTGTTCATACCTCCTGTATTTTGTTATTATACCTGTATAAGACTGAAGGACCGTGAAAACCTATATTCTTCAGGCCATCGCTCTCAGAAGAGTGAGTAATACACAGCAAATAAGCTTATGCTGAATCAATTCAGATTTCTTTCTTCTTCTTTGCAGAAGGACAATTAGATAGGTCTATGGAGTATATATTTTTTTAAAAAAGCCATTTTTTTATCAGAAAAAAGAACAACAGAATAATAAAACAAAAAAAATTACATAACTGATGATGCTACTTCCAAATTATATGTAAGATATGTAAGTACATGCTTGATATCATCCCTGTTCAGAAATTTGTACTTACCTACACGCTTCCCCTGAAAAAAGTGTGGCTCTGTATAATCATTCATCTGTTTATTCTTATTTAAGGATCAATCACTGAACTAGCATTTCAGGGACAGACAGAATAAAGAGATAGTTATCTGGAGAAAAAAAGAGGACTCCAAAGAGAGAAACTATTCAAACATCTCTGCATAATATTGGTGCAGAACATTACTGAGAAAGTTCCTTGCACTGGCCAAGACTCATTTCAGCATGACAAGCAATAAACTCTGTATAATATTTGAGTTCTAACCTTCTGTTAAAGGCCCCCTCTAATTACCTAGATATGTCAGGAGGTAAGTCTTGCTACTCAGAATAAATCTGACATCAACAGATTTCTCCTCCTAATTTTTATTTTAATAAGTAAGCCATACAGCAGCTGTGAAGTTACTGATAATGAATGTTAGGAAATAGGATTACTCAACTGAGTTAAATCCTTCTGCCTTTTCATTATCTGCTATATAATACTCAAAAGTCACATCCTGAATAGACATGGAACAAGTAACTGGAACCTACAAATTTGATCCCTATGCCTCTAGCTCAGTCACTAAACAAGGCTCAGCCCAAGAGAAAACCTGGGATGCCCACAGTATCTACATGTGCTTATGTGCACTGTGTTGCTCAGAAACTCTCCAGCAGGTTGTGGGTGTTTGGATATATGCAGGTTTGTGTGTGTAAGATTACTTTATGAAGAGTAGGCTGATCTTGTTTTGACGTAATGTGGGCTATTTTTTAGCATCTAGTAACAAATAGCTTGGCACCTAAAACTCCAGGAGGCATTTATGCTTACAGTCCTGCAGAGCTCTTGCGTTACCATGGGACTTATTAGACACCTCCTGAACTGCCAAGCTGCCTTGCCTGTTCCTTTACCACACCCTGTAAGAGATATGCTGCTATTGGCCTTTTCTCCCCAAGCCTGTGTATTGATAATGGCACTGGACTAGATTCACTATAACTTCAAGTTTGACTACTTGGACGAATAAATTTACAAGGTACCAGGGAAATTCTTTCCAATAAAAGCAGTAACCTTTTTTCCCTTGTTAAATTCAGCTGGATTAAATTTTATCCTTTTATCAACAAAGAGATCAGAGAAATAAGATGCAAACTATGTATTCATAGTGGTAACTAAAAGTAAATCAGACATGCAACAAATTATGTTGGATTCAGTTTCACAGCAATGCTTTTGCTAGCTATGTATTTATTTTAAGGAATACAGATCAGTCTGAGAAATTTCTGCATTAAAGTGGTCTTTTTCACTGAAACATACCATCTCTTGATTAAAAATTTATTAAGGAAATAATTTTGACTTACTATGCAAGAAATAGGTAGACTTCTGCCAGGATGTGTCTATTGCCAGTGTCTACATCCAGACAAATATGAAAATACTGAAGATAGTTCAAAGAATGGACATAAAAAGGCTCTAGGAATCAGAAAAAGTTATTATCTGAGGCTTAAATAATTCAATCAGTTTAGCACATCTGCAGAGGTTAAAGGTGATTTAATCAGAGTACAGATCCTCATTCAAATTAAAGAGATCTGATAGTGGGAGTGCACAGAATTGCAGACAAAGACATGAGAATCTCCAACACTTGAAAGATGAATTTGGATGAATTCAAGCTTGGGAAATTAATTTTAAAGCACTAAGAGTGATTTATGTAAGAATAGATGTCATAAACACACCAGCATATGGACTTTTTGAAGGGCAGCTTAAACGTTGTACTTAAATCCATGCAGCTTCTAGAAAAACTGTAAAAGAGAACAGACTCATTTCATGACTGTTTTTCCCTGAGTATCAAATTTCAGACCCTTAGTTACTAATTCAGCAAAGGGAAGAGAGTTTGTTTTGTAAGAGGCATAAACCAGAAAACACAGCACTTTGGAAACTATCTTGATTTCCAGTGCTGCTGTGGCTTTTGGTTGACTGGCACAGACTTGTATCTAAGAAGATAAGTTTACCTGTTATTGAAAAATGTACCCTCAGTGTGGATTCTTGTGCAGAAGAAGGTATGAAATCTTCTTGTGATCGTTCTATCAGTTAGGCCTGCAGTTTTCTGTTCCTCCATCAGTTTTGCTGAAATTTCCAAAAGTTTTAATTTCTTATTTTTAAAGTTTAGGATGCAGCAACAAGGATGGTAGGAGAAAGAATTGGAACAAAACATTTTCTATTTTTTAGAGACTAGGTGACAGTAATCTAGGAAAGGTTTTTGGCTTTCCTGCTCCTTTCTCAAACCAACAATATTACTCTCTGAAGTATTTTAGTGTCTTTGTTGCTAATTTAATTTCTGAAATGTGAGAGTAACACAAAACTTTATAAAAGGCCAAGATAGATAATTGCCATCTTTCTCTTTGTTCATAATAGTTGACATATCCTCTGAGCAAACAAAGTCCCCTTAAAGAGAATCCCTTTCCCCAAACCACATTTATCAAAGTCTTTACTATTATTATGTCTTCAATTTATGGGTTCTTTAGTCACATAGCAAAATTACAGATTTGGAGCTCATAATAAATTTGCCCCCAGTTTTAATGCTGTGCTGACTGAATATTTCAGCTGTGTCATCTCCAATAGGTTGAATAATTATTTAAGAACTACTTACCCTTTTTTGTTATGCGAAAGCCAAATAACTGTTGAATGTCTGCAATGGATACCAGTGATAAAAGTAAATTTGCAGATATATTGCTAGTGAAAGTAAGTATTGCTGGTGAAAATAAGTCACCTTTTCCAGGATCTTAGGATTATCTAAATAATCCTGCCATTAATTTTTATTGAGTCAAATTGTACTCAACACCAACAGTTAGCTAGAAATTAAAGTTGAATTTCCTGTGTGTCCTGGTTTAGGACAAATTTGAGAGGAAACCTCTAAATGGGGTCTCTCCAGGAAAAAAAGAAACAGATTTAAGCTGCCCCTCCCCCAATTGGTTCAGGAAAAAATAATTTCCTTGAAGGAAAGTGGAAAAAGCTGCTTATTTAACAAGCAAAATATCCACAAGCATAAAAATGGAATAATATTAAACAGTGAAACCTCTCGCTGTTCAAAGAGATGGCAAATCCAGGAAAGTCCTTGCCGTGAGGTGCAGCTGGGCTCGCTCAGTCCCTTCTCAGTCTCTGGTCCCAGAGAGTGCCGAGGCCCAGGCCCCGGTGGGCCACAGGCGTGAGCTCCTGGGGTGTGCTGGGTTTCCAGTCCAGAGCAGGTTTGAACAGATCCAAGGAAAAAGGAAAAAGGAAACCACAGTCCAGGGAACTTCCCTGCCCCAGCTAGCTAAAACTAACTAAAAGCAAAGGAGAGCTCTGTCCTGCTGTCTGTCCGTGCTGCAGACAACACAGTCTGGGGAGAGCTGTGGGGGAGTGAGAGTTGTTTCTGAAAACAAACTGCGGCTTCTTCTTTCTCCTCTTCACTCTCAGAACCAGTCTTAAAGGTGAAAAACTTAATATATAACATAAACAGAACACACAATTGGGGATACAGGCATCATAAAGTCACCTCAGGACATTGTGCAAGAATAGACACCTCTGAATGCTGAAAGTTTGACCATTATGGTTTTGAAATTCTTCCAAAAGATAATTAACATTGCATCCATTGGCGTTATGTTGCTTTCTGTCATACTGCTTGCTTGCTGTACTTTAACTGCAAAAGTCTACCCCAACTGAACATATTCAACTTCTGCCCTTTAACATCTTGTGCTTGTCAACTGTTTGCTTCAACCGATTTACTATTAATGTTTTACATGGAATGGCTAGTCACGTGAGTCTCATGGCATTGTCCCTGCCTGGTACCTCAATGAATTATTCAGAAGGTTGTCTTATGTAAAGCTAAAATGTTTAAGTCTATATTAATGTGTTCTTCTGCTGCTCTCAAATATTCAACAGGGTAATGCAAACATTACCTGCATATTTATTGAAAGACAAATACATGGATGTTGCAAGACATGTGGATACATTTTTCCACATAGATGAGTCAAGAAAAAAAGACATCTGTGTAAAAACCAGCAAATTTAGTCTCCAGTATTAAGATTCTTACTTCAAGCGCTTTACATCAATATTATACAGGTCAAAAATATTGAGTCACAGTAAAAGAATACTGGACTCAATGCATTTTTGGTTAGGATACTTACACATTTTTATGTAATCTGAAAGAGTTAGGTATATTCATAACTAAAAATGAATGCTGAGCAGCTAAATGGAGCCTATAGAAAAGTGAAAGGAAAATAAATTTCCTCAGAGGTATGAGCTGATCCAATATAGAGTACGATTTTAAAACATTTTACGACACTTTTTTGGTATTTTTGAAATTTGACTTTGTAAGATTAGGTCTTTGAGTCAAAGAAAATAAAACTTATTCACCCATAGTTATTATGTATCAGAATATGAAGATACAGTCTTATCCATTTGCTCCATTCCTTTTCTCCTCATCAAAATTTGGAAAGCTACTGATCATCTACAAGATTGGTCAGAGAAGCCAGTCCATAAAATATTGAATTTCCACAGAGCCTGTACAGGGTCACAGTCATTGGTTTGACTTATCAGCTGCTGTGAGGTGGTTTGTGGAGTTTACACACAGGCCAAGAGAAGGGGACAGACGAGTAATCAGCACTTTGTATTAACTGGCCAAAATACTGCATACAAAACTGCTAGAATCCCAGAAAGGAATACAGTAGACAGCTTAAAATGCTGTAATAGAAGAATATAAGAAACTTGACATGGGAAAATGTAACATCACAATGCAAATATGAAATGGACAGTCTGAGAAAGACATGCTTTATTACTGCCTCTATTGAAAACCTTCCTGTTCAGTTTTCAAAGCTTATTTTCCCCCTGTAATACAGAGAGGTTACATATGAGAAGCTTTTATGTCAACTTTCAGTGTTTAGAGAAAGAGGCATCTTTCTGGATATGTGAAACATAGTTTAATCCTGTAACTGCAATAACTTGCTAAATAGCTGGTTGTGACAATATCGGTAGAGAAATGTTTGTATGGGACTTGTTTAAAGTGGAGTTCTAGTCAGAAAAAGTAAAATAGTAGGCAGATAATATAGAAGAATAGAAATGAATGCAACCTGCAGCGATTCTGTCCAGTGCTGAAACACTTTTCAGCATTAGCCAAAGAACCCTTCTTGGAACTACCTAGGAGCATGGTGTGTTAATAATAAGAAGGAATGAAGTTTGAAAAAGAAGTTAATGCATTGATAAGAAAGTTCAGTGAGAATATCTCTGCCTTTAAGATTTCATGGACATTAATCACGATAAATTTTACTTTCTCACTTGATGTCCCATCATTACAGAACTTTGTAGAGGTGGAAGTGCAGGTCCATGTCTGATGTGTTGTTCGTAGAGTAATTTTTCTGATCAAGAAATTACCTGCTGTCTTCTATCCTACTTGTCCATACTCAAAAAAGCAGAAAAGAAATAGGATTAATTAGGATTTAAATGATGCCTGAAAAAAATGCAGATTCTTTTTTCTAGCATTCAAAATATGAAAAAACCTACAAATCTTGAAAAGGAATTGACCTTTGGGCAGGATGATTTTTACCTGCCACTGTTTATTTCTTTGAACAGAAATTTTGGTGCAAAAATATTTTGAGTAATTTTTGTAACTTGTTCTCAGTAGATTAACCTCATGATAAAACACGTTCTGAACTTTTAAGAACTGAAATCCAAGGCAAAACAGCTGTGACCTCAAGAAGAGAGAATCAGTTCATATGAATGACATAAAATTGACGTGTTTGTGTGAGGATGATTGCACATTTGCCCAATGCTCAAGCTCTCTTTACATTGAGATCTTTGCCTAAATGCTATCAATCTAAAGGTTTGTGAAATGCCCTCATGATATCTGAGACATTTGCACAGAATTGGAGAAAAAAAAGACAGGAGCAGCAAAAGACCTGCACCTTTATGGAAAGACTGGGGCTGGACCTGTGTGACTGAGTTGAGTCTGTTATCTCCACTTATAAAAATGGGAACTTGGGCATTTTACCCTGTAGGGTGTGTCAGCTTTAGGTAATTAAAACTGGGGCTAAATCACATTCTGCCTGTTTGCAGCTGCACAAGTTTTTGTGTCTCAAAGAAACACATCAGTTTTGAAGTCTGGCTTCACTTGAGATAAGAAAAAAGGAAGCACATACAAACCAGGTAAATATCAGAAAAAAAGATTAACTGATTGCAGTTTGATTGTTTTGATTTTAATGTGACACAGCCAGTGTGTCACATTTTTATTAAAATTTACAAAACAATGGCAAAGGTTACAAGCTGTTCAGAGCAATAATACAACCTCATTAATAAACTCCTTTTATATGTTTAACCATATTCATTTAGCATTCAGTAAATAACAACTGCAGGTTTCTCTTCAACCTGTCAGTAGTGATTTATTAAGTTCATTTTATATTCATCTGTTTACAGATCAAACATGCAGAAGATGGGTTTAACAGTACTGAGTACATTTAACAAAAAAAGAAAAGAGGAGGATAGGGTATTTAACTTTTAGGTTATACATTTTCAGCAGGAAGACAGTAATTAAATTTAAGCTACTGGTTTGATCAAGGATAAATATTCTATGCCTCTTAAATACCTCTGAAATCAATATGCCTATTTAGAGCAACAATTCCTGAAAAAAACCTGGCATTGTTTTGGCAGTGAACCAAGGTTTCACTATGTATGTGGTTTGCAAAAGTGAAATCAGCTCTGTTGAAAACTGATTTCTGACATGCAGGTAAGAAACACCAGTGAATCAGACACCATGCATGCTGCAATCATCCCATCAATAAAGAAATAAAAATCAGTTCAAAAATGTTGGGTCTCCCACTTATCATCAAGGCACCTCTGTCTCTTACAAGATTGATCATGCACTTCAGAGCAGCAGTTGCAAAAACTGCTAAACTACCATTTAAATATCAACAATAAAATTTATGAAAATTCATGAAATGATGTCTTAATTTTACAATTATTTGCATGGTAATGAAAAATGCAGTTCTTGAATGATTTAAAATTTTCATTTGGACATATTTTCCATCACAAAAATATTTTCAACTTTTTTAAAAAGTATTTTTTTATTTGAAATGTCATAAAATCTGAGTGTTGTATGAAGCTTTTCCAAGAAAAGAAATTCTACTTTTTTAGAATTTCCTTATATGTTCAGTTTCTCAGTGCTGGATCTGATAGTGACTCCTGGAGGAAAAATAAACTTGCAGCTAAAAAGAACCCACTTCTCCAGCAGAACCTGATGATGTGAACACACCACTAGAGAAACACATCTGCATACATTTTATTTATCAGTTGGCTAATAACATATGGTTATTTATTTTGTTGTTTGTGCATAGTCTTCTGTGTCTTTGGCTTGTTCTTATATAGTATCTCCTAGTCAAGCTGGGATAATAACATCAATGGGACATTGAAACAGGTATTGTCATTGGGGGATTATTTTGCCTGTTTGGGATACGAGTACAGTGTTCACATGATGCTGCCTCTGAGACTTTATGGAAAAGCAATCCTTTCAGCAATAGTTAAACAACATTTTAAAACAATATTTATAAGCCAACTACGTTTTACACATTTCTATACTTTAGTTTCATCTTTATTACTGCTAAGGTATGCCGATATAAATATAAGAATATTATGAAATAAATGTAATAACACATAATTAAAATATCTTTTATAACAGGCTGAATTAAAACTCGAGAATGTGGGAATCTTGTTAAAAAAAACCCTCTATTTATGCTTGGAAACAGTATTTGACAGAGGGGCGGAACAGCTACTTCCTGGCTAGCAAAATTGGTCTTTAGGTTGTATTTTGGAAACTCAAAATACAGTTGCAAATTTATGCTATTAAGAAAAGAATATCTTTGAATCAACTAGAAAAAGTATATCACATTAATTTTAGAGTAATATAGCTAGACTCTGTAAAGGTAACAGAGGGAGCAAAATTACCAGTCAGACCATAGAAGGAATTCCAGATCAATGGTACATGACTGCCTAGTGTCTCCTTGTGATACTTATGTTTGCCAACCCACAAATACACACATCTCTTCTATCTCTTCTGAAAGCTCCTCCTCCCATAAATCACCACTAAGATTAACATTTAATACCTAATATTGTTTTTTTTTCTCTCTTCATCCTGAATGTGAGAAAAAACAAAAAAGAAGCATCATGCCTGGCTTCAACAATTCTGGGCAACAATTTATACAGTAGAACATGCTTGGGAGTCTGCCTTTATTTTAAAGAATAAACTGAGTCACCATGTTTCTATCTCAAATACACTTTAAAGTAATTTCTAGAAATATTCAAATATGTTCTTGTTTAAATGTACTCCTCTGGCTTTTATCTCTCTGTTTCAGTGGGATTCATAGCTCACAGTACAGTCTTATGTAGTGCAATACTTTATTAGTGTCACACATTTTAAAAAGAAGGAAAAACACTTCGAAGTTTAACTGCTAACAGCTAAGTATAAAAAAAGAGTTTTGTGTTCCTGCTGTTTATTTCGGTTTGTACGGCAGAAAATAGCACTTGGTGATTAATTTGAAAAGAATGAGACTTTTTGGAGAAATGTTTTTTTCACCTAATGACAAAATGTTAAAAAAGAAAAAAAGAGACATAAAAGTAAAATACAGATGTAAAATTTATGTTCTTAAAAATACACAAAGACACAGTGTACAGTGTTGGAAAAACACAAAAACATTTAAAAAAAAAGGAATCATAAGAATATGGGTTTGTTTACTTAATGAAATATGTACAGAAGATGCATCATTTCATACCAGTACATTCAAACAAAGGCTCAAGTTAAATACAGAAACTGGGGAATATCCTGTTATTACACACATTACACAATCTGATCATTAGAAGTAGCATGAACAACAGATTATAAACTACAACTCAACAAGATGTAGTCACATAAGAACCTAGGTAAGACTAGGTAAAACTTACAAATATAAAGAATTATGACATTCACATCTAGTGTCTGAATGAAATGAGGACAACAGTTATCACTTCTCAGATTGTCATACAAAAAAGATGTATGAAACTTGAAAGGCTGGAAAAGATTTTGTCACTATTAAGGATGCTGGTAAATTCTATCAAATAATGTGTTCAACAGTTTTCTCATAATGAAGATTGAACGTTTCAAGGTGTTTGTTTCATTATGGATAAAAGAATTTAGCAGAAAATAATGCCCCTGCCCCAGCTGATCCTCAGAGATCAGAGGAACTGGGTGCTGCTGAGCCTAATTTCTGATTATAATAAATTTAAAGACTGTAAATCTGTTTGAGTTCAAAAGAAAAACTTTCATGAGCATAGATGCATAAACACTGCAGTTTACAAGTCCTGTACTACACATATGATCACGTTCAACAAGGACTTTGCATGATCTAGATTCATGACTAATACGGCTTATTGAAACAACAGGAAAGGAGGTTCAGGATTGTTGGTGATAAATACACTAACTACAGAGTGCTGGTCTGTGTTACAACAGAAAATATTGCAAGAGAGATTCTAATAGCTCCATATGCACATAAATTGATTTCCCTGTGTGCTCCAGTGACCTTGCAGGCCCAAGGCTTACCAAAAGGCGCTCCCTCAGGAAAGACACAGCCTATTGACACACACTGAGCAGGCAGAGATGTTTTCCTCCTCCAGAGGGGTTTTTCCCATGCCAGTCTTTTCTACCCTGAAACTCCTCCTCCTTTCATATTATAAATTTTGGCCTCTCCCAAGAGAATGGAACAATTACATGTTTTACACGGAGTTTGCTGACTTTGGTCAAACGTGCATTATACATCCATGTTCTCCTTCATTTGCATCCTGAACAGTGTGCAAGTGAACATGTTAAAGTAGCTTAATGAGGGTATTGGTTACTTTGGGTTAAAATTTATAGCTGACAAATAATGTAGAATAAACTTTTGCCCTCCACTACTGAGGTGGCAGTAAAGGCTGTTAGGCCTTTACTATCAGAGAGTCTTTTGGTTCATCCTTATCTCCTTAATGAAGCAGATTCATAACAAGGCTTGTTTTTCTCAGTGAAGTGTTTGTGGCTATTAGCTGGTACAGAGGCCAGGTGCTATTCTGTGCCTCAGTGAAACAGCACCAGGACTTGAGATCACTTCAGACAACAATCAGTTATTACGCCCTAATCCAGCCAGTTGCAAGATAAGAAAGAGGCATAGCTCATGTTTTTCTCAATTTTCTCATGTTTCTTACCAATTCTTCACTTCAAGCAACACTGATCACTGTACAAATCTGATCAATTCTGATCACACAGGATGGCAGGATTGGCATTTGCTGATTTTGTGTCAGTGCTGGAATTCACCTTAGTATTCATCAAGTTTTGTTTGGCCTATCATGCTACTTAAAGATAAGTTCCTTACATTTGACAAGTTAATTGTTTTGGTTAATTAGTCAGTAGCATCTGACCACACAGTCAAAAATAATTCTTTGAAACATGACAAAGTTTCTAGAATTGCATTTCCCATAATGCATTGTCCCCTACACTGTATTTTCTAAACTGGGTAGTTTTGGTCTTGCATTAGCTGGTCTTCTTTATTTCAATGACTGAGCACAAATGATGGGAAATTGCTAAGGAATAGTTGGGCTAAAAACGTCGAAGACTGATCTTTAAAAATTTGCTTAATCCAAGGAATTTTCTGTTTCTTTGAATGTGGGGTGTCTTTCTATATTTTGGGAAGCTGTGTCCAAGCAATTTAAATTTTTATCTCAGAAACAGCTGAAACAGTTAAGGGAAAGATAGAATTTTTCTCTGCTTAAAGCTGGTGCTCATTCATAAAGGTTCAGCCTGAGCAGTTTAGCATCTGTTAATGACTTTTTGTTAAATTTCAGTTATTTACATTCAACTTCATTGTCATTGGTACTTGACACTGAAATGCAAAATACCTTAGCTCATGGTCAAGCTTTCCAGTGACAAACCTGGTCATTAAGATGTTACTAATTACAAACTCTCAAAGTCCATTTTCACTTGTGCTCTTCACTGTCACTGTTGTATGAGCAAGTATGAAGAGTGTCAGTTTTTGGGTGAAATTACTTTTGTACTTACATTCAAAAAGTTAAATTCTAACCCAAATTAAAAAGTGTTTGGATGCAAAACTATATACCCAGCATATTAATTTTATATGAACTTGAAAGCAAAAAAAGAACCAGAGCTTTAAACAAGCAAGCAAACAACAAATGAACAGAACTGAACTGAAAAAACCCCAAAACAACAAACAAAAAACAGCCCACAAGAAACAAATTAATAAAAACTTCCACTTGTTCTCTGCTGTAGATTAAAGTTTATTTTAATTATACACTGAAACATAACTCTGTTTGAAATATTGGCTAATTCCGACTCTTCAAAATCACTGCACCAGTTGAGATAAGGTCTCAGTTCTCTCTCCAACCTCACATCTCTGAACAAATAAAGGAATGAGATCCTCATATTTTGCAGGGGAAGAATAAAAACAAGTGGATCTTTTTATGCCCTGATTTTTTTTTTCTTTTTCCCTCAAGAAAAAAAATTCAGAGACTGAGCAAAAAACAAACCCAGCTCTTCTGCCTTCTTAATTCAGGGTAACTGAGGTACAACAGCATATAGAGTATAAAAAAAATGAACAGTATTAAAATGATGTTGCCGGCTCCCTGCTGCCTGCCTGTTGATGCTATATGTAGCCAGGGACTCTCAGTTTAATGAAAACACCTATTTGGAATGCACGCCTGTTAGCATTAGGAGATCTTGATTCCTTTTTCCAAAGCATGAACCAAGATAACACAGACAAAAGCAGTGCAGAATGTCATTAGCAGAAGTCTGGACATCGATTAGTAGGTGATGACTTACATGGAACTTAATCTGCTGATTTTCTAAATGACATTTGAAATCTGTCACCCATTTCTTGGGTTATTTTTAGGTTATGTGTAAACATATTTACCATTACAAAATCACAGTCATTATTTTTGGAAGGCAACATGGGAGTACTCCAGTACATCTGCCTGATCAAAGCAGAATCAAGCTTGAATTCAAATCAGACTGTGTAGGATCTTTTCTAATCAGTTTTTGAAAACTCCAAGAACAATCTCCCAGGGCGCTGTCACAATGCTTAATTAACATCCTAGCGGTTTCTTTTTTTCTAATACCCATTTGTACCTTTGTTGTTGTAATTTATGGCCAGTGTCTTGTTTTCCTGTTTCAGCAGGCTTGTGGTTTCTGGTCTTCTCTTCTTAATAACATCCACCTACATACTAGCAGACTACTGTTATGTATCCCTGAAGCTGCCTCTTTTTATACTGAACAAGACTAGAATCTCAGTCCTCCAAAAGCTTGGGGCCCTCCACTGAAATTGCACTAGTTTGTCTTTCTTCAGTTGTAGGGCTCAAAACTGGACACAGTGCACATCCAATGTCAAGTACAATGACAAGTAATTAGTGTCAAACCCATCTTGCTTCTAGCTCTTCAATACTGCCTCTTTGCATCAAACGTTGGTCACTTGGTTTCCCTGAGCACTGAGATGCAAATACTGGAGGAGGCTGCTCTTTTAACACATACTGTGTTGAGCTCCTTAATCCCTCAGAACTGCTGTCACATGACCACACCTGACAGTTCCTTTAGAAAACTGATTTTTGTTACCATCCTGGCAAATACAGACTGCTTTTCCCCATCTACCAGTCCACCTGGTTTGGGGGATCTTTTAAAGAAAAATGTGGGAAGGCACAGCTGCAAGCTGAATGATTGGAAGTGGGTTGAGGGGAAATAGTTATGACTCTGACAGTAGACTGCAGCTGAGCCAGCCAATAGGTGCCCTTCTTCTGTCAAGTTTGGGTTTTGTCTGGCTGAGATTAAACGCTAAAAGGGGGTGATTTCCACAATAAAGTGATCTCCTTCAGATGCATGAGGGGGTCCATGGCTCTTTGTTCCCCATTGCTACAGAATAATGTCTAAAAAATGAGGCAGCCCCCTTTGTGAGAGAATTTTAAACACTTACTGGCTTTAAAAAAAATCTTGAGCCATTAGACATTTAAATGCTGAGGTTAATAATTTTGATAATTTAAGCAATTCATAGCTGGATGTTCAAGAATGTGTATGCAACTGATACCTATTTCCTCAGGCAATACGAGACAGTGTGGAGTGCATGACTAGTACAGCAAAATCCTCCTCCACCTTCAGTATGAAAATCAAACTTCATTCATGGGTCATTTAATATCTGTGTGCAGAGATAAATACATTTTAAATATCACTGAGCCAAAGTCTTAAGTAACAAAATTTCCTTTCCATTTCAGACAGGCTCAATCCCTTGAAATTTGCATTATGCACACTTTATTCTGGTTGATAACTGCAGTTGCAGGTCATAAATGACTAAAATAAGCCTCAGTAACTTCCAGTTCATTAGGGCAACCAAAGCACCAGAAAATATTTGGCTTCTTCACAAGGCTTAGAAACTCCTAAAATATTTTCTGCTTTTGAACTCCAATTACTATTACAGAATTGCAAAGCAGCCCTATTGCTAATTACTGGTTTTCAAATACTAATATATATATCTACATATGCTGATACATATATACACAGATACAAAAGCACACACATTTATCTTGGTAACCCCTCTTTTTAATTGAACACCTGATTGATTGGAAGACATGTTTCCTTCTAAGCTCTCATTTGCATTTGGCTCAAAACTTGAAGAAGGTTTGAAGTAGTTTTCAAATTCTCAGAAACTGTATTTCACAGAATATTCTCTTGCAAAGGAGAGTAAAAGGAAATTAGAAAAATAAAACCACAATGCAAAGTGTGATTGCATAAGAAATTATAATATTTAAACCATACAGATGTTAGAATGTACTTAGTTAAAGGCGCTGTCCTCTGCTCAATCCTCTGCCTTCACTTCTGCAAAGGATGATCACACACTTAAGCCTGAAAATCTCCAGCGCCTGCATCTAAAGGGAACCACAACCCAAACCAAGAGCCCCACAAGTTATGTGAAAAACAAAGTTCGCGCTTTAGAATTTTTAAACGTTTAATAAGCAATAAAATAAGGATTAAAAAAACATAAAACATATATATGTATATAATATATAGAGTGCTAGGGTGTCTCTGGCTGATTATCCAGAGAACACACTGTAGATTTGAAACAGTTTTATACTGCATCATTTCTGAGGCTCATGCATATTCAAATATTTTATTATTGAAACTTCCTTGGAAACTCTTGATATTCTAGGTTCTCTTCTTGTTTGGTTTTTAACCTCTGACCTGCCTGCAGCGTATTCTATAGATTAGGTCTTCCTGTGTTCCCATCCTGTTGTTTCACACTTCAGATGCTTATGGTCTGGTTTATAGCATTCTTGTCACTTGGAGACATCAGTCCACAACCAAAAGGAAAATTATTGGTTTTGCACCATTCTTTAAGCTGGTTACATATAGGAATTTTTAGTCTCTACTTTTAAAATAAACAGTTTGCTAATGCCTATGACAATGAATTTATTACATGACCATTCATAGAAAATAAACATTCTATACGTAACGGATTACTATATTTTTTACTATATATTTACTATACTAGATATATTTTATACAATATAAAAGCAGTTAAAAGTGAGCATAAATTGTACTATATCAAAATACTTGTGATACAAAAACGTCATCTATAAATGCAAAAGCCAATATTATATTGTAATCTATAACAGGTAGATCTTCAAGCCACCAAGCACAGACCACTCCAGCTCCACAGAACCCTCCAATTTCAGCTTGACTCACCACAGCAATGTTCGGGGCAGCCCCCAGCAGTGCATGGAGCCAGGCTCTCTGAGCAGATGCATGCAAAGCAGCAGCCAAAGAGGCTTCTCCCCCTGCTTACAGGGAGCTCAGGCCACTGCCTGCACTGCAAAGTGCCCGGGACTCCTGAGCACTGACCCCGACTTACAGGACAGCCCTGGTCCCCAAGGCCTACAGAGGCTCCTTCTCCCCAGCTCCTGGGCACTCCCCACTAATGGGGCAGTGCCCCATGCAGGCTCTGCCAGCTGAGGGAGCAGAGGCTCCCAGACCTGCAGCCTACGAACAGGCCAGTGACACCCAGGGAGCCACAGAGGTCGGCCTTCACCCTCAGCAACAAGGAATAAGATTTGACAGTCGGGCAGTCCAGCTCATCACCTAAGGCCGAGGGGCCAGGGCTCCCAACCCTCAGGACAGGGAGGGTACATGCCAGCCTCATGACTCCAGGCCCCACACCTCTGAAAGGCCAAGGATAAACCGCCTGATTTCTGTGAATTCCAGCCAACAGCCCACTGAGGTCAGGGGATGCACACAACCCCACTTATAGGGCCACTTCCCACAGCCTGGCACTCCCTAGCAAGCACCACAGAGCACAGGCTCCAGCCTGCACCCCGCCCCCACTTACAGGCCAGCTGGAGCCTGGCCCTGGCATGGCACAGCACCACATCTGCCTGCAGGAGCTCAGGGACCCCACTCAACGGCACCAGGGAGGTCACACCAGCCCAAAGCAATACCAAAGGCAGGACTGCACCCTGTGGCACAGCACTTCTTCAACCTGCACCCTCAGAAGGGTCAAGGAGTGCTCGTTCCTGTCACCTGACTAAAGGAGCCTCCCCAGCCCTGCTTACAGGGACCTGGGCCTGCTCCCAGGAACAAAGGGCTCCACGTGCCCTGAGTACAGGGCCAGCACAGTGGCAGGTCACCCACAGGACTGGCAGCCATGCAGCATAGGCAGAGACCCAGGCCCTGGCGACAAGCAGGTCACAGTGCCCACACTACCATTAAGTGGCTTCACTCTGTCTCAGAAAGCCAGGGCGAGGCTGGACTGTTTCTTAACCTGGGAGTTTTTGGGGACCCTCTTGCTCCACAGATCTCCTCTTTCCCTCCTGGGACATCTAAGCTACTCTCTTTTTAAAGGGGGCTTCATGCATAAACTCATACCAACAAAGGGAAGCACAGGGGAGGGGAACACTGTAGCAGAAGAGGGAGAAAGTTCCATACTGCCAACATGTAGGGGAGCCGTCCCTACCATTAACTGGTAGGGAGTGGGAGAAGAAAGCCTCAGACCTGCCCCTGCACCGTGGGAAGGACAAAGGGGCCTCGACATGCTGAGGTGCTCCAGGGATGGTGCAAGGGCAAAGGATGAGACATGCCCTGACTACAGGGGGTTATTCAGCCCACTGGCCAGCAGAAGGCAGAAAGCCACTGGGGGCTTCAAAAAAGCCCTGGCCTGCTTACAGCTTAGGGGCCAGAGAGCTGCTTTTCCCCTCCTCAGGTGTGGAGACAGGGGCTCTCACCCTCCTTACAGGGTCGCCCCTCTCCCCGAGCAGCCAAAGGAGCACAATGGCAAAAGACCAAGGACAGCAAAGATCCAGCCCTGCTTACAGGGCACTCGCCCAGTGCAAAGCCAGCTGTGACACCAAGAATGTATTCTGGGGATGCCAGGAATGCCAGGAATGCCCTTTGCCCACAGGCCCTCTTGAAGCCCTTCTTCAGCTCCAACCTGCCACTCTTCCTGCTTGCTCTTGCTTTGGCATTCCACTCTTGAGCTCAAAGCCACCTCTTCTCTGCTCACTTGCCTTGGCATCCCACAGCTTCTGCCAATGGATGATAACACACTCAGGCAGGGCCTGAAAAGCTCCAGCTCCTGAAGGGAACTGTGACCCAACAGCCCCACAGGGGAAGATCCTCAAGCCACCCAGTCACAGTTTTTAACAGTAGGTCTTCTAACATTCATTCTTGGAATATGTGTAAGAAGACCCCTGTCTCAATGGGGACAACCCTCAGTTACTTCTCAAAGAAAAGCAAAATAGTTATACCACTGTTTTTTGTATGGGTGACAATTTTTATTTACTAATAGTTTTCATATAGTCACTTGAATATTGCTTTAAAATCATGCATTATGTGACAGTAATTTTCATAGCTCCTATACTGTGTAGCAAATAATTCTATATAAGACATTAAATGCCAGAGGGATCGGCGTGGCAGAGGGGATTGACATGGCAGACAGGATCAGCGTGGCAGAGGGGATCGGCATGGTGCCGACCACGAGGAGTACCTACGTCCCCCTCAAATGGTCTTCATGTCTCCTCAGCAACAGGGTATTTGCCCTGTATGATTCATTTGCATGTATAAATGTATAAATTTGCCTGTATAAATGTATAAATAGTGTAAATATTTTATTATTGGAGAGCTATGCTTTTCAGAGTTCTGGATAACATTAGAACAAAGTTATCTACTTTGCATAAACTACAGTAAGAACTAGAAATACCTCCCCAGGGTATCTGAATTGGCACTGCCACCTGGTAACAAGCTTGCTTTTGAGATGAGTAGGTAGGGAGAAAGAAAACCAAAACTTGAAACATCTTTGTCCCACTCCTCCCTTCTTCCCAGGCTCAGCTTCCCTCCTGAATTCTCTTCCCACTCCCCTGCAGCAGCTCCTGGTGAGACAGGGAACAGCGGCTGCTGTCAGTCACACATAGTCTTTTCCTCTCCTCCCTCAAGGACTCCTCACAATCTTCCCCTCCAGCATGGGGGTCCTTCCAATGGGCGACAGTGAACCACAAGTTCCAACCAAGCCCTTCCCTTGAGCTCCAGTTTTTCATTATCTGCTCCAGCACAGGTCCCCGCAGTCCTGCCAGGAGTCTGCTCCAGTGCAGGCATCCCATGCAGTCACTGTCTTCTTTGCATATCCATCTGCTCTGGTGTGGAGGTCTTCCATGGGCTGCATGTGGATCTGTGCTCCACCATGGACCTCCATGGATTGCAGGCGAACAGCCTTACTGTGGTCTTCACCACAGGCAAGGATATTCTGCTCCAGTCCCTCAAGCACCTCCTCTCTCTCCTCCTTTCTTGACCTGGGAGTATCTGCAGAGTTGTCTCTCTCACATATTTTCACACCTCTCTCTGGCTGCAGTTGCTGATGTACACTGGGTTTTCCCCCCACTTCCTAACTACATGATCACAGAGACTACTACTAATGCTGATGCGTTCGTTCTTGGCCTGTTGTGGGCCCATCTTCAAGACAGCTGATATTGGCCCTCTGAGACGCAGAAGAAGCTTCTGGAAGTTTCTCAAACCACTCCTGTAGCCTCCTCTCTACCAAAACCCAATCATACCAATCCAACACACATTATGTCCATTTTAGGGTTAATAAGGTTAAATCCAATTTCCAACTCTACAAACATTTATCACAACAGGCATGTTTATCAAATATGTATCTCCTAAGTAACTGAAAAGACCCACTTTCAGTGGGCTGGCTGTTGAGGAAAGGTCTAAAAGGGCTTTGCCCTTTCCCATTCACCTTCTTCCCCACTGCAACACTGAACCAACATGTTCTCCATATAGCGTGCTTTTGTTAGCCAACACCTTAGCAGGGTCTGACATTTCCAGAGTAAAGGAAAAGATGCAGTACTGTACACAGTTCATCCTATTTCCAGCTCTGTCAGACAATGGAATGGTTCAGCTCTTTCATTTTGCTGCATCTAGCCAGCCTTGCTACTGAACATCTGGCAACTGGAACACCTATCTTCCTTTTTGTCCTTGATCTCTTTAGCTATATCATTAGACCACTCCTTTTTAGAAATGACCTTGCGGATTTTTTGAACAGTTCTTTTTCAGAATAATTTTCTCCTCTCCAATACCCTCAAATTCCTCTAGGTGAATAATTAATTCTTCATCTTTTCTGGCTTTAATTCTTCCTTTAGGAAAACTGAGGAAGAATACTAATAATACAAGAAATAACAATGAAGCAGTAATACTCGATTTTAAATAATAATAAATCTTTCAGTAATTTAAAATGTCCAGTTTATCCAAAGCATATTTTCTTTAATTGTGTTACAGGGTGAGGTTTCTAGCATTGTCCGCCACCAATCCAGTTTACTGTAATCTAAATGCACTCGTCTATATGTTAATGTTTCCTAAAGGATAATCAAGATTCCTTATTCTGTGACCTGCACTTCTCATGTACATCTTCTCTGTGTTTCATCACCTCTACCCTTACCACCTGTGGCAGTGGAAGGTTGTGTGGAAGGCAGTAGTAGCTGACTCACAAACAGGCAGAATACTACAGTTTGTGACACCCTCTGTTGGGGACCCTCTAATTCGATGGCAAGTGCATCATGCCTGGTGGGCTATTTAAACATGTCTTACTAACTGGATCTGAGAAATCTCAAGTCTTTCAATTTTCTTTCCAAAGTGTCTGATGCTAAACTATTTCTTTAACTATCAGAGGAAAAATGTGATCTCCTTTAAGTTTCATCACACATTTAAATCGGCTTCCAAACTTCTCCGATTTGAATTTTCAATCTGTGAAGAAATAGTTTATCAAAAATAAACTAAAATAGTATTACATTTTGTGGAATTAATGGGTCATCTAGCTGAAGAATCAAAGCAGCAGTTTATATTTCCAAGAAAAATCCAAACTGTCATGAAGAAAAAACATCTCTTCTTAATGCAGGAATTCAATTTTCAGTTATGGATGTCTCATTTTTTCCACAATTTTAATATAAAGTGAAGTTTTAATATAAAGTGAAGTAAGGTAAATAAAGTGCCCTGCAAAGTCTTTCAAGCATTTCCTATTCTAAAGTGTAAAAACTTCTTCAGAACTGTCCTTGAACAACCGGAATGAGTTATGCT
Organism: Anthoscopus minutus; assembly: GCA_013399455.1. NCBI lineage: Eukaryota > Metazoa > Chordata > Aves > Passeriformes > Paridae > Anthoscopus > Anthoscopus minutus. Next base: position 3,503 of record VWYI01035353.1, on the reverse strand, counting down.
GCATGTCAAATGGAATAAAAGACTTTGTTCTAATGCTATCCAGAAGAAACCTTGGTCCATATGTTTTCATTTGAACACACTGTGAATTAACCTTTGCACACAGCAGTAAATGTGTATATCAACCATCCTTCACAGCTCCTATGCAACTGCAAAACACTGTCAATTGTATATGTATATAACATTAAATTGTATATGTGAACTGTGTGTCCTTTTGAAAGTAAGGGGTCATGGTATTTTACTGTACACTGTCTGGCATGTGTCTTAATACTCATACTACCTTATACCATGGAAACAGTACTTTAAAAAATGTTTCTGTCCTAATGTGACCTTGAACTACGATAAGAGAAAAATTAGAACTAACACAGATAATATGATATATAATATTTTTATTAATTTACTGATATAAAAAAGTAAATATTTAAAAAATTGAGTACTTCTGAGGTCAAACCATGTCCTAATAAATTGAACAAAAAGTGGCAGCTTACTTTCCTTAGAAGTTTTCTTTCCAAGCTTCATTCAATATTCTTTTAGATTTCCTAAAACAGTCCAGCATCCATTGGCTTTTTTCCCAACCAAGGGCTGATAGATTTCATTATTTATTACTGCAATTGTTTTTTATCACAGACTGCTGTGCAATGACAAGCATCAGTCTGGAATGCATTGAGAAGGTTCATTTTTTTACTTTTCTTAGAAACAAAGCAGGGAAAGAAAATTAAGGTTGCTTTTTGTCAGGAAAATATTATTTATGATTTCAACTTTATACAGCCATCTGAACCTTAGCTTGATAAATTATTCTGCCTGTCTCTCTTTCTCTACATAAGATAAAATCTTAAATCTGGTGGGTTTGGCTTTCTAATATCAATTTAGCTAGGAAAAAAAATTCCTTTAGTTTTAGTATTTCCCGCCACCCCAAATTTTTAACAGGCCCAAGTCCAGCATTCATTTAAACATTATTTGTTCTTTTTCTGCTGTTAAGTCTGAAAATATAAATATTGTCTGTCTCTTACAGGAAAGAATCTGGATAATCCAATATTCTAATATATCCTAGAATTGTAATCCATACTTCATTTCTACAGTGACATTTACAATGATAGTTTTCATTTCACTGTAGTACATCTCATGTTAAAAAGGAAAAAAAAATCAAAGCAAGAAATCACCCATAAAGATAAAGGAACAAATCATTTATTGCTTTAATTCTATTACATACTGAAGTAAGTTAAAAAAACTTGAACACACCTATTCAATGGGACCTGGAACACTAAAACAAACAAGTCACAAGTAGGATTAAATCTAATGTTATTTTAAAGTGTACAGCATTTTTGAAAGACTTGTTTCTTAGCTCTGCTGGAGCCTCCCTCCACACTTGCCCATGGCCCAAAACCCTATTTCAGCCCAGTCTGAGGCCATCAGTCCCAGGCTGGGGGTGGAGAGGGCAGATCCTCTTTTTTTCATTACCTGCCTGGTTTGGCCAAAGAGATCTTCCTTGCCCACCCCCACAGGCAGGTCCTGCCTCAAGAATTATTTCAGGATTATCCTTTAAGTCTGGAGGCACTGAAATCTCATTGAAGTTTAACGTGCACATACCAGAAGCATTTAGCATGTGTATGTCTGGTTGATATAGGAAATAATCAAAATGGGGACTTCTGAAAGAAGTCTAGTCTTAGGAGCTGCATCATGATTTAGCAATGAGACAAAAAGCAGACTCTGGAAACCTCTTTATAGAAAAATTTGACCTTCTGGAAGTGCAACTATTTTATCATAAGGGCTAGTTTTAGCAGTGCCAAAGCTACCTAGGCAAGAAGATTTCCAGGATAAAATTCCTAAGGATAGAATCATAGAATAGGTAGGAAATGCCCTGAAGTGAATTCATAGAGTCCAGCCATTAACCCAGCACTGCCAAGTCCCCCACTAAACTATGTCCCCAAGTGCCACATCTACATGTCTTTTAAGTACCTCTGGAGATGGTGACTCATCCACTTCCCTGTGCAGCCTGTGCCAATATTTGACAACCCTTCTGGTGAAGAAATTTTTCCTAATATCCAATCTAGACCTCCACTGGTAAATCTGGAGGCTGTTTTAACCACGCTAGGGAGGAGAGCAACCTTCACCACTTCACAACCTAATTTCAAGTAGTTGTAGAGAGCAGTAAGGTTTCCCCTAAGCCCTATTTTCTCCAAGCTAAACAGCCCCAGCTCCCTTGGCCGCTCCTGCATTTGTGCTCTAGACCCCTCCCCAGCCGTGTTACCCTTCTCTGGACACATTCCAGTATCTCCATGTCTTTCTTGTAGTAAGTGGCCCAGAACTAAACACAGGAGTCAAAGCACATCCTTGAGTACGGAGGGACAATGACTGCCCTGGTCCCGCTGGCCACATGATTGCTGCTACAGACCATGATGTCACTGGTCTTCTTGGACACCTGGGCACACTGATGGCTCATGTTCAGCTGCCTGCCAAACAGGTCCTTTTCTGTCAAACAGCTTTCCGGCCACTTTTGCCTCAGTCTGTAAGGCTGCCTGTGGTTGTGACCAAAGAGCAGTAACTCAGCACTTGTTGTTGAATCTCATGCAATTGGTCTGTCCAAGTTCCTTGCAGAAGAAGTACCTTCCAGCAGATCGACACTCCCATACAGTTTGGGTGTTTTCTGCAAACTCACCAAAGGTGCACTTGATAACCTTGTGCAGGTCATTGTTAAAGATATTAAACAGAACTGGCCCCAGTCAGTGAGCCCTGGGGACCATATATATAACATTATGTGGTAAAACAAGTAATGGGGTAAAAAGTAGTATGTTCCTCATGGCAAGTGGATTAGCCAAGAGACTTCCATATGGTGCTTAGTGGATTCAGACTATTTTCTGTTGTTTGCTTGGAGGCTGTTTAAGGTGTAGCAGGCTGTTGCAGGTACTGTTCTATCAAATTAAATAAAGGAAAAAAGTAGAATAAAGAGTTTTGCACCAAGCTAGATACAAGTCTTAGAATTTGTTTATACTCTTTGTCTTAATCTCTTTTTGTCAAAAAGGTGGTTTCGGAAGCATGCATAAGGAATAACAAGGAAGAATTGTGCATGAGGATTATTATGAGATTTGGTACGAATACGTATGTATGTGAAATTTAACTTCTGTATCCATGTATTCAGAAATTTGCCCACTAAGTGAGATAGGCAAAAAATGCTTCTTTCTTCCAGTCTTGAATCTAATTTACAGGTAAATAAAAAAAAAGTTAAAAATATCGTAACTAGTACTTTCAGTACTTCACCTCACAGTTGACTAGCCTGGGCTTAAGTGACAAAGGGTTTTTCCCTCTTGAATATTAAAGTAGTTTTTGAAGCTTCCAAGTTTATTCTCTCTACATTATCATAACCTTCTCTACATTCCACATTCTTCCATAACCATGTGTCCCGGTTTGTGAGACAGGTATCTGTCAAGGAAGGCAGGAACCTTCCTTGAAACGAAGAGGAAAAAAACCAAAAACAAAACCAAAAAAAATGTACGCCCCCACCCTTTCCC
>VWYI01035352.1:0-10353 GCA_013399455.1 Anthoscopus minutus | reverse complement strand
TAATGTATGTAGAGATTCAGTAGAATCAGCCTTTTTTGTCGATGTTGCAATCCAATAAGGCATGAAAATATAGAATAGCTAGGCTGTAGTTGCTAAACTTGAAGCATAAGAGGAATTGAAACTTGAAGAATATATAAAATAAGTATCTAATACACTTGCGCTAAGAAAGGGTGAAACAGAGGGTAATGAGGAAGATTGTTGGCCCTCCTCCCAAAGGGCATCCTGAGGGGGCAGAAGGTCACCAAAGACCCCTAGCAACAGCAGGGAGTCTGTGCAAAACGAACTTCACCACGTCAGAAACAAGAATCGAAACACAACGTAAAGAACAAGAATCGAAAGAAGGAGGGAACCAAGGAGAAGAGTATAAAAGAAGTAAGTTTGGATGGAACGGCGTGTGTGTTGGTGGAGTGCATACTCCCCACGCACCCAGCACTGCTTGCTTATTTAATGCATTAAAGCCTTGATTTGCTGCTGCATCAGATTCTGGTGGTCAGCCTGATTTCTTTATAACATTATTAACACCCTACCTCACTTAAAAAAAAAAAAAAAAAAAGGACTCTCACCATCTGCTCAGGTACTTCAGGGGAAACCCCGGGATCCCGAGCCCTTTCCCCCTCCCAGGGAGCCTCTCCCTGCCATGTTCGGGAGCCGAGCTGCCACTGCCCGGCCCCCGCCGTTTCTTTTGCTACACTGTAGCACGCACTCCCTGCCTGCCGGGACGCCCCGCGGTTCCAACTACAGCTGCGGAGTTTCTGATATATCTCGTCTACCACTCCGGGATTTTGCTCGTCCCTGCTGTTTCAGCTTGCTGCTTCCCAGGTCCCTGCTACAGCTCCTTTTCACTATCCTGAGGGGCACGAGGATCGGCTGTCCCTGGGGGTTTGTAAAGGAAGCCCCTTTTCCATCCCTTCTGCCGGTTGTGCCCGCCATTGTCCACGTGCAGAGAGACGACCGAACTCGCGCCACAGCGCCCCTGCCGGCTGTGACCATAACTACACCAAAGGGGAAGGTGCCTGACAGCCGAGAGAAGGCTGTTACTGGGTTTCTGGTGTTGTTTGTTGTTGCTGCCGTTGTTGTTTGTTTGCCTTGTTATAGATACTAGTAAAGAACTGTTATAGATACTAGTAAAGAACTGTTATTCCTTTTCCCATATCTTTGCCTGAAAGCCCCTTAATTTCAAAGTTATAATGATTCAGAAGGAAGGGGGTCATATTTTCCACTCCAAAGGCGGTTCCTGTCTTCCTTGGCAGACACCTGTCTTTCAAACAAAGACAGATGTATAATTGTATTTTTAATGTATCATAACAAGCATAACTTAGTTGCAACATTTCCATATCTTAGAAAAACGTAATGTTAAAGTTGGGGAAATAGATCATCTCCGATTCCTTCAACAGTAGTTTTGTAGAAGTTTCAAGAATCAATTAAAGAATTGTGCAAGAAAAGTGCCAGAAGAATACACATCTCCTTTAGAGGCCATTTTCAAGTGTAGAATAAAGCATGCCCTTTTAAGGTCAAATTAAGACCACCAAGAAAAATTAGCATTAGTACCATCCCATTATTATTTTGGACATTGTGTTCTGTAAATAATTGTGTATTATTTACTTGGCTGGTATCTCAGTGTTTTAACTATAACTACATGCTTTTGTAGTTTGTTTTGCCTTAAGTACAGTAGTTAAATATTTCAATGTAGACTTCTGAAGAGAGAGCTTTTGAGCATCATCTAATTTTCCTTTACCCGGATGAGATCATCTTAATATATATACACACACACATATAAAAAAGATAAAGACTATTCTGCTCTGAATGCTGAAAGACAAAGTCCTTTTGAGGAGTTGGAGAGGGGAAAAAAAAATGTGGGTAGGGACATCAAACCTTTCAGCATTACCCTTTTATCCTCTTCTCCCTCCTCCTCCCTTTCCCCCCTCCCCTCATCATAAGATGAAGGACATAAGATTTTTATATTCCAGTCCTGTCCAGTGAACTGTAACTTGTCTTTTCCTCACACTTTCATCCTTTAATCTCCAGGAAGAATGTTTATATTGCACTATGTTTGAAATGCATCATAATAAAAGATAAGTTTATGGGCAAAGCTTCCTTCCCTAAATTCCATATCAAACAATACTAGCTGTGCTACCAGAATCATTCTGCTACAAGTTTGACATCTCTATTTGCACATCTGAAATGTTTACTTTTTTTCTTAATAACACAAATGAAAGGATTTTTAATCAGCCTTCAATGTTTCATCCTGCTGCAGTATCCTTTAAGGAAAAAAAAAAATCAGTAAGGCCAGTCAGCATATTGGTTCTTTTCACTATTGCTTTGCATTTGGTTGCACTGGGTCTGGCTGGGATGGAGTTAACTTTCCTCATAACAGCTCAGGACGACCAGATGGGCAGGGCTGACACAGACATTCATGGCTATGGTGTTTGGTTTGCCTTCTCTAGTAACCACTACACATACTGAGGCCCTGCTTCTCAGGAAGTGGCTGGACATTTGCCTGCTGATGGGAAGTAGTGAATTAATTCTTACTTTTGCTTTGCGTCCGTATACAGTTTTTGTTTTGTCTTATTAAAACTGCCTTTATCTTGACCCACAAGCTTGTGCATTTTATTTTCTCTCCCTGGCCTGTTGATGCAGAAGAATGAGAGAGCAACTGCATGGAGGGCTGGCAGGCAGCCAAGGTCAACCCACCACATTAGCTTTGTTTTAAATAAGTTTTAGAAATATTCCATGGATACAAAATAGCAAGAAATGGTAAGGCGGCAGTGTCAAACTAGTGTTCTTCAGGCCTTTTATTACCAGCCTTCATTTTTTCCAGTATTATCAAAGATGGCTTCATAGTTATTCTTTCAAGTCACTTTACAAGACCTTTAGTGTTTTAATCAGTTCTTGTGCTATTTTTAGTGGTCATATTTGAACATTTCTTCCAACTCAAGGGAATATCAGCATCATCCTTATCACTTATAGAAGAGATTTTCATCCAAACCTTAAACTGACTTCTAAAAGTTTCCATATATATGCATCTTCTTCAGCATTCTAATAATATCGACTGCAAAGCCCTGCACTATTTGTGGAAACTGCTCTGTAAAAGCATTTAGCTGCAGGTTCTGTTAAAGCCAGTCCCTCTAATAAGCAGATGTTTTATTAGCTTTAATATTAGGTATCAGTTTAATATTCTGCCAACTTCTTTTAACCATAATGACTTTGGCACCTGGCTTTTACAGTAAAAGGCTCCTACCTCCTTTCTTTCATCTATTTCCAGTCTTCTCTGTTGCTTCGTATTTAATTTTCCTCCAACTTGTGTTTGAGCTAATTTCCATGTTGGTAACTCCTCTATGCATAAATCTTCCCTTCACAATGTATACATTAGACACCTCAAACTTGTGTGTGTGTGTATGTGGCAATTTATCTTAAGACTTCTGCTATCACTCTTGCTTCACCTTTGCTTTCTGAGACAAGCGGGATTAGATATGGGAATGATTCTTGCTTCATCCACCCATCCATTTAGTTTTTTTCCATCCTGGCTTTTTTGTCTAGAGGTCAGCCTGAGTACATACATCCTATTTGAAGTAGAAAAAAAAAAAGCCAAACTCTTATTTAGTTCAAATGCAGTTAAGCCTGCCACATCTGTTTCAGACTGAGCCTGAACAGTTAAGCTGTTATCACTAGTTTCTGATGGCCCGCATGGCTCTAGTAAAATCTTGTTTCATTTAGAAGGATACCTCAGCCCCTCTGCAGGACTCAAATGACACAAGTTCCCCTCCCTTCTTCTGTGAAGGAGTCCAATCCTCCATAAGTAGCCAACATACCTCAGTCAAAGGAAAGAGTAACCAACTGGGCAAAAACGAGCTCCTGTTTTGTGAACAGCTCTTAACCAGTTTAAAAGCAACCTCTTCAGTTTAATGAGATTATGTCCTCTATTGCATGTCTGAGCACAACTAGTACCACTGAAAAGGTTTCCCTCTCCCCACAAGAATTTTTCTTAAGCAGGTATATATCTTAGCCTTCTCTCACACAAGTTGTGTACTGCATGTCAGTACTTACATCTGTGGAAGCTCAAAGCTGAATGCATATTCATGCCTTCCTGAATGAATGGTGTGAAGGCCTTCTTCAGAATTGTCATCATCTAGAAGGGAAAAACCCAATATGCTATTCCACCTGCAAACATTTTACATAGTATAATATATTATATAGTTTTCTTTTCCAGAATAAGAGGGATTTATACATTCTTTACAATACTAAGAATATAGTGTCTCAGAAACAAGTCTCTCCAGTCCATTTCTATTAACTGCTAGATGTATAGCTGCAGAATGTTTAAGGTTAGGTGAGATTCCATGACTTGCCTAACATAAAAGCAGAAGTTAACTTGTTTTAATTTATGATCTTGATTCCAAGTACTGACATAGTTGTAACTGCTGCCATTTCAAGGTCTGCCTGAAAGATCTGTAATGGAAACTGTTTTCCGATATGACTTCTAGTTAAAACTTAAAATGAAATAGTGCTCTCTAATAGTATTAAGTGATCTTAGTATTATTTGCTACATTACTCAATTACATGTAGTAATTCAGCTTCCTCCTATTGCCTGCCTAGTAAGTGTCCAAAAACTGATTTTTTTAAAAAGTGTGCAAGCACCACCTAGAAAGTACCAAACAAATTCAGGGGCACAAGACACTGGCAAGCTGTCCAGTTAATGTTGTTAAGAGCTAATGTATCAAACATTCAAAGTTTAGCTCAATTTTGCTTGGATAGCAAAGACGCAAACATTTCCTAATTTCAACAAGAAAGTTGACCTCGTTTTATAGTTATGATTCCTTGTATTGCTTTAAATGCCCCAATAAATTTGCAGTTTGTTCCGATATAATTATCATGAACCCAGAAATAAACCCCACTAATTCCAACAGAATAGAAAATTATTTAGATAAAGCAATTGAGCATTTCATATACAAAAGGGTTGGCATAATAAAGGCACATATAGTGGGATTACACAAAAGACCCTGTTGTTAATAGTCTGAAGCATCATGAAGGAACACTGCTACATTTTAAGATTTTTTTTAGTTCCCCCTGTTCTACAAAAGTGCTAATGCTCCTTTAGTGCACCAGAAATGCTGAAACAAAGCTATGCAAAAATATTAAACCCCTAGAACACTATTTACACAAATGCACCTGCCTGCAGCATGTAATGTCACAAAATAATGATCTTCAATACACTGAAAGAGCAAAGCAATGTGATAATGCTTTTTTGTTGTTCTTGTTAAGAAACGCTTGTAGGGCTTTGTTGGTTTTTAATTAAAAAGAATAGTGTTTTCCTTGCACATATGTTTTTTCATCCCTTCTTCGCATCCTGTCAGATAAGCAGTCCCATTGAGCCTGAACAGCAGCAGAATTATGGTAAGCAAGTACTGAGTTGTCAATGACAGACTAGGCTGGAGCAGGAGAGGACTGGCCTAAACAGGCACGAGCACATCCCCTGCCAACCACTCATATACATACAGTATACATCACACCCCACTATATTTGCTCAGCAACTCTGCTCACAGTCTGGCCTGACTACCGGAGAGGTAAGGAGAGAGGGGGAGGGCATCACCCAAGCCTCACCATCCGCTCTCCTCATACCACAGGGCCATGCTGCCGGCTTGCCCCGTGCAGACACCCTAATCCTGCACTTCTCGCAGGAGCATGTGCTGACCATTACTGAAAGGCGATTACAGATAGTGCTGGCCAGGGGCGTGGGACAAGAGAGAGAACCGAGTGAGCAATGCAAAAAGCTGCAGGGCCGTGTGTCCCAACGGCCGTCCCTGCTCATAACTCCTTGCTGGCCCAGTGGATGTGCATGGGAGAAGCTTGAATACTTCTGCCTGCCCCCAGAGGTGGTTATTCCCAAGAAAGGAATTCCCCTCAGCACACTCTAGAGAGCGGGCAAAGGAGCTTCCCTCACGTCCCAGCCCCCTACAATCATCGGCTGGCATCACCTTAGCAACAGGCTAACAAACCCCAGCAGGCCAATGACAAGGCGGGGACAGGGAGTAGTCTTCTAGACTATGGTAGGGTACAAGCCGTAAAGTTAAACTCCACTCTGTGCAGCAAGTGTTCACAGTCCTGCCGCTGCAGCCAAGGGAAGGACAGTGGTGTCCCGGGACAATTGCTTAAGACTACGTGCTGCACATGCAGCACCAGTCTTGCCTCTGGTGTCAGAACGTGTCAGATCTGTCCCTTCCCTGCCCCTTTTGTTCCCTTTCCAGACAAAACCAAGCATCTACTATTGAGGTCAGCATTTGGATCTACAGGCCACATACAAAGTCATTGCTGCTGCTTAAGCTGACAGAAGCATAGGATCGCCTTCTTACTCCTAAGGATACATCCTGCTATGAATGACTCATGCATGCTTGCATGTTGCTGTCATCTGCAAGCCAGAGGTGAATGAATTTTTCGCATGAGAGAATTATTTCTAAGGCAGCAGTATAAAGAACATTTGAGCCAGAAAGACACCTCATGAGTGACTCGAGCTTGCTTGCTTGCACCACGGTAACATAATTAAAATCGATAGCAACTGCTATTTGCAGAGGATCTCTGCAGTAAATATACTTCAAATTTTTTTAAAAAAACCAAAAAACAACCCACACACAAGAAAACCAACACACCCCTGCCACAAAGCCAAAAAAACACACCAAAACACCCAACCAAATTATGTACTCAGTTTTAACATTTTCTCCTTCTAGGAATTGAGTCATCACCACCACCTGACATGTGCAACCAATCTGCGGAAAGAAGGAATACTCCCTCCCTTCTTTCCAGGACTGGCCCCAAACAGGATTGAACCGCTTCTAACAAAGGGTGGAAACTTCAGAAATAACAAGCTTAGAGTCCCTTGTACTTTCACAACGTAACTGTGCAAACAATAGATTAGCAAATTTAAGACCCACACTCCCACTCACAATGTAATACTCCATTTCCATACCCAAAAATAAGGGAATTTGCAGGGCACTTTCCATTTCTATAGGGGCTTAGCAGACTAGGTTTTCATTGAATGCAGGTTCCAGAACTCCTCAACTCAGAAGCGATGCTCCAATCATAGAACCACGACCTCTTATTTGGCCTTTCAGACAGGTTTTTACATCCGGGTCCCCCATAGAGGAGTTGAATAAAATAAATTAATTTACAAGTATACTAGTTTAGAACAAAGGAAGAAATGGAAAATTACGGGCACGGTGGTGATAGTGCATCAAAGTAATCCACAGGAAATCCTTTATCTGCCAAAAAGGAATCAACCTTAAAAATAATTCTGCAACTCAGACCTGTATCTGTTATGTGTCAAAAAGTCTAATGTTACATTTTAATTACACTTATGATTCGATAGGATGCTACCAAGAAAGTAATTTTCTATAAATCTGATTTTGATTTAACAGCTATTTTCCCCATAGAGAAACAAATCACGCTAATATCGCTAAGAAAAAAAAAAGCATTGTATATTAAAAAACACATACTAAAACCAATGCAAATTCTTATGAAAAGACTGTTAAAAGGCAGGTATTTTTAAAAAGTCCTGTTTTCAGATACTTTGAAAATGCACCTAACATGCTTTTAAGTAAACGTTCAAATAATCAAAACTATAACCTAAGAATGCAACCAGCATTTCCTCATCTTTAGAAATAGTGAACGCTCTGAGACTGCATATTAAAAAGGGATAAACCAAGCAAAGATGCAACTTTTTCTGGAAATATGTCTGCATGTAGTGAATGAATAAGCAAAAAGCTTACCTCTTGCATGCCCGACTAGAACGTCCTTATGGTTAAAATACTCTACTTCTTCGGTGTAATTTTGTGTATAGGCAGTGTTGGATCCAGCATTTCTAGATTCGCTCCAACGTACTTTTGCATGTCCTCTTGCATGAATTTTAAGAGCTTTCACTCTAATTTCCCCAGTAACTTCTAAACTGATCCTTCCTGAGACTGTGTCCCCGCTAGAATACACGGGGATATTGTTGTTACTGAGACAGTCAAAGCTTATTGTCAAACTCTTCACCTTCCCCAGCACCATGATTTTTAACGAAGTGTATAAAAATATACTGTAAGGAAAACAAAAAAAAGTCAAGGTCTCATACAAAACGCGACCTTCGCTTTACACTGAACAACACCTCTGTTGCGTAAAGAGCCTGCCAACAAGATCAGCGTGTGCCCTATGAACGCTTCATCGGAATTACTGAGAAGACAACGGCAACCGCCCAACACTGCGATACCCTTACAAAGGCAGCTAGCCCGCACGCTGCCAGCTCGCTTTAAGAACAGCTTTGTGAAAAACAACCATCCCCGCGCATGCGCGAAGCGAGTCGTAGCGGCGGTTTCTTTCACGGCTTGCGTGCCTTCCCTATCGCGTTCGTTTTTCTTGCGTTATTGTTTCCGTCTCGTGCAGAGAGTCAGGGCACTCCCTGGTGGAGTCAGGGCTCTACTGCGAGTTCGCAGTACGGTACACAAATTTCTCTGCGAGGGAGAGGGGAAAGGGGGAGGGCAATCCCGACCCCACACTGCTTTTTCACCCCTCCACGGTCTAAAGCCACCAATACTTTGTTGAAACACTACTGCATACGCCAATAATCTCAACCTTCACAAACAGCAGGTATGTTTCCTCACAGCAAGCACTCCCCCCGCCCAAGATTTTCAGGGTCGGGAGGGACTAGAGGAAAAGAGACAGCTCAAAGCTGCAAAACCTGAATCACTCCGCCAGTTGCCGAGGCAACACCGGGCGTAGTTTCAAACTTCTTACGCTGCTCGATTCTTTTATATACAAAACAGGCAACTTAAAACACACGATTTTCTTTTTCACCCAAAAACACACCAGTCACAATCCCACTACCAACACACACTGTTAGAGTTCGCACACACCACCTAATTCCCCGTAACGCACTTCAAACACAATATAAGCACTCTAAATTCTTTCCCTCTCCTGGAAGTCAAATACACATATCCTTCCGCTGATCAGGCGAGGTTTTTAAAATTCTCTTGCAACACAAACTCAATTTACTACACACTGATAACACTCTTTGAAAATACACAAATCAGAGCACCCACAACACAAATACTTACACACCACAACACGTATCGCACGCCAAGAATTTTAACACTTTAAACACACAAACCCACAGAACAAAGATCTTTCCACACTCCGCGCACGTCCGGCGCGACAATCGCAACCTCTTGTAACTCAACCTGGGGCCACCTGCGCCCCGAAACCTGCGGCCAAACCACAAATCACCAGGCCGCTTTTTAAACCACAGATCAAACCGGAGCCACAATTGCTCCTAAACCACAACAAAGGCGGCGACCCCGCTGCCACCGCTATCCTGTCTTGGAACACAAGAAACCATAACAAAGCCGGCGACCCGCCGCCGCTGCTGTCCCATCCTGGGACACAGAAATCACAAGAAAACCGACGACCCTGCTTCGCCGCTGCCCCGTCCTGCGGCACAAGAGCTCTTGGTGCCGTTACTGGGTCCTACTTGAAACACAAACAACCGCTAATACCAGATTCCACAGAACTTACAAAATCCACTCAGGTGTCTGCTTTGCACAGGACATCTCTTTGCGACTTATAAGCTGCTTGTTTTTCAAAGGTACCTGTTCCCAATGTTAAACATACCTTTTTGTCTATAGTTTCGGCAGATCGTGGTCTCATCCCTGGGGTGTCAGTGGGTCGTAGGAGCCCCCCATTCCCAGAAAATTCTGGGTGGGCACCCCGAGGGGGCCCAGACCCCGATGGCCCCTCAGCCAGAGAGAGCAGAGTCCTGCCACAGTCACCAAAATGATATATTAAAATATGAATATCGATCTAATATCAATATTCAACTGGGATGGACAAAAGACTCCCTAACAGTTGAAGTTAGAAAGTGTATGTTTATTACGGCCAGACAGCGCATGGGATAATTCCCAAATATGCACTGTAAAGTTCACAGGTAAGTAAAAAGCCTTTTATTCACAAAAGTGTTGAATACCCAAAGTACAAATGCATATTCATACTCCTGTTACATCCTCTTCTCTGCTTTGTATGCTAATTGGCAAAAAGGCTATTAAGCATGCATATTTTGTTCAATGCATGCGTGACAAATAAATCTTTGGTAGAACTTATAGTTTCCCATGTTTGATGGGCAGGATATCTGCAGTTATCTTGTGTCCTTGAGAAGTTTGCCACATTTTTGGTTTTCATTTACAAACAGCTTACATAAACAGAGCTCACAAGCAAATAAGTTATTTGGTCTGGGATAGCTTATCTAAGATCCAGCTTCTGTTATCTGTAACAAAACTTATTTATCTACTTCAGTAACTATAGTCTTAACTTTTCCTAAAAATCTTTAATTTTTCAAAA
>VWYI01035351.1:46071-223073 GCA_013399455.1 Anthoscopus minutus | reverse complement strand
ACATTATTGATGTGGTCTGGTTCACTGGTCTTTATTTATTCTGTATGGCATCTGATTCTCCTGCTCCAGTGCCATGTCTCCTTTTTTGATTGTTCTCTTTACTTTTGTTGTTCTTATGCTACAAGAAAAACTGAGAAAAATACATTATGAAGCCTGGCTACAGCATGTCTGCTAACAGCAGAACCAAATGATATTTCTCTTCCCTACTTTCCTACCTAATCACAGATAAAGCCAGTATTTGCTTAATTATGCAGTGCTATATCTCACCAAATTCAATTTACTTTTTTTGTATGTGGGTGCTCTTGGCCAGCACATGACAGAAAGAATCTTTTCCCAGACCAAGACCATTGCAATGCCATCCTTTTCTTGCAACTTACTGATAAATTTGTGAGTTAGGAGATGAAGCTGGGTGTCTAGCGCAAGGAAGTGATTTTTTTGGAGTGATGTAATGCTAAATATTTTACGTCTTGGAGGCTTCAAGGGTTTGGAGAGTTCTGTAAGACCATTAAATCACTTCCAGAGTTATTTTCTTCTCCCATGTTCACATTAATTTTCCTTATTGCATACAAGCAAGAAATTTTCCCAAGACTTCCACCCTGCCAAACAGTTCAGTTTGATTTTCATTTTCCATAGAACATATCTGCTGAGAGCAGTAGCATGTGGGCTTGATCTAAGCAGTGCCCTTCCCCATACTTGTGTTGTCACTTTAAAGAGTTCATGGTGTTACAGCTACTCAAAGACCAGATGCTCTTTGTCACAGCTGCTTTCCCCTCACATTTAGGGTGTATAGCTTTGCACAGAGATTTACAGAAATGGTTTAAACCTACACAGCTTCTGCTACTGCTTTTACAATTACCTCCTCTCTTAGGTTTCCTGGAGCAACTCATGTAAATGCCTAGCTGAACTAAGAAATTAAATCCTTAATAGTAAAATATCAATATTATCTGCTCAAGGATGATGAATAGGTGGTTTTGTGTAGGATTGTGTGCATCTCATGTGCAGATGTTTCAACTTCCTTTAGGCATGTGTTGTTTATGTGCTTGGTGAGGAATGGGATTGGCTTTCTCGAGAGAGATTAGATTAGGCCCTTCAAAGGCTTTGTTTGTGCTTCTCTGTAGCAGAATCAATGTAAGAGAGTAAATGATTGCTGCTATTTGCCCCTTTACCTGTGTCAGTACAATTCCCTATGAGCTGAGAGGAAATAAGGAGTTCGGAGACTTTTAGGGGGTAGAGGGGAGAAAAGTTGATGGGATCCATATTAGTAGAGGTGCTAGATGTGTAACATTTTGTTTGCTCTGTGATTTTTGCTTGCTGTATATGAGGCAGCAGTTGAGTGGAGGGTTTAGCCCTGAAACCAGGCGTAGCAGCCACAGAGTTCAGTTTGGATTTGAAGCCAGAAGCAGATGATTTTTGAAGGCAAAATCCTGCATCAGTATCTCACCAGTCCCACAGGTTTCACAGCTTATGTAGAGAGATCTTAGTTCCTCTTTTCCTCAAAGGTACAATTCTGTCTCCCTGAGGATACTGACTTTGAAGAGTGGAAGGGTTATTCTGATCCCCAGGTCAGAGGAGACTGGGTTTCCTAGCTCCCAGCAAGCTTAGAGAGTCTGAGCTGGGGTCCAGTGACTTGTTCTAGAAATGCTGAAAGGTGAACAAAGCATCTGCTTCTCCTGAGTTTCTGGCAATCCTCTTCATGTAGATTTTTTTTTAATGAAAATGAGGTCATATTAAAAATCTTTTCATTTCATATATGAATACCTAAAATTATGTGCAACTTACTTAGCGGCTAGGAAACCTAGGCATAGATGAAGAGATCTTACTGTGTGATCATCTTAAGCTGCTGTCAACACTTTACTGTATGCTTCTGTGACAGTTGTTTTGCTAGATTGCACTTTTATTGCTTAAGAAATTGCTCTGAAAATAAAGCAGCCTCATTAGTCTGTGCTAGGTCAGACAAGTAGGGTCTGATACTGACCTCTAAATTCGATCATCAACAAACCCTTGACCTTTATGCCATTTGATAATCACACAAACATAGTAGTGTTGCAGTGTGATGATATAAAAAAGATAACCAAGACAGTGCTAGAATAAGAAATACTACAGTGTCTGTAGAGTGGGGCTTTGTCAGAATAAATATGTTCTGTTCCTCATCAGAGTTGCTAAGTCCATCCAAGTGCCCAGCAGTATGGCTACACAGTTCCCAGGAATTAGCTATTTAATTCAGAGGTAGCTATTATTCATGGAAATGCAGGGTGCAAGATATCTTAGGAACATCCTCCTTACGTGCTTCTGTTGTGTTAATCCTGTTAGTTCCTTCAGAGTTTGCAAGCTGGTGAACCTGTGAAAGTTCCCCTTAAGAATAAGTAATGGAGAATAGAAAGTATTCTAGTATGTAAGAGGTTAAATTAAGTGTTCAAGGAAGCCTGACTCAAACCGATGCTGGTATGTGAGAATGAATATTTTCCACTAACATATTTTTTCTAAGTTTTAATTTGTGTTTTCAGTGCTACCAACCATGGAAGCTTCTGTTTCAGGCAGGATCAAATTGGAAACAGTAACACTCAGCCGAGCAACAGCTCAGTAGTGAAAGCAGAAGCCTTGACTCTGGGGACTATTGAGCTGATATCTTAAAGTGTAAAAATGTACTTCTGAAACTGCTAATAAACCACCATCCATGGTCTCTAAAGAGCAATTTTGCCTTGTATGCCATGCTATACTTTTGCTTATATTAATTAGATCTGCCCTAATTTCCAATCTGCTGTATTTTCTTCCTTCACTTCTTCCATTACTCAGCAGCAAGCTTGTGTTTTATGCTCTGATTAAAAGTTAGTCCTGTGTAAGCAGCTTACACGTGGTTTATGAATTTTACTCTTGTACTGAACTACAGGTGACTGAAAAGCTGCCAAAACTTGTGTCCATAATCAACCTGAGAAGAGCATCACCTCTAAGGCAATGATGTATGGCCTGTTGTGGCTAAGAATTAGTGTACCACTGTTCCACTGTTAAGAAATGGGTTCTCAGCCCACAGCATTTTCAGACAAAACTAGTGTCAGCAAAGTCAGTTGAAAACTCATTGGAATTGAAAATTATCTTCTGTTGTAATAGATTTATTTTTTTTCCTGGAAAAACAAGAGGTAAATCCAAAGCTCATGTATATATATATCTATCTATCTATACATATCTAGGTACACATGTATATATACATATACACATAGATATAGTGAGCAGAAGTACCTCTGGTAATCCATTAGAACCAAAGTAAACCAAAGTAAACCAAAAAAGTAAAAAAAGTAAAAAGATGTATTTTGATATATTTTTGGAAGTGTCATATAGAATACAGACAATGCAGTTTGTATCACCAAATGATTGTGCATGAATAGATGCATTCCTTCAGTCAGGGGATATCCCTATTGAAAAATCTTCCCAAAGACTGAAGTCCAGCCTCCTGTGTTCTCATTGGAAATTATCTTTTAGTTCCTACTACCTGTAAAATTGACAGATCAGCTTTTATCTGGCTTCACAGTTATCTGGGGAAAAAGGAATCTTCAATTGCAGCTGAAAGCGAATTTATTTCTATCACTTGACACAGGTTCAAGAAGTCCATTTGTGAAAAAATACTGAATGTAATCCAACCTCTACTCTTACAGTTGTGTTTGACATTTCATGGTTTATTTTATTCTAAAAAAACTCCATAAATATGCTTTCAGGATAGGTTTTCATCTTCACCTGTTTGACACTGTTAGCAATGAATGCCAAGTAGTCAATCCTTCTGACGTTGGATTTATTTTGCAGCCCAAGTTTGGCTTTAAAATTTCTCCTGCACTCTAATTGATAAAATTAGGAAAGAAGAGAGAGATGGAAATGAAAACTGAGACTCTAAAGATATTATGAGAACTAAAGTCCATCTTCTTCACATCATTCCTAAATATAGTGAAAGATGGCAAATAGCAAACCCAGCTGATTTTCCCCAAAGGACTTTTCTTCCCTTCATGATGAATAACAAAGTTTTAGCTCAGCCCAAAACTTCCAGTTTGTTGTTCTCTTGAAAATAGGAAAAGCAGTTGCCATGGCATAGTTTGCAGAAGATCTAGAGCAGGCATGTAGGTCTTGCTATCAGTTTCCAAAACCCTTATTTTTAGAGATGGTGATTGGAATAGAAAGTGTTTAAATACTTGCTTCTCACTGAGGACTCACTCACCTGACACTTGCAAGTAACCTGAGCCTGCATGGAAAAGCAGACAAACTTAGGAAGATGCAGCTTGCAGGGAGAGGAAAAATCTCCTCCTTGACTGCTTTTGAACTCCAAAAGTACAGGCAAGATCATTCATATTTGTCATCCCCAAACTCTGTAGATGAATAGGTTTATTATGAGATTGGAATTATCTGGGTCTTTCTTTGACATGTAAATTATAAGATTTTGAGTTACTCTAAAACACTTCATCTTCCATTTCTACTAAGATTTGAGAAAGTAATTGTTCCTTTTGTACCACTTTTTACACCTTATATCACCCTTCTCTAAGTTCCTATTCCTCTATGTACCAGATCTTTTACAAATGGTAGTCACTGCAGATATGGACATTAAAAAAGCCATAGGAGTTTTGAGAATAAAGGCTGGGATATGAGATGTGTACATATGTTGTATTTAGTTTTGACATTGAACTGTAATATGCTTTTTTAAATTTTACAGCATTGGTATGGTATGGTATAGCATTTGTATGGTAAGAATTTTATGCCTTTAAGAATATAAATGTGGTTGAAACAAAGATGAAGACCCATAATCCAGAATATTTCCAATTTAAATCACAGAATTAAATACAAACATAAAAGGATTTATGTCATTATCTCTTTGGTTGGTAGAATGATAATATATTTGAATATAAAATAGCAAAGGTTGTAATATCTCACTTTTTTCTGCTAAACCTCTTCATAAGGTTGTGTGTCTAACAGAAAAATATCTGAGAGGCAAGATGTTCTAAGATGAGGTTAAATGAATGAAAGTCTTGTGGATTTTCTGAAAATTGTGAGCTTCATAAACACGTACATATTTTACTGTCTTCAAATCAGCAGGAGTGCAAGTCCTTATCTTTGCATATAATTTTGCAGATTAATATTAAATATTTTGTGATATTTTAAGGATCATGGCCTCAACTAATAAATATGGAAACATTGTCAACTTCTGTTTTGTGTTTAAAGAAATTAGACATGCAATAGCAATTGCTCTGTCTCTTAGAATGGTCCCCTAAAGTCCCATCTGGGATGCTCTCTGGGCAGATGTCTTCACTCAGTGTCTAAAATGACACTAGATACTGTTGTTTAAGCACAGAATTATTTTCATTGTTTATTGCTTGGCTGCTCCTTGTGTCTTAGAGGGGCAGAGAAATCTCAGATGTAATTAGACAGCCTTGGAGGTTTGCCCTGTGAGTGTAGATCCAGACTGTGGCTTTCTCCCAGCTGCTCCTGAGGCTGAAGCCTGAAAAGGACCCAGCGGGGAGCAGCTGCTTGGAAATCTTTTGAACCTTTAAAACAAAACTGCCCTAGAGACCTCCTCCCCAGTTTGCTGTCAGTGCTTATGCTGGTCAATCGTCTCTGAGCAAAAGGACTTTGCCCAACAATCCTTGATCAAGAACAGGCTACCAGAGACTTGTTTGTCTGAGCCTTTCTTCTGACAAATCACTCTGGAGAAGAGACCATGAACAGCTAAACAGAATAATCATTAGTAAAAGCATCTGTCTCATCATTCTGGAAAAGTATTTAAGACAAAAGTCTTGAGGGAGATTCTTCTGCTATATGAAGGCTGCGTATTCCCAAAAGTCTTCACTTCAGAGCTACACCACCAAGTAAACACATTAAATTTATCTGTATTCTGTGGATTAATTCAGCACGAAAACTGTGATTTTTGAAGCTTCCCACAAGCTTGAAGAATTATATGAAATCAAAGTCTGACATATCTCAATAGAGATAGGCAAAACAAGAATTCAAAGTTGAATTCAGAATTGAAAACACAATTGCAATTCCTTCTGTTTTGGCAGGAATTCCAGAACTTCAATGCTTTTCCGCAAAGAAATTCTGGTAAGGAAAAAAAAGGAAAAGTGTAGTTCATTGAAATTACTCACCTTAGTTATCATTTATTTATTTGACATTGCTACAATCAGTGAAGAACTCTACAAGGCTGATGTTAGATAGCCACCTGACTAGATTCCTAAATCTGAGCCCAGTTACCATAATTTCTAAGTAATAGTGTTATTATTTTGTAGCAGGACTGTAATTATTACTCGGCAAGAATTTAGCCAATAATTTTCATTGCAGTAAGTACTTTGAAGCTTTTTAGCTACCTAAAGACACCTCTTAAAATACAGCTCCTTCATTTTGGCATTCCACCAAAATCTCAGTGAAATGCCTTTTGCAGCCTGTCAGAAGGTCAGCAAATTCAGTTTATTTTATAATAAAGAACATTTTTATAAGCTCTTTATTATTCTTTAAGTATAGAATGAAAAATCAGGAGATACTTTCTTTAAAAGTTTTCCAGAGAAGGATATGACTTGTAGTTAGCATTGTCAGGGCTATAGCTCTAACACGCTTTTAAAAATACATATATTAATTTTATAACTTCATTTTGCATTAGTTTTATGCAGCTCTTGTGAAACTTTTTCTCAACAACTTCAACATAACAAATATTTTTAGGTACTCCCTTTTAGAGGTTGAATTTGGATTCAAAAAAGTAAACAGGAGATTTTTGAATTATTGATGTAAATTGACTATTTTTATTAGAAATTTGTCAGGATTTTTTAATTTTAAAATATACCAAATTAGCTTCAATAAAGATTTCCACCAGCTCTTTGCTCTTCACATGAAAGAGGATCTATTTTGGATTCTTCCTTAAGTGCCATTTTGTCTTCATGCTTAAGTATTTCACTGGGCAAACACTTGTGTTTATTTTAGTCCATCATTAAAATTATCATGGTCCTTACCCAGCATGCTCCAATGTCTGGGTTTTTGATTTGTTGTTTCAGTTTTCTCTCAATTTTTTGTTTCTATTTCTTCATCTGTGATTTTTGTTACTCTGTTGTCATCCTGCTTCCTTTTGGTAAAGTTTTCTTTTCCAGGGGCTCATGCTATATTCCAAGCATTCATTTGCCTCATATAACATTGCAGCCACAGTGAATAATCTCACAGGACAGGCCTGTGAGATTTCTGTACTTTCCTCCTTTTAATTTTAAGTGTTTCTGGGAAAAGAATGGTGTGTGCTGGTTTTACAATTTTCTGTCTCCAGAGTGCAGACGACGCATTGTGAGGGGAGGCAAATGTGCCGTGCCCTGCCACCGAGCGCTGCAGGAGTCAGGGTATGGTACTGAACAAACTCATCCTCTGTCCTCCACCATGATTTGTGCTGTCCTGCTCTTTATTGAATTAAATGTGTTAATAAAGAACTTATGTAGCAGCTAAAAAGGAGTTGGCTGTCATTTATCAATTAATAACCCATGAAAACTGGTGTTATATAGTGGTAGTAATCGTACCCACGGTGTTAGGCATATGCTACATAAAAATGCAGTCACCTTGAAATAATATGGAAAATCAGCTTGTAACCTACCGAACACTATTAATACTAAGCACTGTAGGACTGAAGTTTGTCTCAGTCATCTGTGGATTGACTGAGCAATATTTTATTTTCTGTTCAAGTTTTGGATTATCAAATTTGTTCAGCTGCATTAATTCTGAAACCAGACTCCTCTCTTAACATGATCTTACATGAATGAAGTACCTTTAATATTTTTTTGGGGAGGGTGCGTGTGTGTGTGTGTGCGTGTGTGTTTGTGTGTGATGGTTTGTGGCAGACAGATGATAGAAAACCAAGTTTTAAGCAAATTGCAGGATTTTATTGACTTCAACAGGAAATTCCTACAGCAGTAGAATGGAGGCCCTGGTATGATACTGTTCCCCTTGCTATTCTCTTTAAGCCCAGGCTAATACAAGGTTAGCTGCAGTCATTTTATTGCTAGAGAAGACAAGGACTTATGCAGCTGCTGGGCTGCAAGTGGTATTATGTGCTTTGGGTCATTTGTGCTGCATTAGACACTGCTGCTGCACAAGCTTATGGAGGGAACAGCACAAAGGAGGAGTTTATTTCTGTTTGGTAACACTCACCTGGGTGCTGTGGTGCATTTTGTTATACTTTACTATGTAAATGGTTTGTTTTATTTCCCTCTATTTTGTTGAGTTGTACCCCCCCAGTTCAGTTGGTTCATCCCAAATTACACCTCCCCGATTACTCGACAGTCCCAGTTGTAACCCCACCTTTCCTCCCAGAATATTCCCTGTCCCTCCCCTCTGGGATGTCAGTCCTGTCTTATGCCTTCCCCTTTGAGTGCTAATCCACCCTGATCCCTACCTGTCTAGTGAATTCCCTACCAATCTTCCCTTGTGTCCACCCCTAGCTTTCACCTCCCCTTGGAAATCCCCTAATCCACAACGCCCCAGTGGATCATCTCCCTGCCTGTTAATCTGTGTCCCCATTTTGTGTTTCTCCATTTGATAAAGTACTGTAAGCCCCACCCTGTGTACCACCCCTGGGTCTCAGTGACTGGTTGAAGATTTGTCCCCGCCCCATGAACCTCTTCCATATAAAATTCCATGTACACCCTTGCTTTTTGACTTTTTGGTCCCTGACCCCTCAGAAATAAACCTCTCCCTGGAACCCATACCCAGAGCCTACTCCTCATCCTTTACCTCCTCCATGTGCTGACAGCTAGGACTTGCTGTAGAGTAGCAGCTTTAATGTTCAGCTGCTGCCATTTATTCCAGGAGCTGTTCCCCACTCCCAGGGTGGTGCCATGGATACAGCTAGCCAGGACTCCGGCACTGCATCACCTGGGTTTGCCTCATGGCTTTGGAATGAAGGGGAAAACTTGGAAAGAAAGCATCAATGGCATACAATTATATCAGTCTAGCACAGAGGTGGTATAAAATGCTGATGTGCTTGGCCTCTCCTCCTACAGTACTGTTTAATGAAACTGTTTTTTACACACACCCCCAACTTCGCCAATGTTGCGGCATGTTTTTTACTTACTATATTTGATTTAGTTACTTTTTATATTTTAAAGTTGTAAATCTCCCCCCCCATTGTGTTAATAGTTATCCCAGGAGTAGCCTTCTATCCCAGCTGCCAATCCACTATGGAAACTGGCCTTTGTTCCTGAATGCTCCCTGTCCATCCCCTGTTATTCAGTCCATCATTGGTTTATGTAATCTTTTCCCTCCCACTGTGATCATTTATTGGTTTATACTTTGTAAACCCCTCCTTGTTCTCCTCCCCTGACTTTCCCTCATAGGCTCATTCATCCCTTCCCCTTGCTCCTCCCCCATAGATCAGTGGCTGTAATCAGATCTGGGCTCTCTTGTGGGAGAACTTTCAAGAGAATAAACCTCTTTGGAAATCCCATGAGAGGCTTCTCTCTGATCCTTGCTCTGCCTTTGGTGTTTGGGTGTTCGCAGGGCGTGGCTCTGAGCCAGCACTTGGGTCCAGAGCTCTGCTCAAGGCTGGCCCAGCCCTGGTGTGAGTGCCGGAGACTTTATCTGCTGAGCCAGCCACCCCTTTGCTCCGACACTGCATCACACCAATATAATTTAATCTTGGATTCTTGGCTCTTTTTTTTTGGCAAAGTCATTGATTCAATGAACTTTGTCTGTTATGATGACTGGAACAGATACTGACCCTGTTCAGACTTTGTTCTGGAGCATCAGACAATGAATGCAAATGGTGACATCCCATAGTTTGTGTTTACATTTTCAGCATCCATAGTCCTTTCTGTTCAATCAGAAGAAGGTGTAGTGACTTGCCAGAAAGCTCCCAGTTGACACTTCTGGGTGAAGTGTAATGACAGGGTAGCAAACAAGAGCACAAAGTGGCTGAAGTAGTAACAGCAGTGTGATGACCTAAAGGCTGTTTAAATGGAAAGCAACATGCTCATTGACTATAGTTACCTTCAGAGTCTAGAAAAATGATGCAACTGATGACATTTCAGATATTTCATATATCAAGTGATCAACTCTTTCAATAGGCTTTGAGCAAAAATACAGTGAGTTACTTGGGAAGACAATTATCTTTTGTTTTTGTGCTTTGTGGTATCTGATATGCATAGGGAAAAGGTTTTCATTTTACCCTTGACACACAACTCCAGAGCCACCCCGCTCCCCTCCCCAACCTTGAAACAGTAGGAGCTACAATATATTTGTAGTTCAAAATGTTCCTTTCTCTGATTTTAACCTATCGCTTAATAAATGAAAAATAATATGCACTACACTGAAAAAATTATGCACAGGCATTAATTTCATAGTTGGAGCTATTTGGATGAAACTATAAATGCACTAGTTCTGCCAATAACTGAACAATACTTTTTTTCAGCTTTATTGTTGGAGCATTTTACACTTCAAGCATATTATATGCTTCTGATCATACACTGTGCACTGTGTACTCTTTGTGATTATGTCAATATGACTAGTTGCTAAGGTTGAAATAGGTAACTGCCACTAGAAATCTGAGAAAGTGAATTAATTGAAACACTTCGTTATGTAAAAGAGCGTTGTCAAAGTTCCCACTTTGTGTCAAGTTCAGAGATATGCTAAAATGCTGCCCTTTGGAAAAAAAAAGCACTATTATTATTCTTTCAGTTATATTGACAAAGATTCACTTCAGATTTTATTCCAAATTCATGTGTCTTGTGTCAAAATCTGGGCTGTAAATGCTGCTTCCTCTGAACAATAGGGTAGAGGTTAGTAGCCTCTGGAGGCACATCAGCATCAGAAGAAATGAGGTCAGGGTACAAGTAAAGATGATGTTGTCTGGAATGTTAAATCAGACCCTGTCACACTTTTTCTGAATAAGCTGTAGCGGATAAGTTCTCAGATGGGAGGTATGATGCATGAAACTTAAAATTTGAGGCATTAGGTACATGAAGCATCACTGTTGAGGGACTCATTCGCAAATCAGGCATTCTGGTGGTCATTTTGTGTCAGGGTTCAGGAGGGGAGGACTGGCCATGTGTGCTGGGCACCCAGAGTTGCTGTAATTGACTCATTTTTCCTGTAGATGAGGGATCTGTTGTTAAATCCTTTCCAGATGATGTAAACTCAACCTCTGATACCAAAAGGGTGACTGCCTTAATTTTCTTGTTGTCCCTCCATCTTTGTAACAATCATTCAGTTGGACTGGAATGAGTGAACAACTGCTTTTTGCTCCAGATAGTGCTTTAAGAATACAGGTTTTAAGTCTCTACTGACTGTGAATGTGGTTTATCTGTATTTCAGACAGCTGGAAGAAAGCATGAGTTTCTCTAAAGACAAATGGTGTGTCGACAGCCAATTGCAGGATAAAGGATTCCAAAGGCTGTGAATATTGCAGTCAGCTATCCAGGGCTTATTTCATATCCTTTTATTCCAGCTTTTTCCATCACTTTAGCTTTGCTAGTCAGAATATAAGTAGTTCGCTTGAGTACTTTCACAGAGTATGATACAATAACAGCTGCCCTATTCCAACAGAGAGTAGATTACCTGTATGTCTTGCTTGCCCTTCTACTCTTCTTCTGTTTCTATAAAACAAGTCTCCCATCAGTCTTTTCCATTTCCTTTTTTGATCGTCATCTTCTTGTCTCCTTTGAGCTACTGTGAAGAGGAACTGAAGATAAAGTGTGTGTTTATAGGTAGCATTTTAAAACAGCTGCAATTTCAGTGCTGGACCAACCCTCTGATTAAACAAGTGGAAAAGCTATGATGTATGGTCTATAATAAATGTGAGAGCAAAGAACTAAAAAACATCCTATTAAGAGCTAGCCATAGCCAGGAAATAAAAGAAGAACCTGTGTCAAAAAGTAAAAAATTTCAAGAGCAGAACAGAAGTTCAAGGGTGACAAAGAAAAGGATCACAGCCCTTTTGGTGAGTAAATACTTTTAGACAGGTATTGATCTAGTGGGCGAAAAACAGTGTGTGCTCTCCTTTGTGAAATAGCACTTACTGGGGTGATGCATGTGGAACAAGGTTATGAGTGGTGAAGAAACAAAGCATTTTTCCATGTCTGTAAATAATTTTGAAAAACTGAGGTACTTTTTGCCTTTATTTTTAATGTCTAACATTCAAATCTAAGAATCAGCAAACTGAAATACAGAAAGATTCTCTTAATGATTCAAAAGAGAAATCATGGTCTCACTGAAGTCAGCAAAAATTTTGCCATTGATTTAACTGGAGCTGGGGCTTTACTGCAGGCTTTACTGTTATGAGCAGCAATCTGGTGCTGGTGGCAGAACAAAGCATGGCAACAAATAAATATATTTCAAAAGTTCCTGTCTGCTGCTGTCTTCACCTTTTCGCCAATTGAAAAATGTTATTTATTGTGGTCCAGTGTTGGGTTTGGAGTGCATGGTATCTACCATTTTCTACCAACTGGATGAGTTGGCATGGATTCCTTTACTCTTCAGGTCATTTGGCTAATGGAAGAAATTGTTATATATGCAAAAATATAAGTGGGTGAGTTGTCTTTTTTCCTACGAGGAGGTAATGCACTAAATCTTGTCATTCCCCACCCCCCAACTGTTCAATTATTCGTTACCTGTTGAGAGAAAATTGATTAAGTAGTGAGCATTAAATTTAGCAATGATTCTACAAGAAGGATTGCATGGATGTGGAACAGCACTGGCTCTGAGATAAGGTAATAAACCAGAGGGGGTGAGCAGCAGAGAGAAATGGCAGGAAATAGATGGCACCAGACACCAATCTTCACTCTGTTCCCGTTAACTGGTGCAGGACTGGAATAATCTCACAGACCTCAATCAAAATATGCTAATTTTTGATTGGCATAAATTGAGTCAAAAATTTATTAGGGCATATCCTGCATGCTTTTCCACTCCTTGATGTAGCAGAACCACTGCTTGTATACTGACTTGTAGCTACAATGAAATTATTGTGATAATCTTTCAGTATTTCAGGAAAAATATTCACTGAGAGTTATATCAGGAGGCTGCAATATTTTTCCATAATTCAAAAATATATTTTCATAATTTCAAAGCCCACCAGGATTATCTTCCTGATCTCTCAAATGTATGTTAGAGAATTAAATTCCATCTGCTGCACTAACTTTTTTCAATTGGATTGAAAATTTTCTTTTAGTAAGTCAGTCACAGAATGATTTGGGTTGGAAGAGATCTTAAAGATCATCTGCTTCCACCTTTCCTGCCTTTGGCAGGGAGCCTTCTACTAGACCAGGCTCTGCAGAAGTCCAGCTGTCTCTAGCACCCAGGACTCACAAACTGCAGAATTCTGAGCAGATTCACAGCTGGTGAACCTTTGTTTGTTTGGAGCTATCACTTTTTTCTTGCCAAGAATATATAATACTTTATTCTGTGGCATAGAAAGATGCTGAACTACAATGTCACTTCAAGAAACTTTAGATCACTTGTCCTGTTTGTGAGGACAAGTGAAGACTAAATATTTGATATGCAGAAGCCCTTTCCTGTGCCTGCTTTAAGCATCATCACTATTCATTCAGCAGAATCTACCTTTTCTGTAAGGAAGTGTTCCTGGGTATTTGAAGATGTGAGGGTGAATCTAACTCTGTACCATACATGGAGTACATGAGTCAATGCAAAAATAAAGTCCTTTAAATTGCTGCATTAAGTCCTTTAAATTCAGTATTTGCAAATGGATACCTTCATAAGCCTGTTCCTGGCTGGTGTTGCTGACTCTTACACAGGGTATAAAGATAATTTCAAGAGCAGTCTGTCAGTACTTTCCCATTGAAAGCTATTCTATTCCTGATACATTTAATCAGAAACATGTGAAATAGATATCATTTTCTGTATCACAGAGTGAAAAATAATGAAAAAGGAATTAATTTTTATTGGAAAGAAAAGTTTATCTAAATAGTTTATCTAAGTAGTAAGTTGATAAACTTTTAGAACCCAGCTGATTGCAACTAGTTGCTGGAAGACTCCTTTCAAATTACTGAAACCTATGAATCAGTATGTAAAGACATAAATCAAACAAGACTGGTGTTACTTGAACAATTTTCCAGATCCTAATTCCTCTGCCCTAAAAATATATATTTGATATTTCCTTTTCATGAGAAATGCAAATCAAATAATATCTGATTACATTTCAATGCAGTCATTGTATTCTATCAAAAAGTTGAGGAGTGGGCAAAAAGTAGAAGAGGACTTGTTTGTTTTCACCAGGGTAACCAAGTTCTTTTCTGTGTGTATATTTAATGAGAATCAGACTGCTTTGGCACATGATTGCTTAGATCGATAATTATTCAAGAAACAATACTGCCTTGGGAAAATCTACGGTAATAAAAAAGAAATCTGGTTAGGCTGAATAACCTTTTCAGGCAGATATTTATCTTCTATTTTTGTACAGTTTCTGGTCTTTAGAAAATGCATTATTAGTTGGTTAAAAAACAATCAGATTGTTAGTGTTTAGAGTCTGGAGTTCAGGGTGGCAGTGAGATAAAGCACTAATGGATGGTATGCTCAGATTCATAGCTGGGAAGATTGTTAGGCTTTAAGTATAATGTCAAAAGGGCAATAACAAGCTGAATCTATGCATCTGTACTCTAGTGACAACTGTTACCATTACCAGTATGAACAGATAGCAGGTTCTAATTAAAGTTACAAGCCAGAGGGAATATGCATTAAGAAAGAAAAGAATAATTCCATTAATAAATAGCACTTGATTTATCAGTTCACAGAAAAGGTCTAAAAATTAGTATTTGAAATTACTTTAAATACAGCATCTGTCAAACCACAGAACAATAGCCAAGTTGACCTAATTAGAACACTTACAGCTATAAGCATATTCTCATCTTGACATTGGGAGACCAAGTAGTCTTGTAAGTGCCAGCTAATGTGCATCAAGCTTTTGCTGAGACATAGAAGAACCTCCCCTCCTACGTGCTCACTTTGGATGCTGGACTATTCAGAACTTAGCTTTGTGTCCTTTCTGAATCTGCATTAAGAGAAACTTCTGTGTGCTCTCCATGAGCTGGATCATGAAAGCAAGGTACACAGCACTTTGTATGGCTGTAACTGTAGGTTCTCCTTTAAATATAGGTGTCTCTTTTGCTTACTTTTAGTATTCAGTCAGGACAGTAATCCTTTAAATATTAGACAAGCATTGTCCCTGCAGATACTTTTAGAACTTGTAATAATGAACATAGACCAGATTCCTTAAGGTGAGGAGTACAGTACTGTGGTATTTACAGCACCCCTGCATGGGTAACCCTGCCTTGCTGGTACTAGTCAGCCTTGTTCTCAGGGAAGGATGTATTCATAGCTTTAGAAAACTTGCA
This sequence comes from Anthoscopus minutus, assembly GCA_013399455.1. NCBI lineage: Eukaryota > Metazoa > Chordata > Aves > Passeriformes > Paridae > Anthoscopus > Anthoscopus minutus. The sequence goes on along the minus strand of VWYI01035351.1, from coordinate 207,741 downwards.
TAGATAACTTATGGGAAGCCTGTGCTAAGGCAAATCCCTAATCAACTTTCTCGTGCTAGGTGTTTTGACTGTTTCCTTCATTTTCCATGATTTTTGTGAGTGGTTGGTCTTAGTCCATTGAAATAAGTTGTCTTTGTTAAATTAGATTTTGAAAGTGTGCTTTGGAAATTTCAATACATTGGAATGAAATATTTCTTGACTGCTCTCTGTGAGCATATTGTGAACTGGCAAGGCTAGGTCATATACTAGAATCAACAAGCTTGAAGAGTTATTTGGCGCTCTGAAGTATTTTGCCAAATTGCCCAAACAGATTGATACTACTGAGATTCTTTTGTCTTGCCCTGAAGGGGGAGCAGCTAGTGGTGCTGTAGAGAAGAGAAAGGGCAAAATTAATTCTGCACCTCATTTGTTTTATATTGTCCTTTTATTTTCTTCTCTTCTCCATCTATCTGTATTCTTCTCCCTCCCCAGCTTCTGAAAAAACATCCAAGCTCTTCTGGCAACCTCTAATGTGCTTGTAAACCTTCACTTTTTTGCATGAACTTGCACGTTTGGGCTTTGTCACTATCAGGGAGAGAGCCCTGTTCTCCTCAGGAAGGATTTTAGCAGTAGCTTCACACTAAGCTACTCCTGCCTGAGGGAGGTGGAAGCTGAGAGCTCCAGGAGCCTTTGCAGCCATAGCGTGGCTGTCGCTGAGCGCGGACACGGGGGAGGCGAGAGCCTGTGAGCGGCCGGGCAGTGCAGGCTCCGGGCTGCCCGCTCTGCCAGCCCCGGGCTGGCTCTCTGAGCTCCTCAGCTGTGCAGTGGGGGCCCCGAGTGCCCCTTGGGGCAGCAGTGCCCACCTTTGGCTGGAGAGCATCTCCCACCACCCTGCAGGTCCCCTGGCATGGTCAGTGCCACGAACATGGCATGGTCCTTCTGCGGCCACGCAGTCTGTGCACGGGAGGGACACCAGGCCCAAATCCATGGCACTTTTGAGTACAGGCAGGAGTCATGACCTTTTCTCAAAAGGAGCATTAAACTTGGTGTGGTCAGAGCCTTCAGTTTCCACGTGATCTATTTAAAAAAAAAAAAAAAATGTTTGGAAAGATTAAATGCAGCTCCCACTGCAGTGATCTAGCTGGAGTAAGGGCAGATCCATGGGTGCTGCAGAGCTCTGGTGGTGTCGTTTACATCACAGAGTTACTCCAGCCTTGTTATTGTCAGGACTTCAGCTTCAGCAGGGGGAGGAAGGAGCTCCTTTGTAACCTAATTCCAGGATTGTGGCATTCAGAGGTGAGGACAGCAAAGCAGTGATGCTGTTCATGGTTCCTGGCTGCAACAACAGGGCTGGACACACACAGTCACCAAACCTGGGATGATAAAAAGGCTTTCCTGACAAAAACATACATGTCTTCCAGATTAGAATTAACTCTGTCCCTGAAGTAATGTCTGTTGTACCTGGGATTTAAGTGCCTAAATTCCACAAAGTTTCACTTTGAACAGTGAAGTGCTTTTTAGGTCTGACATCTAGCAGATCCACATTTAAGCACAAACTGCAGAGGAAACATTGCCAAAAGAGATGTAACTGCTTAGGGCAAGAAAATTGTGCCTCTCTAACGTACTAAAATTAAGTCAATCATGCAGCTGTTGAGACTAGAGGGAATGGTTGATGTAATTTATTTGGATTTAAAAAGGAAAAAAAAAATCCATATAAAAATATCCCTCCCAAGAAGCCATTAAAGCAAATGCGTATTAAGGAAGTGAGAGCTAAAGTAGTTGTGCATTAGAAACTAAGAAGTAGAGCAGGATTAAATGGGTGATTTTTTTAGCATGGCAAAAGGCTAATGGTATAGTGCCCCTACACTGTTCAGCTGGTGCCATCTGAAAATGGGGATGAACACGCTGCCAGGGAGGTGGCACTGTTTGCTGTTAGCAGAGAATTACTTCAGTAATCAGAACTAGGGAAGATTGTGATTGACCTGGGTTAACAAAGTGAATAAATGGGCAGTGTGATGCAGATGAACTGCAACGCTGAGAAATGCAAGGTTGGGCACACATTCAAGAGAATAATTGGAAGTATTTGTAAGCTTTGCTGGGATCTAAATTAACTATAACTATTTAGACCATTACTTACTATGACCAGACTAGTGGAATAGTGTGTCATGAAGGAATCCTATGGAAACAAAAGATAATGTGAGACCATGGGGGATGGCAGTGGCACAGAATAGAAGATACAACTCCCATCCATAAATCAACAAAAACAAATCACCCATAATTTTGTTTTTGCCCTATCTCCTAAAGCATACTGACAAAAAATAGCTGTTGAAGACCAGCAGCTAAATAATCAGAGAGGTGGGGGATGCTGAAAACAAGGGTTTGTTTAGAAAGAAGTTAAGTAACAGGAGACAGAGGGTGAGTATTTAAAACAATGAGTGGTGTTAAGAATACAAGCAAAGAAGCTTCTATTTATATTGCTAGTGCAAAAAAAAAGATGCAAAGTGGTGTATTTAAAGAGAATTAAAATGAATTATTTTCATGAGAACCTCATAAACCTTTGGGAATCATTCTGTTAAGCAATCATGGAGGCCAAATGTTCAGCAGCATTATCTTATTTTAATACAATTCTAATGCTACAATAGGACTAGAACAGCTATTCCAATGCTAGATACAGAGATCCAGCTTTTCCATTTAAAAAGCCCATAGTGTTACTAACCTGTGGTCTCCTGTTTGGGAACCTGAGCTTTTGATGTGCATTGATGTTTTTGTGCTCAGCTTTGGTGCCTGGTTTGAACTGGTTGGCAGTGGAGAAGCTACATTGTGCCAGGGCTCCTACTTCACCATATAAAAGGAGGCATGCACCCAAGGAAGAAATAGTTCCATATACAAACTTTGCTGTAGAAAAATTTTCTTTTTGGAGCTACCTATTCTGAGTCTAATTTATGCAACTGTGACTTCCCCCATCTGGGATCCCAGAATGATGTCTGCAGCAGCTTGTGCTTTATATTGAATGGTCCTTTAAAATCTCCTTGCTGCTGAGTTGAGGCTTGTGTGATTTTCAGTAGCATTTATAACCACTCAGGCTGCACCATGGTGTGATCCGCTGCACATGCCAGGAACTTTGATGGGGAGCGGCTGAGATTAATGATGACATAATACAGTAAGAAGAGATATTAATGCTCTTAGGCATGAATTAATGAAATACCATTGAGAATTTATCCTGCATGAATAAAAGGATTTGAAAGTTGTCGTTCTAAAAACCACACGAAGATTTTACTGAAAAAACCCCCAACGCTGTTGAAATGCACAGGGTCCTAATGAACCCTTACTCCAGATTTTTGGCAGAGCCAGATGATTGAGCTGGAGCTATTAACTGAGTTCCTACTAATTTACAAACTGTTTGTGTAAATATGAAAGACACAGATCTATTACTTCCAGGGTTGTGACAGTGCTAATTTTTATCACCAACTCAGTGCAAAGCTGGATTACAAACTGTGCTGTCACTGTGGAGTAGACCCAGCATAGCAGTGGCATCCATGAATATGGGATTCTCATCCTACAGTGTAGCCATACAGCAAGATCCTTGCTTACTGAAATGGTAGCACAGCTCTTTATAAATGTGGAAGGTGATTGTCACTATTTATTTTTAATTATATTAAAAAATTATATTTTAATTAATTTAAATCAAGGAATGCTTTACTGTGATCTCTCTTGGGTGTCTTTTCAGGATTACTGAAGAACTGAAGGATTACTGCTGAATCTCATAATTTAAAATTCTTCATTGTTCCCTGGAATTAATGAATTAAAATGTTGTGTGTGTATATCTATATATACGTATAGGATTGTCTACCTGTAGCTTCTCTTGATTGTGAAAAGTAATTTTATTCAGGGATAAAACATTACACTACTGTGTAAGTTGTCAAACAATCAAGTCTAGAAGAGAAACCTTGTTATTCTTGAGGCAAAATGGGATAACACCAGTCATAGTACACAGGGACTGCTTACATTTTTTGTTGCTCTGTTAATGTCTGTTCTGTTAAAAAAAAATCCTTAAAACTTAGGACATCAAGTATGACACATATTTTATCCATAATTTATGGCATTTTGAAACACCTTTTATTGCCTACAAAAGTGAATATATGTAAACTTTATTAGTAACTTCATTTCAAATTTAAAATAAGCCAAGATGTACTGTAGAATTTACAGATAAAGGTTAGTTTAACTAAGAAGTTATTACCAGTGTAGCATTTCTTCATGTAATGGTTCACTTATGTAGAATTGAGATGTATTTTATATTAAACAATGCATAGCACCATTATACAACAGTTCACTAAATGCACATCCCATTCAATCTTTTGTAGGAATTAATAAAACTGGACTGAAGTTACAAGGAAGAATTGAACTGAGCCGGTAGGGTTAACACTGATACTACCCAAAGATTACCAGCCATAGGAAAGTTACAGCTCTTCTGAAAGACAGTGCCTAAAATAGCAACATATTGTGGGCACCATCATAGGAACTGGTTAACTGATGACCCTGAAGAAACACTTGTTTCCATTAATTCTGCTGCCATTATTTCACTATTCTTGAACTCTTCCTCTGAAATCTTCTGTCCTTCTGATCCCAAGACAAGACAGCAGGAATGTTAGAAGAGAACATAAATTACAGTAAGCTTCCAACTATATAATTATACTGTAACCTACTACACTGAGAAATTGCACCAACAGAAATCTGGCAATGTTTTGGCTTGTTAGCTAAACACAGGACACTCACTAGCTCAACATTAAAAAAAACAAACAAAACAGGTTCACTAAAAATCAACATCTACATCACAAAGAAGCTAACGAAAGAATTCCCTTATGACACTTAGGTTCAGCTGGTTCATCTTAGGTTCATCAGCTAGATTTTCTTGCTTTATGAATACTTGTTACATTTGCAATTGAATATGTATTTGAGATTACAATGCTACAAACCTTTCTCCAGTATGTAGTTCTGCCACCTTTAGTTAGACACAAAGGAGTAATTGCTTGAAATAGGGTCGAAGATTCTGCAGAAAGTTGGTGATGTTATTAGGTCATGTGTATTGTAATTAGTTGAGTACCATAATTTTGAAATCCTTAAGAACATGATTTCCTAGGCAGAAGCCAGCAAGTATGCTTTTTACAGACAGACTTAAGGGAATAAATTTTGCTCCAAGAAGTCTGCTGTGTACCCTGAATCAGAACTAAGTCCTGTTTCATAGAGACTTTAGATTTTTAAAGCATTTCTACTAAACAGAAATAAACCATTTCTGAGTAAATTTTAAATGTTTCAGTGAGTCTACTGCAAACACAGTAACTTTTAAATGTTAAGGAACTTACTCGCAAGAGTTACCAGTGGCTGATGTTGGAAGATGCTTTTGTACTCATTAAAGTTGCTACAGTGTCACAGTCCTGAACAATATATTGAGGTTAACTGAACCCCACAGTTTCCATCTCAACCTGGATTTTAGTTTTTTAGAGTTTGAACCTTCTCAACAAGACATGGAAATTCTTGCCCAAAATATTCTTCTGAAACACAAATTTCTTAAAAATTCACTGACTTATTTTCCAAAAGGACTTTATATATTCCAATGCATTAAAAGGTAACAATACAGCTTTCAAGTGAATTTTTAATGTTATCATACAGAAAGTCATAGTGGCCACACATGAAACTTGGCCTCTGTCATGATGGGGCATTAATTTGAGAGTTATTTGAAAGAACAGAGTTTTGGAAGTGGTGACAAAAGCAGTCCTTGATACTATCTTTGAAAGACCCTGGATGAGAGGGACAACAGAGGCTTGGGAATCAACACAGCAAAGATTTCAGACTTCCAATTTAGCTACTGATTTGTAGATAACATCTTGGGCATCAGCTGCCTTCTGCAGTTCCCTAGCTTGATAAAAATAGGGACAGTCATGCTTACTTATCTAACACAAACCAGTGCCATGATGGATGAATTATTTAGATAGCACTCAGAGTGCTAGCCAAATGCTGCTTATTCGTGTTTTCCCCTCTGCAACAATGTATCTTCATCACAAATAATTAACTGCTAATTACTGTTGCCAAGAATATGATAGTGGTGTTTACCACCTTACTTTTAATTTCAGTGCAGATGCCTACTTAAAAATTATGTAAATACATGAATTCACAGTACATTTTCCCAACAACCCTGCTATATCTGAGTTTGATCCTATTCAATTGTAACACAAGAATAGCAAAGGTGACTGTCTTCTGTAGGGCTATAGACAGTTTTTGTTGAATTCTCAACATTTAAATCATGAAATGTAAAGACATCATTCTAGGCAGGACACATCTGGGTTGAAGAAATGCTGATGCCAATTCTGCTTCATACATAATAATGCACATTTTACCTATTTGGAAAAAAATTCACATTTATTTACTGTCAAACAGGTGTTAAACTTTACACTGGATATTAGTGATGGGCTCATTATTAACAGGTTTACACAAAGGGATGAAAAAAGCAGAATTTTGTTGAAACAATTTACATTTCATTTGATTTTTTATCATAAAATAAATTAATTACTAAATATAGGCAGAAGGAATATGGAAGAGTTATAGTTCTGTTTTATTTATTTTTTTTATAGGACAGGCACCTTTTATTCACGAGAAAGCTTGTGAGAAGTGTCCCATGTCCCCTTTACCCCTTACCACCCAACCCTGATTGAAGAACGAACAGGGAATTGAGTTACAATCTTCATTAGCTACACCAAATTTGTGCAAGGCTTGGCATAATTGGCTTCTAAAACAACTTTCTCCCCAAATTATGTTTTTTTGGCAATAAAAATTCAAAACTTAAGAATAAAAACTAACTTGTCAAAGCAGAACACTGTTTACAGTGAAAAAATAAGTGAAAACAGGTAGAACTTGCATTTTAAACAAACTATCGTACTATGAACAGTGTAAGAAAAACAGCTTATAACATATGTGCAACCAAGAGCTTTTCACAATATTTTCTTCAAACTCTTTAAAATTATTTTTTAATGACAATTATATTTTAGTTGGACACAAATGTATTTATTTTACCCTAGCAATAGAACAAAATATAATTTCTTTAGCCATTTTTTCATGAGAACGGTTCATTGTACAGTTGAGGAAATATATGAAATAAGGCCTGTGGCTTGATTGCTAGTGGTTAGACATGTATTCAATCTTTGCCCTAATGGAAAAGATTTGCAGTGAACTGCAAACTGATGCAGAATATCTCTCCTGCTTTTGCAAGTCTTGTCAGGAATAGTAAGGTACAGTAAATTTGTCCCACAGGATTTTAAAGCCTACGCCTTGTATATAATACAATGTAGGCCTAGGAAAAAAAAATGGTGCAGCCATATTTACAAATTTAGTTCACAAACTGCTGCAGTAAAATGGCTGGAAAGTGTTTATTTCTCTTTTTTTTTTCACAATTTTGTTAAATTCAGCAGCAGAAGATATCTTAAATACCTTGTTGGTATTTCTTTTCTTTGTAACAAATAATTCATTTTAGTATACTCTGTGTATATACAAAGTTTTTGTTTTATAAAAATTCACAGAACTGCGAGGTCCAGTCATCCCTGTTACTGGAGAACCACGGGGTCAACAGAATTGTCTCTTCGAGCAGATATGAGGAAGCCTGCATGGGGCCAAATAAGTCCTTTTAATACTTGAACGTGGCCTTTAATATTTCTTTGCTACACTATTAAAGGCTTGTCACCAGCTGCATTTGTCCTTCTCTAACATCTCCTTCCGGGATACATCCTTCCTTGTTAATGGGAATGATATAGCCGTCGCTGTTACCCCTGCTGATTTGATAGTACATCTGAAGCTGATGACCAGCTCCTAGGTTTGGCATGCTCTTGTAGTAAATGTCCTCATTTTCACTCCTCCTGGAAGGAGAGAGGTCCTCCTCAACGTCGGGGCTGCTCTCTGGGTAGGGAGAGTCTCTGAGGTTGGGCATGCTCGTGTAAAGAGAGTCTCTGTTGGGGGACTGGAGGTGGTCGTCAGCCTCGGCTGTCAGCTGTGAGACGTAGCTGTCAGTTCCCTCGGTCTTCACTTTCTTCTGGGGCTGGTACAGAAGGGAGTGAGTCCGCTGAGGGATGAGTGGGGCCTCCAGCTCTTTGTGGTGGAGCTCCAGCCCGGGGGTGTCACTGTGCATCAAAGATGAGGCGTCTGCCACGATGGCGTCATCTTCGCTACTGCTCCCGCCGATCACAGCCTTGGCTGGCAGCGCCCGCTCCAGGTTGTGGTTCTTGCTGCTGCCCCGCAGGTTGTTGTGCACTAACTCTGAAATGATCATTTTCTCAAAAGCTGTATCATTCAGGCTTAGTCCACAGTCTACAACTTGCACGCTGTCGTTATAGTCTCCATTGCGCAGTGAGTAGCTGTTGTTGAAATTACCATTTAGCGGTAGAGTATCCATGGCACTTGTATCCCTGGCATTGTTCAGTGAATGTCCTGGAATGGAAAAGGACAGCTCTGGTTATGGCCTGACATGTTTTTATCACTCTTTCTTTTTTTTTTTTTTTTTCTTTTTAACAAAGTTCTTTAATGTAGTTCAGGACAAAGTTGTACTTGGAAGTAAAACTTGAGAAAAGTTAGGTTATTGAACATTCCCAAATGTAAACAATTGCACACCTTATAGGAAAGATGCATTCTAAAAATAGTAATGTGTGTTTCCTGTGGGGAATAGTGGCACTTGAATTTCTTAATTTAGTGTCAATTCGGTGGCTTTTCCACAAGGAACTGTTCACTCCATGCCCTTGCATATGTAATGCAAAGCAATTCATTTGGAAACATCTATGTTTTGAAGTACATCACCATGATTTAGAAAAAGAAAATTAACAGAATTTGTCCTAAACGACACTAAATTAAAAAGGAATTAGATCACAGACATAACTGAAGGTAAATGTACAACATAAACTCACATAACTGGCAAGCAACTACTTTGACAACATTTCTAACATTTTTTTTCCTGTTTTTTTTTTTTTTTTTTGAGATGAAGTAAAGAAAAGAATGAAAAAAATGGATAAATACAAAGAATTTATGTTAAACAAGGACAGCCATCTTTCACACTACAGGGACCAGGGCCCACAAGCACCATCCAACAACACGATAGACAGCAGGTGGAATGACTCACTTTGGACAACTCACATCATGTCTGTCTGCTCAGGCTATCTGGCCTAAGAGTAGCTGATATATAAAAGAAAGTAAAATGATTTATTGTAACATGATGAAGAATTACTGAGCTTCTCAGCAACTTAGTCAGAGCAAGGGTTCAGCAAATTAGATTACTAAGCAATAACAGCTTTTCTTTTCCCACATAATGTAATTTTTTGCACTAATATTCTGTCTGCCAACAAAGGCCCCCGGCTCCTAAAGGTCAAAGTTTGCCTGCAGTCTGCATCAGTCACAGTGACAGCACTGAATGAACCAGAATAGTTAATTAAGAATTAGGCCCACAGTTACCACGGGCATGGAAGTCAAATGCAGAAATGTTAGGAATTTCTGTAAGTATGGGTCACAGAAATTAAACCAAAGAATAAATATTAGTTGTGGAATGGGAAGAGGAAATCAGCCATGGCTGATATCTCATAGCTGTTGAGGGAATGACAGATTGGGTAAGTCTGCTGAAAACATGAAAAGGGGTTTAAGAGGGGGGGAAATGAAGTCTCATGATGATTAAAGTCTTTATGCTTCGGGGTTTGGCTTTTTTTTCCGATAACTTGATAAAGAAAAGGTTTTCCTATAGACACAACGACATGTAAACTATGACAGCACAGTGCTTCCCAAGCAAAGGAAAAAAAAAAAAAGAAAAAAAAAAACTTTGCAAGAAATTAAACAGTCTGAGCCATGGAAATCAGATGGTTAGAGCGTTCCTAGAAAAGCACTTTATCTACAGATATGTCTGGAAGTAAAGAAAGAATGAAGTGACTTTACTGAAATGAGACTGACCACTGTGAGGCTGCTGCATAATATGCAAGGCTTGGAGGAGTAGAAGGGAAAAATTTTTTGGAAAAAATTTTACATTTTCTCATTTTGTGGAATTTTTATTTTTTCATAATTAAAGCTGCAGCTTATCCTAGAAAATTCAATTCTCTGCAAATATAACTTTCAATTAAAAAGAAACTGCATTCGCTCATGAAAAGATTTTTGTCTTCAACTTTAAAAAATAGAATAATAATTTCCAAATAAATTCTGAGCAATTTGTAAGTCATTTTGCATTTGTGTTATTGTTAACTCTTCTCCATGTGTACTGATTTGAACATGATGAGGGTTGTTTGAAAGGTCTCTTTAAGCTTTGATTAAACAACTATGTAGTTTTGCAATTTCATGTATGTTCCAAGATTTTTCTTGCAGATTTAACTGTACAGAACATATGGCATTTATAAAAGTAGACAACACATGGACCACATGCTGGATTCATTTCCCTCATGAAAGTGATTTAATTCTGTTATTTTAATTTTCTTTTCCTCTGCTAAAGAGATATCAAAATACATCTGATAATCCAAAATGAGTTTTCTATGATACACTGCAGAGTTAAGCATGCTAGAATATATTTAAATTGGTTTGATGAGGCAAATTTTGCTGCCCATGATCAGGTAATTAATTTGAAATCTTTCATAGCCTGTAGCAAGATTACTGTAGGAATGTTAAAATATAAGTAAATTGTTAAGCATTTCGGCATGACACTGCTTTGGTTTTAAACAGCAAATTATTTCAGCATTGCATAACTTCTGTTACCAATAGGATTTGCTACAGACCTCATGGTGTTACCCAAAAAGCAGTATACAAGTACTTTTTGAATGTGGAAACATTTTATTTACAAATTGTGAACCACTTGCCCGCTGAGTCTACTTCATGACTGCTAGTTATGTTTTAATTGTGCCCATTAAAAATCATGCTGAAAAAATTTACATTTGATAGGCAAAGTTAAGTTTTACTCCCATACTTGTCTCTCTGTAGGTTGCTAGAGGAAAGCATAAGGAAAGTAAGAAAACAAGAGAATGAAAATAGAAACTACAGTTCAGTTCAAAAGGAGACTTGAAATAAAAACTGGAAACAAGGTTTTATGAGCTCTTTTTCAAAGATTTATCATTCTATTTACACTAAAGTGATCTTAGGACTCATCAAACAGTATCTGCAAGATATTTACTGATGAACTGCAACATTGTTAAAAAAGCAAGTAGATAATGTAGCAACAAAATGTTAGGTAAATGATGACACCCTTTATTCCTACAGAACTAAACTGTTCTAACTGTTAATCTCAAGATTTTCCTGCAGGAAAATGATCTCCCATAAAGCTGCACTATACTATAGTTTAGATCTCTTTGACGCTGGGTACAATTTCTGCACCAGGGTATCCAAAGGAGTCAAGATGCCTTGCACTGCTTTAGTATTTCCTCCATCCCATAAGCAGGGTTTTCTCAGCAAGCCTTGGAGTCAACCTTGTATTGCACAGACATGATACCTCTAAGTGATATATATCTTGAAGATGGGCTCTCGGACCATGTGGTGTCAGTCCTTTAATAGTATATTAAGATTTATGCCACCTGTGTTAAAAACATGGATAATTATTGGTAAATACTGTGAGGGCAAAGGCATTACTATAATATAGTGCAGTTTTACAAGCTGACATTGGCAACACTGTATTTCTCAAATTTATTTCAGAAATTGAGACTGTACGGCTGGGGTATTGCAACTTGAGCTTCTGTCTAGGGAAAAGAGGGAATTTGGAGCGAGCCAAGAAAAGCAGTTTATTCAGGAAGTGTAAGCACACCTGGTGAGTTAAACACAGGAGCTGAAGGGGCATTACATACAACAGTTTCTGCGAGCAATGTGTTATAGGGGTTGTTAGTGCCGTGTGGTCGAAGAAGAGGGTTTGTTAGTAGGTAATTGCCAGTCATTCCTAAAGCAAAAGAAACAGAAAAAAAATGTCAGTTCCTTAATTTTAGCCTGACAGTTTAAATAAAGAATAATTTTTATTCATCATGAATCATGTAGGATTTCTAAAATGTAATTCAGGAGAACATTTCTGGATGTATTTGAGCTATGCATTGGAAATGGAAGCAGGAAAATACAGTTGGATTCCAGTAATTGACAGGTGCTGTCCAAATCCCCAAAGTAAACATCTAGTCAAAGTGCTATTTACTAATGTATACAAAAGCACTGTTATACAAGAGTAGCAATTAAATGTTTAGAGATCAAGGTACCACATAAAGCTATTAGAACTTTAAAAATGATCATAGGGATCACTTCTGTCCAGAATTGAAAGAAATTACTTTCTCGAACTGAAAGATATTGAAAAACCTCTTATGACAGGATCAGAGCTGCTACTCACTTTATTAAAAACACACAGATAGTGGAAGGGAATCGCTCTTTTCAAACAGACAGTGGATGACAAATTGCAAGAAGCACATCTTAGTATATGCAAAAGTATGCATGCTGAAGGGAAAGCAAAATATTTGCTCTAAGAAATCAGAGCATTCACATTTTCTCCTGGGACATTCATGCTGCAAACGTATCAGCCAGGTTTTAAAAAATAATTCCTCAAATGACAAATTCTTTAAACTATCAGTTTACAAACAATGTAAGACCAAGAAATATACTACATGAACAAGACTCTTTTAAACTCTTATAAACTCAAATTTGCATGTTGATACAACACCATTTAAACAATTCTCAGAATAATCAGAAAAAAACCCAGCTTGTTTTGAGAAATTATTAAAAAGTCAATCTTGGATTTCTAGCTACTACAAGAAAAATGCTGTGGTTTAAAAATTAATTTTAGCATTTCAATAAGATAAAATTCAAGTTTCTTTTTTGTCACTTTGCAAAGCAGTACACCAGGATCAGTGTATTACAGACCCAATGAGAATTAAAGGGACAGCTATATTTTTATAGTATAAATATTTTCATTTGGCAAGGAATGATATATATTCCAAATGTTAATGCTTTTGTATTCCCAGAGCTACTTAGTAGCAGAAATTTCTAACACTCAGAGAATTATTGTCTGACTATGCTAATCTTATTTGAAAGCTCGTATTAGTGATCAACTAAAAAAATTATCATAGCTTTTTTCCATTGTAATGTATTTCTTACTAGAAATAATACTGAAATATATTTTGCTTGTTTTTTATTTTGTGTACTACATTTAATGTTATAATAATTACATGTAATTTATAGTTATGATTTTTTTTCAATCCAAATTTCTTTGTCACAAGAAAAAAAAGCTTAATCAAAAGCTTGATTTTTATTTTAAAGGAAAAATGACACTAATGATTAATTATTAAACTACCCTTATATGTATGTATCACTGAGATAGTGACAATATTTTAACTGAATAGAGTTATAACCAATTTTTCTAATCGTGGCAGGACATCTCCAGTAACTTGAGTCTGGAATTTGAAGCAGGGAGAAGGTTCTGAGACCTCTGTTCAACACCGAATTAACTAACAGTGCAGCACAGTTAGAGCAAACCTCAGGAGTCAGAGACAGCAAAATTAGGGTAAATACCAAATATTATGTGCCTTGTATATTTGGAATTTTAGTAAGACACTGAAGGGGACATGAAAAAGATACATTTTCTACCTAGGACAAGTTACTTAATTTTGATTTTTTGCCAGAAGAACATGCAGGATTCATAAGGGGGGTGGGAGGAGCAGCGAGACACACAGCTCTTACCCACTTTCTATGTACAAAATAGCAAAAATAGAATCACGCCTTCTGATACCTTTTGCTTTACAAACACCACGGTTTTTACTTCCAAAATGAAAGTGAATACATGTCCCTGCCATCAAATCCTGAATCTGAAACTTTCTGAGCTGAGCAGGAACTGGTTGCAGTGAGACCAGGGCTACCTGATCTTCACTTAAGGATTGGGTGGAAGAACAGGCTTCAAACCTGGCTTGCACAGAGCAGTCCTCTCTCCACTGCTGGCTCAAACTGCCTTCAAAACACCCAGGGGAGGGGAGAAAGGGAGGGACAAACTGGGTTGGTTAACACCCTTGTCTTCTGCCTGGACATGAGGATGAGGTTACCGACTTCAAACTCTATTGGAGCTGAGAAGTTTTCAGTTTCGACTTTTCTATGCCTGAAAATCTGGATTCTATCCCATGTTACAGATATGATGCTCTTTGAAATAGAAAAGATAAATGCTTTACAGACATCTTTTGCATAGAAATGATATCAATTAGATTTCACTGGGAAAATTTCTTCACCTAAAAATCAGTCAAATATGCATTAAAATGTTACTGCACTCATATTTCTAGTTCAGATTTAACCTATAAAGGTTAGGAAAGATTTAAAATTATTATCTTGCTTTTAAGCTAAATTATTGGTGAAACTAATTTAAATACATTCCCATGAATTGAAGAATTAAACTTCTATAGCAGGGGCCAGTTAAGGAAACATGGTTTTCAAATGTGCTGGTAGATAACTTTAAAACTCTGGTTTTAGAAAACACTTGTTCCAGATTTTTTTTTTAACATTCTTTTCAATTCTTCTGTGTTAAATTATATAAAATCTCTATTAAATTTATGGATTCTAAAACTGAAATGTTCCCAGTGACTGACCTTGATTAAGTGTTGAAGTGCTGTTGATGTCACCTGAGATAAAAGAAGATTCCGATTGTTTTCTCACAGTGTCATTCCACATCCTCCTTATCCGACTCTGGTAACACAAAGCATAGTGAGACAAAAAGCATAGTAGGTTTTCACAGAAAGATTTTTTCCTATTCATGTGCTCTTATGTAGAATATTTGTGTTTATTTTAGCCTGAAGTAAAACATTCTTCTAGCACATAGTGAATGTTCCATCTTATTTTTATTAAAACTTTAATTTATTAAACTTAATTTCAATGAAACATGACAGTATGGACCTTCCTATAAACCAGTCCCTATTTCCAATAGAAAAATAAGGTATTTGTATTAGACCAAAGTAAATGCTTAGAAAGAAATAATTCTACTATGCAGAAGTATGTATTTGCCATCTAAATGATGACAAGGGGAAGACAATTAGCCTTTCTGATTGGAAGACATCTCAGTGGGCTTTTCATAAATAAGGTAATTAGAAGATGCTGTCAAAATCTTTGTCACCTGCGTGCCAGAGGAGTAGCGAGCGCTGGTTCTCGTTGTTGATGCCTTCACTGAGCTGTGGGGACTCTCTGTGGGAAGTCCTCCACAGCAGTAGGAATGTCGGAAGCACTTCCCATACTCCTTACGTACCTGTGGGGAAAACCAAAATTGCTTAGCACACAGAATAGTCTTAAATATCTGCTGGCAGAAACACATGAACCTTGCATTGAAACTACT
Source organism: Anthoscopus minutus (assembly GCA_013399455.1). Lineage (NCBI taxonomy): Eukaryota > Metazoa > Chordata > Aves > Passeriformes > Paridae > Anthoscopus > Anthoscopus minutus. The sequence goes on along the minus strand of VWYI01035351.1, from coordinate 192,440 downwards.
CACTTTTCAAGCAAATAGATAACTCTTGTCTGTCTAATTGCTGGCTGTTAGCAGAACCATGTATTTCCCCCTACTCAGTGTGGGGAGCAGCTACCCAGGAGTTTTGAACCAATTATTTCCAAGGTATACACACACTTCTTAGAGAAGTCCCTGAATAATCATTACTGAGTTAGTTATAGAATTGTTTTTATTTAATTTTCATATTGTAGATTAATATAGTTAAGTTTACCTGAACTGAATGCTGGCTGAAAATAGTTGTTCTTTTAAGAGCTCTAGGTGCAGACAGCACAGTAAGCCTGTCTTCCCATCCTAGCAGGTAAGAGGAGCTAAAATGCTGCTCAGTACAGCCCCTGATGTGATGATTTCCACTAAGAATACAAAACTTGCAATGCCTGTAAAGGCATTTTCTTACTCTGTGTAACTCATCCAGCTGCTACTTCAGATGGCCACACCTGCTCTGGCATTGAACAGAGCTCACAAACACCACTGCCCCACTCCAGGCACAGCTGTGCTGGTGGAGCCTCTCAGTGTTCCACAGTCACTTTTTTACACCATAAAAGCTGGGTATGAAGCACATTTCACTTTTAGGACCAAACATAGAATTCGAATTCCTGTCTTTGTTGTATTTAGAATTTTGACTATACCTATGTTTATGATTTTTTTTTCAGAAAGAACAGTAAAACTAATTAATGACTTCAACTTCAGTGGCTGCTTTATACCCCTTCTGTTTCCAGTGACCTACTGGAAGCTTTAGTTTTGTTATGTATGGTAAGAGTTGCCATAAAAGTAATCAGGATCATTTTACAGAGCAGTTAATTCTCTTATATTCCATGACTGTTTCACTGACTACTGTTTTTGGCTAACAGAAGAGTGTGTGCATGTCTTGGCAGCAAGAGTGCATCAGGACATAGTGGATAGAATTTGTACAGGTATGTAAGCCTAAATTCATAAATCTTCCACCAGGTTACATGGGCACTTAAATGTCTTTTCTACACCAATGAGACTTATGAGTTTCTGTGAAAAGAGGGATTTAAGCTAATCTGGAAATTCTGCCTGACCTATGAATATATAAAATAGAAAGTTATATGTATGCAAAAAGAGCAGAAAAGAAAAGAAAAAAAATTAATAGTGTGGATTTACATATGTAATGAGCTGTTTTCTACAGGAGTTTTGTTCACAGAATACATACAGTGATGTTTCTATAAATCACAAGGATGAAGAAAAGTTGAATAATTTCTGCTTCAACTTCAAGCTAGGCACAATATCTCAGCTTTTTATAAAAGTATATGGTACAAATTTTAAGTCAACTCCGATCTATATCAGCACAAAAGGCATGTAAAAAATGAAAACAGAAATGAAACAACTTAGAATTATAATTTTTAACCGTAGAAAACAGAGGTCTGTATGCATCTTCACTAAATGGAATAATATCTAAGAAAATACATTCCTGAACACTAATGGATATTAAATGTTCTAAGCCACTACACAGCAGGGACAATAGAAAACAAAACTGTATTTTTACCCAAATACCACCCTCCAGGGCTGGTTTTGCCTAATGCCTATATTGCAGTGAATGTACATTATCTGTCAGGACTGCACGTTCCACTGTCATTATTTCTAAATTATAGCTTGTTGGAAACTGATGGAAGCAACAGCACTATCATTTCGTCAGAACTGCAAACATAATAGTTTTCACTTCCACAATTCTATTTCTCTGTTCAATTTAGTGACCAAGTAGTAATAACAGAATAAAAAGACTACATTAGTTATGCAGACAGAGGATAGAACAATATCCAGTCAAAGGCAGTGACACTTAAAAATCTTAAATGGCAGCTTTAACATTCTTTCAGGTATAAATCTTATTGCTCTAGGTTATGTTTTTTCACACTTGACTGGTATTTTAATATTGCTTTTTGCTGACTCCACTTTATATAAAAACAATGCACAGCTGTGAAAAGAAATAAAAAAGGAATCTGTTTCTGATTTTCAAGTCCAATACAAACAGTAAAAAGGGAAACATTATATGAAACCCTAACCTAGAAATTATTTGCATTTTGAAAATGTTTGCATTTTCTTCCTGATCTTCTTCTCAGGCTCACTCTTTTTCTCAGGCTCAATCTTCTCTCTAAGTGTGCTTTTGTTCTCTCCAAACAAGTGGAGTGTCATGTTCATCCAGGTGAAATTCTGTCTACCAGATCTTTCCCTAAAACACCTTTGAATGCCACTGTCTGCACCAAATTTAAAGATGCTGGTAATGTTAGACCTTGTACATTTGAGAACATGAGCATAGGATTTTTGTATTTACACAGCAACACTTTATCCAACGGTCTCAAACCATCTTATAAATATCAGTTAATTATGTCTCTGGTGAGCTAATTATAATGGGAGTTAATAATTGCTAGGTCTCCAGCCTAAAATTGGTAAAAATATTTAGAATCTAAATATTGAAAATTGGCTATTTCCAAATGTAGGACATACTGCATTTCATGTAACTTTGTTTGGGTGGGATTTTTTGATGTTCACCCTTCCTCTCAACTCTCATTAATTTCATTTGTCCTGCCTTCTAACAAAGGCTGTCAGCTTTTTTTATGCACTCTTCATTAAAGCACCTCTAAGGCATCCTTGGAAGCAATCTCCACCCTTTGGGGAAGAGAAGGGGTGCAGGGAGCCCAAAAAAGGGTCCCACAGAGCTGCACCCTCACTTTCCTTCTCTCCTGCTTGCTCCCCTCTCCCCTTCAAGCCTTCTCTCTGTCTCCCTCTGTCTCTTTGTCTCTCTCTCCTTCCAGCAGACCTGTTCTTTCTGGACCCTTCTGCTTTCAACCAGAGAAGGGGAGCAGAACTAATTTAGCTCATCCCACTCCTGAGGGAGGCTCCAGTGAAGAGCACAAAGCTATTGGGATTTCTGGGGGAAGCAAACACTTGGAAAAAAAGTAATAATGCTGGCATCTTTTCCATCTTCAGAAAACTATTCCTGTTAGCAGCTGTCTAGCATTAATGACTACTTTTTTATAAGGTGTGTCAAAGTTCAAAATAAAATTAATTTTCACATCCCACTTAATTTTGTAATGAATGAGGACACATAGTACAATCCCTGCCTATCACCCACAGCTTTATGTGGTAGCTTAATGGAATCTCAGGAGAGGTGCTCTGCCTTGATCTAAGAAAAGGAGAGCATTTCCAGGCTGATTTGGGCTGATGTCATAACCAATCCTTTGTTTGCAACACTGCAGCAAAGGCAGGACTTGTTTCATGTGGACATAAAAGACTTTTGGCTGTAAGTCCAGGTTAATATGTACCACATTACCAATGTTAAACTATTAAATTTTCTTCACAAAACTTCCAAATGTTTCAAGGCCAGGCTGGAAATGCTGCACCTACATTAAACCTGGCTGGGTCACAGAGCAGTTACATGACTCTATGTAGCACAGACAGCAAGAATTAAATTGGAATTCTAGTCCCTCCCTCAAACTACTTCAAAATATTCTAGTTCTTCAAATTGTTAATTTTATCTCTATTTTATTAAGAATTATGTGTCATATTTCTAAGAAGTTAGGGAACATTCATCTGTGGTTTCGGTAACTTACTTTCTTTTGAAGGGCACAATGAAAGATGAAAATAAACATTCCTTGGAAAGCATTAAATACTGTGAAGAGATATGTCATCACAACAGTCCCCTCATTTATAAACAGCAGGCCAAATGACCATGTTAGGCCAAGGAGACACAGGAGAGCAAATGCACCCAGGACCCAGGATCTGTAAAAGAAAATTAATTTTAGTAACATTAGTTATGAGAATGTACTTTGCCAAATCCAATAATAACATTTCAGTTCCTGCAGTTGACTTTTACTAGTTTCACATGTAAATGTGAAACTTCCTGTTTCACATGGATGTAAAATGTAAAAATTCCTTGGGTTTAACCTTTTATCTCTTAAAGAAAGAACAATTCCATTCAGTACTCTTAGACTCCAGTGAAAACAGCAAGAGTAGATATAACCTTTGTCTTTCTCAAGAACTGCATAGGATGTCAAAACTATTCCGAAATGCAGAAGTATAGCACAAGGCCCAGCTACTCCATTGCTTTATCTGCTTTTAGAGAAGAGACTGATAAATCTGGCTTAGCCACTAATCACACCATAGATTTTAAGCAGTGGTTCTGCCATATGACACCAAGTAATGTAACACAAATGCACAAAGGTTAAACAGCAGATTAAAAGCCTAGAGCCCAAATCGTTAATGCTCCGATAAACTCAGCTAAACTGAAGCTAGAGGATGTAACTTCCGCATGAAGAAACTCTGCTGAAATGTGACAAAAATATGGATATTGCTTTACAGAACAATCTAAAAAAGATTCCATCATGAATAGGTTAAGGAAAAGGAATTGTAGTGAACAGCACAGAATGAAAGGGAAAGGGAATTTAGTCAGTGAATTCCACATCTAACTAATGATCTTACTTGATAAATGGCTTATTATCTTCATAGCTAGAAAGCATTATAAGCAGAAAAGAGAAACAAAATTATTAGACAGAATTGAAACAGAAATTAATAAGAGCATTTTTAATTGTCTATAAAAATTAGTCAAAATTAGGAAATTCAAAATGCAGAGGCAAGCAATTTAAAATTATAAAGGCATATAATAGTTTAAAAGTTTTTAGCAAATCAGGTATCTCAAAAATAGTTAATTAAAATTAAGGGAAATCCACAGTATGTCTGAGTTTGTAAAGTTAGAAATCATGCTAGAAGTTTGTTAATGTAGGGTTCTATCTTACCCAGGTAAGTCCGTATTATAGTAGCCATCACAAACACGGTAATTACTGGTGTGGATGAGAAGACAGAAAGAGGAAAAGGAAGAAAAGAGAGAGATGCTAAAGATTAGCTCTCTCTCTCATCATGCAACATGCAATGAAGCTGATACTGACCTATCTAGAACATCTAGTTCACAATGTTATCCTTACTGAAAGACTCTCTTTGCCATTTCCAATGTTCAAAGCAGATCTGTAAGACCCTTTCATATCCAACCCTCAGCGTTAGAAAGCTTCACCATCCCTTCAGTGTTGGTAGCAAAAACCTTGAATACAACGTAAGGCTATACAGAATACAGTAAAAATCTATCTAAAGAAGTGAAAGCTGCCAAAACCTTGTTAGTTATATAAAACTTGTATTACTCTGCGAAAGGGATACTACAGTAGAACACCATGATAAAGTAAACATTTGTTAAATTAGCATGAAAACAGCAGATAATCTTCAAGTTAACAATAATAATAGAGTCAATTCTCTTGGGAGAACAGGATTATGAGTAGAAACTGCTCAGAATCCCTAAATCAAAAAGTCATTTAACAAAACAAACTTAATATAATCATATCAGCCATGCAAACAGGAACATCATTTTTGAACTGCATTTTAAATGCAAATGAAATTACTACAGTGCTGTGGCATTTCCGTGAAACAGTTTCTTGGCACTAGTTCCAGGCTGAAATTATCTAATTTTGACCGGCGTTTGTGACATTACAGCAACAATGTGACGAAAGCAGGATTGGCTCTGTTTGCTTCTAATTGACATCTGCAGTTGCTGGGAGACAATGGCATGTGCTCCTAATGGAGAGTAGCTTTCAATCAGTTTAGCAATCAGAAAATAATCATAGTTCTCATACTTGAACACAAAGCACTTACTTAATGTTTTCCAACCTGCTAGAGTCTGGTTTCAAAGTGTTTGAGTGCTTCACCATTTTGCACAATGTGATCACCAGGAAGATAAGATTCAGCTGTCAAAACAGATAAGAATGAAATTAAACTACTTCAAGTAATAGGTTGAATAATGATGATGTTACAGGCAAAACAAAAACCCAGTAGTTTATTTCCAAGTAAGCAGTGAAAATTGGTAACTATATCAGATGGTTTGCAAACCGTGACTGCAAATAAGAATGAGAGGATAAAAATAGTAGAAGTCCTTGTTTCACTTAATTTCCCAAACGCACCACATCGTCATGAGCCACCATATTTAACTCATGTTCAACACTTGCTACTGCCAGTCTGGCTCTGTCCTCCAGCATGTTTTGTTCATCATCTGCTCACCTCTATCTGTCACTTCTAACCCTGTTCCCCATCTCACTCTCTGAGGGTTATGGTCACCCCTTTACCGGGCTATACTAGCTGTCTTTTTATCATCCTGATTTTGAAATGTTTTTCACCTTTGCTGGTTTCTCTTTTTTTTATTCCTTTTTGTTCTCACAATCCTACTAAGGTCTTGAAAAGACCTTAAATGCAACTGGAAAAAAGAGAAAGAGAGGAAAAGAAAAGAAAAAGAAACACAAAGATGTAGCAAATGCATCAAACTTAACAGTGCCATAGACATATGCTGGTGGTGCACTTGCCTGCTGCCCTCTTTCCCTTTGTAGTCTGGATTCTGTTGAAGTGAGACTGTGTGTGCCACTTGAAGGACTGTGGCATCCTATTCTTGGTGTGTCATTGCTATAGTTAACACCAGGGAAGATACCGAAGGAAATTTTTTATCATTCTTTTATTGTGAAACAGAATCGCAGATATCCAAGTTAACAGGTGCCTTTCTCCTATAGATTTCAAAGCCTGTGAAAAGCACAGGCAAACCAAATATAAGGATGCCTGCAGCATACGGGCTAAAAAGTGGTATCCAATTAATTTCAGTAATTAGTTTGTGCTGTTCTTTATCACAAAGAAAAGTCAGACAAATTTGTATGTTTGAAACCAGTAAGAGCCATGTCCTTTCAGTAGGAAGACACACATCCTTGTCTACTACTACAGTGGTCCACACAAAGTGGCTGGAAAAAAGCTAAGAGAAGATGGAAGAATATGCTTGAACATCCTTATTAGATAAGGATCATTCATTATCTTCCATATCTATATCTATATCTATATCTATCTGCAATTGGTTACTGATGCATCAGGATTATGCCCTCAATTTGGGCAGCCTTTGGTTTAAGATAGCTTCAAAATCTTCATTATCTTTGTAACACTGGGGATACTAGTTCATGCCACATGCTTCCCTGCAGACAGTTCCTGTCCTTCCTGCCTCAGAAATGTCACTGAAATCCTAATAAATAGCTGGTCTTAATCTTGAAAAGATGAGTATTTGAAGGCTCAACAGAGTCTGTTATTAAGAATATGTACTATAGAAATAGTTCCTACTGCTATAGGCAATCATGTTATTGCTCTTGCTGCTGTCTCAAAATCAGGATGTACAGCACAAACTATAATGCAGCTCTCAACACCAGGAAAGTGTCTGGCAATTTTTGATCTTATCATGCAAAGTATAACATTTTTACAATTGTATGTTGAGATTAATGGAAAAAGGTGTTTGTGATACAAATAATGAAAATAAGCTTTTATGATTAACTTCTGTTTGTGTTGCAAGAACTAGCTGAAAATACTTAACCTTTAAACTGATGTATGTACATTGTGTAGGTTAAGCATATTTCCATTGCTGCAAAATGTAATAGAAGTGTCAATAATTCATGATCTTGGTGATCATCTTTTATGATTCTTATAGGAAATAACCAACCAGATGAGAAAAACCATTTCACTATATCATTGTGATCTCTTCCTCTTATCTATGCTTCTACAGTACTTCATTGGATGAGAAAACAAGTTGTTTCTCTCCCTGGCCTTTGCAGCAGACAGGACAAGGGCAACTGACCTGACCCTCAGTTCCATGTCTTTGCACGCAGATTTTATTTTTCTTTATTTGAAAAAGTTTCTTGCACAGTTTGATAGCTGACATAACATGAACTTCTTCAACCTGCTTGAAAAATGTAACCTCAGTTTGCTTTTTGTGAAAACAAACAGATTAAGAGCTAAGACACATACCCTGTGTCAATCCTAACACGTACATCAACTTTGGCTGCAACCTATGCATCTGGGAGTGCACAATCCTGTTCAGAATACTATTTACAGCACAGCTGGAAGCTAATCCTTGCCTAAGTAGCTACCCTGGAGTATCGTGTATTGTACTTGCATCATCATTCTTGGATCAAAAACTCATAGATATGGCTTAGCCCATAAATGACAGCCTTATGAAACAAGGGGGATTTATCCTCTGATTCTTTGTACAACTGAAGTGCTGGTTTGCCACATGACAAATAAAAACTTGTATTCACATACTGAGGTTCCTTTGGTGACATGTGAGCAGACATGGCCTTAGCCCAGAGCTTGAGCCAAGCTCCACTGTATTAAACAGGTTTTATGTAGGTACTCGGCTCTGTCTGGGTATAAGCCCTTGCTGCACCAGGGAACAACTGCACAAAGCAGTTTATTGAGAAGTAATGTGAGTAATTAGGTGAGTAATTTTAATTGTAATTTAGGTACACATCCACAAAACCAGCCCACAGAAATAATAATGCTATATCATAGCAGCTGAAAAAGTCCTTCCAAGAAAAAAGGAAAAATACTGTACTTTGAAGACAAAGTAACTATGACAACTGAGCATATGATACTTGTTTCTCATCACTGTGAAATATTGCATAGTTTTCAGTTTCAGCAGTCAAAAGACCATGGTTTGCCACTTGTTCAAACATGCTGGCATCTCTATTCCACATTATATCATTATAAAAACCCAATTTTGCTTACAGATACTGCCAAACCTTTCTATAGATTTGCTTTTGGCTCTCTAACTGTTTTTCATCTAGAAATTGATTGTTTTGCAGGAACTCATGAGTTAAAGACTTTTGGACCCTGCCTTTTTAAAAATTTTTTTCTCATGAAAGACACTAAGCAGTGAGGGAAGGGAACTTGCTGGAAAATAATTGCTTTTATAAGGAATAGCTGAATTACTTTTCTTGGTGAGAAATATGTAGGGGAGGAGAAGAAAACACAGCTAGGACTTTAGTATTCATTTGTAAAGCTTTTTCAGCTCTGAGCAATGTGGTCTGGCTCAGAGCTGAGGCTATTTTGAGGAGAGATCTCCTTTCAACCTGAATTGTTTCTGTGAGGACTGAACTGTTACTGATCTAATCAAATGAACCTGTAGATGTTTTCCAAGCTTGACAAATGGTCTGAGTAGGACACCTTTCTTTAAGAAAATGTTCACCACAAACATGCAGCACTCAGAGGTGATACAAAGGCCCACAGTAATGGCAAGAGAGACTTTTGAGGGCAATCTTCTAAGATAAAAAATGGGCCTGTGACAATGGTGGGGATCTCATCACTTCATGTAATATAAATGGTCAGTGTCTGGCTGGGCCTCATCCTGACAACTGCACTGCATCTATCCCAGAAGAGCCAAAATCTGCAGCTGATCAGCACCCCTCTTAATGCTAATAAAAAGTATAAATACCCTGTGCAAACACACACAGATGCACAATGTATACATCCCAAATTATACCCTTAATCAAGTCTGTAAAAACTCTTTCATGTTGCATGTCTGCAAATCAGACCAATAAACTTTTGAAGGCTAAAAATAAGAAATTAAAAGTCTGGTCAGGCATCAGGTTTGGATTTGAAGGTTCTGCTGTGATACCAAAGAGTGACAGAACACACAGCTACAAAAGGTGGAGCTATGAGATCTTTTAAAACATTAGCTGGTAATAGTAAGTAAAAATTTGAAGTGATAGTATTCAATTTATGTTTATACTTGCTTCTAATCTAGTTTCTAAAACTTGCTGTGTACTGGGACAGTTAGCATACTGGATAGAGAACTAGCTTAATCTACATGCTGATTTTAGAATTTTGTGTAAAGTAAAAAAAAAAAACCCAAAAAACTAAATTTGAATATCTTCTAATATACTAGGTCCTTGTCATCTCTTAATATGACAAGTGTAAATGGATAGAACAAAGTGAAAGACAATTGATAGATATTAAAAAATAACAAGTTACTAGTTTAAAATATAAAATATGAGGAATTTTTATTGTAATAATCAAATGCAGCATCCTGGAAGATCATGCTTCTTTCACAAGTAACATATGGTCATGTCTCATTTGCAAATCAGAAGGAGTTGGACATGAAAGAAGGTATAAGCAGGAAATTTGTCTTTCTAGCCACTGAAACCTATGTCATTTTGAGACAGTGTGTCCAACTCAAATTAACTTCTTAAAAAAGTGAGTGTATTAAACTGCACAGAAGACTCATCAGTTGGAATCAGCTGCAGGTACAATGAATTTGTAGCAGAATAAAGCTAGATTTTGCAAAAATTATTATAAATTTTCCCCTGTGACCAATAGATAAATACCATTTATCAAGTGTCTACCATAGAAAGATAAACATGTATTATTTATAAAAATAAGTTTACAAATACAGTCCATTTTAACATGTGGAACTAAGCTATGTGTACATCTGTACATCCACTGACTTAGGTAAGCAACATTCAACCTGGATGAGAACATTTAACACATTCTGTGTTAATGAAATGGGGCATCCTAGCAATTTTTGCTTAGACAACCATTGGTAGACCAATGCTTGGGCTCTGTCTGCGAGCTGGGAGAAGCAAACTGCAACAGTTTTAGCTAAATTAAAGAGACACCACCTGTTCCTTGGGCATGAATGAACACTACACAGCAGTCAAAGTGCTCAGGCTTTTCTGACCACAGATTACAGAAGTGCCCTGTTTGTTTTATAGCCATGTACCTGCTCAATGGAACCATGTCCACCTTGAGCTTAGCAGCTTAAAATTCATTCCACACAGCCTGCAAGGCTGACATGGATACGATAAGACAGAAGAACAGAAACACCACTCTGAAGTAACCTAGCTGAACTGCACATGTTCTGACCCTTTTTGAACTCCCTGGAGCTTTTGTTACCTGGCAAATGCAGCTCTAAAACTGCTCTTGTATCTCCAGATCTTTGCTCTTAGCCATGCAGAAGCCTATTTCTCCCTGGGACTGGCAGCAAGAGAGGTGCTCTCTGAAGGCTTCTAAATGAGTGTGCACCCTGAACTCTTACTGAACTGGATTAATTATTAAAGATGCAGATGGAGCTGTCCAAATGATAAGAGCAGCTCCTGACGTATCATGATCCAAGCTTTCATTAAACCATTTCAGGCATACTAATGGTTTCCCACCGCTCATTACTTACATGCTCTTTTCTCATAGATATAATAACCCTGGTGCCCAAAGGCATGACAGGCTATAGAAATAGCAAAGTTAAAAGTTCCTCAGAAGATGTACTGAGGAACTTCATACTTCGCCCTCATACTTCCCATTCTCATTCTGTGCAAAAAATGTGCACAGGCACAAATGCTTATAAATTCAGAGAAGAAAACTAAATTAAGATAGAAAGCAATACTGTCAAAAAAGAGTTTATGCACAATACTATTAAACTGAGAGACACAGAAGTGATTTGAGCAACATGTTTAAACGCTTACCAAGCCAAAATTCTCACATGCTACTGACACTAAGTAAGCTGTACTACAAATACAGCTCTTTGGTTACAGTGAGCATGGCATATTATTTTTCAGCCACTACCCTTCTCACACTTCTTCCTCTGGTTTCTCTTTGCTTTCTCAGCTGGGACGATTAGAGGGCAAAGCAATTGCCAGAGAAGAATTACTCCCAGGAACTGCGCTGTGATTGCTACCTGCTGTTTCATATTTTTCAAGTTGGGAATACTGCTCCCAAAAGCCTTTTGCGTCTCAGTCTAAATGATTTGCTGGAGGATAATAATGTCATGGCCAGTAAATAATAGTGAACTATGTCTGTACATGGTCAATATGATTAAATGTCCTTCACCTCTATTCTCACTCTGACCTGGTTATGAGGAAGTGAAAAAGCCGTCAGCAAAGCCCTAGGCTTCCCATGTGAAATGTTATTTTAGAGGGAAAGAGAGAAATATAGGTGACTTAGCAAAATACCCCCAGTAACAATAAAATAAGGAAGGAGCCACAAACAAAAAGCAAAATTATCACCACACAACCAGACTTGAGGAGACTTATTATAGCATGAAACTCAGAACAACTTCCAGAATAGTAACAACTGCAAGAAACTTCATGTTGAAAAATATTGTCTATCATATCAAGCATACTAAGACTATCCTTCTAAGACTTTCAATTGCAATTATAGTTTTAATTAAAGAAAGAATCCCCATCTCATATCTCCCCATATCTCATTCTGAGATATGATTTAATTTGAATGTACTTAGAATAAACTCTGTACAATGATTATGGTCTACACTTAAATCTTACAAACACTGTAATTTTTCAAATTCAAGTCATACACACTTAAATTTTGGCATCTACACCCGTGTCTTTGAAAATATGCCAATGAACTCTAACAACTTCTACATTGCACAATTATCTTTTCTTAAGTGACCGCTCAAGGATTCAAATAATTTGTGATATAAACAGAGTAAATGCAAGCCAAAACATTGTCCAATTGCATTTTTAGCAGAAATTTCCATAATCCTAGTATCAGGTTGTAATAGAAGTACAAAAAGTGCTGAAATATTATGTCTGGCACACAGATCTATAAAAGTCAAAGAAATTTCAAAATTATACCTGATGCATGTTTTTCACACTGAAAAAATGGTGTTTCTGAATATGGAAAAATACAATACCTGAATTTGGAAATTCAAGTGAACTGAAAATCTGTTAACATTTCTCAACTATACTACTGTGACAGGGCAGGAGAACATGAAACTATTTAAGATTTCAAAAGTATGAAAACAAATTATTTCATCCCTCCAAACTAGCAGCGATTTTGAGGAAAGTGCTCTATGTACATCTGCTATGTCCCCAGCCAGCCTTCTACAATATTTCCCAAGTAAAGCCAGGCTCTAAAGACACAGAGCTAGCAGAGAAAACCAAGGTGAGTCAAAATGCACATCTTGCATTCACTGTGCTCACAAATTCCCCCATGGTGTAGTGTTGGTACTGTTATGCTGAAATAAATGGGAGTTCTCTCCCTGAGTTGACATGTGACTGCACGTTTTTTACCTGGAAGTGCTCGGAGAATTGATAATTGATGTATGAATGCAATATTCTGTGTTAAGAGGACACTGGGGCACCCAGCTGTGGGTGCAGGCACACAGTGACTTCAGCAATGAATGTGCACAAGCTTTCTACTGATTACATAACAGCTCATTATTTATACTAAAGCAGAGGAACTTCTGTGTCTGACAGGCACTACATGTAACACAAATACACACAGAAGTAGGCATGGGAATATGTGCACATGCAAATACACATACAAATACTCTGTAAGTGTAATGGAACATAAAATTTATTTAATTATCCAGTGCTTAGAATACCCTTTTGAGATAATTATGTTGGATAATTAGCAGTTAAATTCTAGAATGTGTACAGTACTGACTCAACTGAAAGCAATAATAATGGTTCCTTTTTAAAAACCCCTGTGTTTAGTACTTCATTGATCTTTCATATGACTACACACGTCGATACGACCTTCAGAATTCAAGCCATTAGGAAAAAATGTCCATGCTGAAGTGCCACCACAGCTTTGACAATTAATCATTTGGTCAGTACTCTTTAAAGATTTCTACATATTTATATAACCATTAGTCATGTTACAAATTGTTTATAAGCATTTTCATGGAATGTCTTGTGAATAAGGATGGCATTGAATGAAATTTTAAATCTTTTTAATCTGCTGTGAGGCAACCTAAAAAGAAAGGAAAAAAAACTAAGTACTTACCAGAATAATAAAGGTAACAGGTCCAATGAAACTCCAGATAAAATAGTTATCTACATGTAGCCAGCAACTGTTATGGAAGAAAGAGAATGTAAAGTGAAAAGCTGCATTAGCACCTCAGTCTGATACATGGAAAGTGCAAAAATACTTCCTAAGGTAACACTTTGCCAGTAGACAATGATGAACATTGCACAGCATCACTCATTCCATGGACAATACCTAACCCAAAACTCTTCTAATGAACTCTGTATAATAACACAACTGAACCTGAAACTACATCATCAGGAATAACTAACATCAGGAGAAACAAAACCAAAACAAGCTCTCCTTTCAGTCAAAAGGTTTGGTGACATGTGCTATCATGGACTACTGAAACTAACATCAGTAAATAATTTTTGCAGGGTTCCCATGTGATCTTCAAAGTCTGCTTTTAACTTTCTATCATATGTTAAGTACTCACGCCTGAGGAAATGTTCAGATGCCATGTTTTGCTGAATAACAATATGGTATAAATAAAATGCCCCATCTGGGAGTTGAACTGTGGAGAAAGAATACCTAAATACCAGACGAAATGACGTATAAACCTATTAGGGCCAACTTCACTTAGAAATTCATTTTTCATTCAGCCCAGCTCCCTGCTGAATTCTCTTATTTGTCTTTCATCAGCAGCAAAACCAAGCAGCCTTCTTGTAGTCAACAGTATCTTCCCATTCTGTAACTAATTTCATCAAAGGACAAAATAAACACTACTGAAAGGCAAATTCATGCCTCCAGCAACTCAAATCCTCAGAAATGTTTTCTGTCTACCTTCTGTCACTTCCTATATACATCTGTATTTCTGTAAATAAAAGGCTGTGGCTAATTTTAATCCCACTCTACTTGCCTGATAAAATATTATCAAAATAAAACACATAGGTTGGAATATTGTACTGTCATAACTCCAGATGAGAGCTAGCTAGAAGGACAGCTGAACAAAGAGATCTAATGAAGCATTAGCTAAGACTGGATGGTTAGGCTTGTCAGATACTTTAAGTTGAGAAATTTTGCTTAATATACATCAGAGAACAAAAAGTTATTTACTTTTTCAATTTGTTTCAGGTCAGTCTTTTGTGTTAAAAGAAAGACTATAATTTAGAATTGGTCTCTCTAGAGTACAAATCCCCTGAACCTAGAGAATTACAAAAGACTTGATTGTAATTTGTGCACAGCATTGCCATTCTCTTACCAATAAAGCTTTCAGATGGTATTTTAGTCTGTCAGGGACCCTCTGACAGCTAATAGGCTTTAAAAAATTATTCACTTGAAAAACACTCAGGTCACTTGCAATTACTTACGCTTTCTCTGTTCCATAGCTCTTATAGTCAATAGCTGCTGAGACACCAACTACTGTAGCAGGGAAGAGGTAGCCAGCAACATAATAGTACTTCTTTCTAGAATATTCACTTTCAAATACTTCTACTAACATTAGATAAAGCTGCACTCCTTCTAGACACATCCAGGCAAAGGCTGCCAGGAAGAAAAAGTGTAAGAGACCTGCAAAAACCGGACATGCAATCTGCAAAGAAAGAGAGAGATGGAAATGTAAACCACAAAACCTGCACATCATTACCTCTCCAGTGTGCAACAGAACAGCAGACACTTCTATTAGAAACCTTTCACAAATTCAGGATCTTCCCTACCTCAAAACATACTCTGAACGTTTGAAAACACTAATAAATATGTGCTTAGTAGCGACAGAAAATGAATTGGCTGAACAGTGTTAATGAAGATAAGGAAATTGCACCCTCACCTCCCAGCCATCGATTTCAGAGTGGACTTCTTGATTTTATAAGCAACTTTTAATTTTGAAACTGATATGGTTTTAGGACTTACAGTTCAGGTAATCCTGGACATGAACAGTTGGCTCCCTATGCATAATGTGATACTATGTATTTAAAATTATGAAGTGTCTGCCCTGTGTTTTTTGTCTTATGTACTATGGAAAGTTCTATTGTTGTAATAGGAATCAGTTTGAATTCTCTCCCCATTGGCCAAATTCTGGATGAAACTATGCCAAATTTTTAGTTTCAACCCAATGAATCATGTCAGAATTAGTTTTACCAATACTACCAAAATACCTGCTTGAAATGTGAAGTGTAAAAAAGTGTGTATACATATAGAAAAGGCTTTGTACTAATATATATAGTCAATATCTGTCAAGACATTTGAATATATATAGAAAACATATACATGCTCCTAATAGTCAACATTCAATTTCATCTCTTTCAAAACTCTAACCACCTGCTTCATTAATAGTCAGTGTTTCTCAACTGAAAATGAAAAGCATATTTTGGATAGATGCAAATACTGTGTATTGATATATCTATCTTATTTTCATGCTGAGCTTTTTATTTCAGCCTTGATGTGTTAGAGTGCCGAAAGCTTGTCGGTGTTGTCATGTTTTAATTCAAATCTGTTTCAAACAGTCATTTCAGAGAATAATATCAGTACAGAGAGGAAACTTACCTTGTACTCTGTCTTATCGATGCCTATTAGGAAAATGAACTCAGCAATGAATAGGTTGATACAAAGGTTCTTGTGAATAGTGTTACGATCACTTTGCAGGCCACGGAAAAAACAGAATGTGAAGATGCAGATGGCCAGGCAAACAAGAGAGATGACAATTCCCACCCAGGTGATGACAGTGAGGAGCAATTCGTGCACTCCATCTTTGTACTAGAAATAACCGAGAATGGAGAAAATTAATATGACTCTTTATGAGTATAAACAAAAACCTATTTTCACAGGTATCCAGAAAAGTTTCTTGTTCATTACATGAGATGGGCAAAATGCACTCAGTAATTTCTCAGTCTCAGGTCAGCATCCCAGATTAGAGTAAGTAGAAGAAGAGCAGGTCTGAGAGAAAAATGTGACTATTTTATCCAGATCAGATAACATTTTTACTTTTCTTATGGCACACTGCAGACTGGTTGGAAATACAAGCAGAGAAACATAACATTTTTAAGGAATCTCTAGGCTTTGATGAATGGAGAGAGGAGAGCTTTCCCTGGGACTTCCTATGAGGGCACATGTTCTTTCCTACAGACTTGCAACTCCACAGCAGAGAATAAAACAATGTTTTACACACCGATCAGGACAAAACTCAGAATATGCTGCACGTGTGATTCTGGCTTTGATCTCATGTTTAGCTAATGGAGATTCCTTGCTGCAGTTCTTTGCAATGATGCTTTCAAATACAATGGCTTTGTGAAAAGTCCCATATCCCTGCAAATATGGCATGCTCCGCTTCCTCTGACATGCAGGAAGTGCTTTAAATAGGCAACAAAATTTCTGACTATGAAGAAGTGTTTAAACAATCAGTATGGAAGGTCCTTGACCTTCCTCACCAAGGAGAGCTGGCACCTGGGCTCGCAGGGAACAGCCAGCACAGCTGTCTCAACAGACACGTTCCATCTGTACTGAGGGAGAGTCTATAAAATGGTTGTAAGATTGGTCAGTAACTTTAAAATATGGCTTGTAGAAAACTCTCGTCCTTCCTTGCTTTCTGTTCCCTGTTCCTCTGCTTGCAGCTTTATGGATGAGGAAGAAAAGTGCTACAGAAAGCAGATTCCTTTGGAAAGAGTGGGTAGGAGCTGCAAACACTAAACTAACTTCAGTTTTGGATCTTGCAAAAATTTAAAACTAAGTCTTTTAAGTCTTTTCCCTGCTGATGGCTGGAAACATCGTTACCTACCACAATTTCCCGACGAGCCATAAGAATTGCAAAGTTGGTGAGGTGACTGCAAGCACATGTCGTATGAGTTTTATTTGTGTCAACCAGTTTGCAGCCTTGAGTTGACCAGTATCCCATCATAGTCCTCTCTGAATAGTTCCAGAAGGAACAATTTGCATTGAAATAGTTGTCAGGCTGGGAGATAAAAGGATAACATAAAATGAGGATTTTACACACTAAGATGGCAATAACAATTGTTTAATATGTGTAAAGGGTAATTTAGATTAAACTTTGCATGTTTTGGACAATAAAGTCTTCCATCAGCAAAACTGTGGACTATGTTGCACAAGGAAGACATCTAGTTTAAAAGGGACTTTACAGTCCAAGGCACTCTGAAGTGTAGTCTCAATTACTGTAGACTCAATTTTAAACAATTACAATTTTTATGCATGGATGGTACATTATAGCTATTTTTGCATTCTGTAAAGTTAGGACTGTGAATTTATTCTGCAGATATTTTTTTCCTGTAATTGACAATTTGAAAATAGGATCTTTTTCCTTTGATTCTCACCTTTGGTCAAGCCAAAGTCATGCGAACATGAAAAAAGTTCACTCCTCAATGCCCATTTACTTTAATGAAAAACAATCCAACCAGATTTGTAAAACCAGGCAAAATAAAGGAAAATCTAACCATATTTTCTTTATCACAGCAGTGAATGTCTACTTTCCCCACGTGAGACATGAAAAGAGAAAGGGCCAAACTTAAAAGCAAAGAAACACGTCAAATAAGATACCATGAGGAAAATATACATAAATTCAAAGTATAACAAACCAGGATACTATAGTTTATCCTTTACTGAATAATGCAATTTGAACAATTTGTATAAGCTTCCATAATTTGGTCCAAAATTAATGTAAAAAGTTAAAGCGTCAATAAAACTTGCTACATCAAACTATCAAGAACCTTAAGAGTTATTTTCTATCCCACTGCTAAGGTAAGAGTTAATTTTCAGTTAGAAACAAATTAGTCATTTACATTTTCACGGTGATTACTGAATTAGCTTTCATTAAGAATACACTTAAGTTCTAATAATCACTGAACCAGGCTCATTTAATTTTATGTTCACAGACTTGTTTCTCTGACCTAGTCCAACATTTAAAATTCAAATGGAAAAAAAAAATGTTCTTTTTCTGCATTGCTTTTCTCTTTTGCTGATTTTGTGACCTTCCCATTAATTCATCAGCACAACTCACATCGATGTGCTCCAGTGTGAAATGCACGGGATCAGTCAGGTACACCCGGCTCGACTCCTTGTTGATGGAGGCTGCGATGACGTGCGAGTTGACGGCGATTGTGCTGTTCTGCCCCGCCAAGTCACTGCTTAACTTTATGGTTGCATTTTCAGTACTCAGGAACCGACCCAAACTTTTGTAAATAATGAAAACCAGTTTGGCTAATCCTACAAAAGAAAAACAAAACAAAAAACAAACCATCATCACGCTACAGAGGTCTACAGAAAGTCAGCGACCTGTACTCTAATGACAATTAAGCATCAGTAAACTGAGAGGTATTTTCAGGCCATGGATTTGGGAAGAAACGACCAGGTACCCATGATCATCAAGAAAAAGCCACAGAGCAGCTTTTTGGGGTTTTGTTTTACGGTTTTAACTAGGTAAGGTAGGTTTTATAGTAGTTAATGGAGTCCCAGCGTTCTGTGCCCAAGGCTCACCGTTCCTGCTGTTCTGTTTCATGGTTCGTGCAGAGAGCTGAATCCAGTTGCCTCCTTTTCCACCCTGAGGAAATCGCAAGTCCTGCACCTGGCCCTCAGTAGAAAGCACTGCAACATCCAAAACTAAGCAGACCAGGGGAAGACAGAGGAGGAGAGTGGGGGGAGAAAGTGTTAAAAAAGGAGAATGCAGAGAAAGTCTCTTGGCCAGATTACAATATGCCAGACGACAATTTTTTCCCCTAGGACTCTATTTAGTTTTCTCACACGACTGTCTGTAAGGCAGATTTGTACTGCATGCTTCAATCACCCAGACTTAGCTTCTTTAACTAAATCTAATGCACACTGCTAAAATGACAGCATTTTGGTAGTGATAACATGACATCAAACCTTGTTCAAATTTGTGCCCACAAAACATCCACTGAACACATATGTTGCAAAAAAATGTTAGTTTTGAAGATCTTAATGTGTATGCAGTATCTTCTGCTGACAAATCTAGACTTTGAGTATTGATTTAGATAAAAAGAGATTTATTAAACAGTCAGCAAAGAATACCTAAGTATGTGCATGCCATGTATTTAGCTAAATCATTATATGTAGCTAAAAATTATTTCCCTTTTCCTACATCTAATTCTGTATATTTATAGGAAAACATTTTATTAGTTCTGCTAATAAACATTTAAATTGAAAAATCAGATGCCACTCAGCCATACTTAAGTATTATTTTTATAACACCTTGTATATTGGGAAAATTTTATGGGATTACCATTGATGCTGGATTTCCTTGGATAGATAAAATCATACAGGTGAGAGTGAACAATTGGTCGACAAAATCTATATTATATTAAACCAGAATAGCTACAGCTCTGAACTACAGACTGACAAAAGGTATGAAATTAGGAGATTGCTTCTCTTTCTCCAAGCCATACATACATATGTGCACTAGGAATTCAGTCTTCCATGGCATCAGGAAAGTGTTATTATGAAATGAAGACAGCTTATCACAAGAAGCAATATTCAGTGTCCACTCATCTCTATGGAGCTGCCTGTGTACATCCAAAGGCAGATCTGTGAATCTACCCTTCAAAACAACTGGTGCAGGTCCTTTGATAACAGACTGTGAGACTTTTCCCCATCCTTTCCCAGTATCTTCCTACTCAATTAAAAATTATGTAGAATCATCTTCTATGGCTACAAATAGACAGACACTGAAAAGTCTCATTTCTGTAGTCTGTTCCAAGTCTCTGTCTTGGTACTCTGCATATTAGCAGACTTTCAGGTTCCTTGTACCTCACAGAGACTACATTAATCTCTGTAATAAGGAATTTTAATTTTATGCATAGCAATGATTTTTGCTTTAACACATCCTGCACTACAATATTTGCACATTTCTAAAACCGAACCCTTTCATTTCTCTGTCACCATTTAAATTCTAAATTACACTCCAACTATCTCCAGCTGTTTTGCAGTCTCTGGAGCATAGCTATTCTGCATTATGGGAGATGTAGTTCACTGAACACATTTTTACATGAAGGTAGTCATGTTTAATATAAACATTTGGCCTATGCTGAGTGCCTAAAATTTAACTGGCATAGTACATTGAATTCATTAGGAACAGTTTATATTTAAAAGAAAGGTATTTTCTGCAGCTCTACAGAAAGCAGTTACCTCAAAAAAAATCCATATTCTGCTTTTTAAGCACTCCTCATATCTACGCATTCTGCTAATGATTTTTCAGGATAAAGCGACTTTGTAACATCAACTTTCCACTTTATAATGTACTAATGACACTAAAGAAGAAGGCTAATTTCAAAGAACCAAACAAGAAAAGTGTGCTTTCACTGCTTTGGAGCACTCACTTTTCCATCAAACATTGCACAGCTCAGCCTTCAGAAAGTATGTTGCTATTTGGAGTTCTTTTCCCTCCCTTTGTGTAAAGCAATACAGAGCTCTTTAACTCATGCTTGATAAGAAGTTTACTTACCAATATTTTCTGTGGGCATTGAGACTCTACTTGGTTCTACAAGATTATCAGCCAAGACAAAAGCCCCTTCTTCTAATGTATCAAGTAACATTGTGGCTGCATGGGCTTGTTCTGAAGAATTCATGTCCTTCCAGGACTCCAGAGCTTCAGGCCTAAGCAAGTTGTCCACTGTGTCCACAACTGCCTGCATCCATTAGAAAACTATCATTAGGTCTGAAGCCCTAGGCAGCTGAGGAAAATTCCCAATGTTATATGGCAACAATTATAATACTTAACTGTCAGAATGATTTACTGTGATTTAATGGCACAAGAACACGATTTTCAACATTAATATATTTTCCATCTGCTTGTTGGATTAGCATGAATAGAAGCGCAGCTAGCCACTAGCATTGTGTGGTCTCTAAGCAGTAAACATGCAAATTTGACTTGTTTTGTATCAGATAAAAGCATGGTATTATTAATGTGCTGAAAAATGTAAAAATAAATGCCAGAAGTCTTGCCTGAAGCTTTCCTCTTAATGTCAAAGTGTATAACTTCTATTTAAAAACACTAATGCCAAAATTAGCACTCCACAGTTTAGGCTAAAATGACAATAATACTTCTCTGGAAACTGAGCCCCACTAGTGCAGCCACAGCACTATAAACCACTTGTCTATGACAAATAGAGCTTCTTTATTACAGGAGGCATGAAATGAAGCTCACTCAGCGGACATAAATTAGCTCTGGCCACTCTCACTCCCCCTCCTGTTGCTGTACCTGTTCACAGACATTTAGAAGGATTACCAACTCCCATTCCTGCACAAAGGTCAGTTAGAAAAGGAAATCAATAGAGCAAACAAGATGTCCACTGACCGTTCCTGTTATCAGTGATGGCAAAACTGCAAAGCTGAGTAAAAGCTGCTATTTAAAAAAGTTTTACTTGTAACAACTCTATCATCATGCTTTAAGGTTCACTGAGCTGCATATAAGGTAATAATAAATAAGGAAGAAGAATAATTCAGTGACATGATTACATTATTTTACAAAATAATCCAATCAGAGTAATCAGGAAATCAATTGAGGGCAGGCTTTTACATTAATGCATAATCTTTGCTGTGCGCCGAGTGTGCTGTGCATTGAGTACACCAGGCACTGCTCTAAAACCCTGTTTACTCTGTCCCATTTACCTATTCCTAATGTGTCATTAAGCATATATATAATTTGTTTGATCAATTTAAAAGCATTGGAAATGGAAACAGAACACATTATACAAACAGAAAGATGTCAGTCTGGAGTACTATATTGTGCAAACAAACGAATGGGAAAACTTGGTCAAGGCTATTGTCAGAGCAGGATTAATTAGCCTAATCCATTTCAATATCCTCTTTCTGTCTGCACTGTGAGCCACCACGGCCTTCCTGGCAGGTGGGAGATACTTGGAAGTGCCGTTAAAGTCTTTTTTCTTTCTCTAATGGGAGACAGAATAGTCAAAACGCTGCAGCCATGAACTAGAGTGGAACAGAAATTGGTCTGCAGAGGCCAGATTCATTAGTCACTAAGAAATACAGATTGGAGCCTCTAATCTGAGGTACAAATGAATTCTCTGTCACAAAGTGGGAACTTGCTTCATTTGCATAGTGTAAGTCAGCTTTTGATTTGTAATTTCAAGAGTTTTATTAGTCTTATCTAAGCAGAGAAGCCCATTTGAGACCTACAGAAAATGACACCAGTTGGAAATTAAGGTTCTGCTCTGGTTTCTCATGTATTGCCATATAGCACTGACGGTAGGCATTCATTGATACAATACGGTTTTCGTTTATTGTGGGAGAACCTAACTGCATTTTCCTTGTGGAAAATCATCACCTGCCCAGTAATATTTCTAAGGTGCTTCTCCTCTCAGAGACAAATGAATGGAAAAAACCCCACAGTCCCTGTGGCACAGCTGTTGGAGCAGCCCCGTTACTGCTCTTCTCACCATCCTGTTTACCAATGAAAAGGAGGCAGAAAAACTCACTCTACCAAGCCACATCTGCTGGATGACCCTTTCCTATTAAAAATATTTTCTAATAAAAACCTATTAAAATTATTATTACTTATGAAACAAATTTCTTTCCAGATCTTTGTCCTTTTTCTCAAATTTCTGTGTAACTGGACATCTCCCATCCACTTCCAAGGCTTTAGGATAAAAGACAGGAGTGTTCTGTACAATGAAATCTCTTTTCAGTTATAATCTGAATTTTTTTATTATGATCTAAAGTATTTCAAAATTCTTTCCAAAAATAATTTTACATTTCATTTCAGAGGGTATAAGTAAAAATTAGCATTTTAAAAGAAGTCTTGAAAAAATGTGCAAGAAAATCTTTCAGAGCCAGACATGTATGTTCTAGGACCTTTTTCTCCCCTTCCTAGGGGTGGCTTTACTGGCATTGTACTGTAGAAAAGAAGCTGGCCACTACAGGCAACCATTCTACACCTGATGAAAGGAACTGGAAATCAGGTAGCAATGTGTTACATGCCTCCTATACAGCCTGGTTAATGGGACACATGGCAGACATTTTACTAGTGAAGTTAGAGAAATGTTTGTCTTTGCATTGTATCCTCAAGTCACTGAATTGTAACAATTCTTAAAACTGTAAGAGAGAGTGATTTTACTAGGCATAAGAATAGACACAAAACAAGCTATATAACATACATTTTTCTCACAAGCAAATTAACTCCAAACAGTCTTTGATATAAAGTTCTACCAAGGTGAACTATTTTCTTTGAGTTGCAAGCTTTTCCCCCCTACCCAAAATTTTATTACAAGAGAGATGTTACTTCCGATTCAAATAATAATCCCTTCTGCTTTTTTAGTTTTGAACAAGTTAAGGTACAAGAGGTATGAACTTTGATCTTTTTTTTTTTCTGAGTGTTATACCTGTGCAAAGCCAACATTTGTAAAGTTGATATGGGGCACAATACACATTTATCAAAGACTGAAATACATAGGATCATGCAGCAAGATGATAAAGCGTGGCAGGTTGCTGAAGCAGGGAGAAAGCAGGGTGACAGCACAGGAGATATACCTTAAGGTAAGCCCTGCACGTCTTCTCTCGTTTTTGGAGCTTTTTAATAAGGAAAAAGAAAATCAGAAGTTAGAAAGATTCTGGAAAACTTCAGAAAGAGAAAAAATAATACTCTGCTGTTTCAAATCCTGATTTTGAATGATAGCCTGGGCATTAATCTAGCTTCTGTCCATGATGACTACAAAAGAACATCACACAGGAAATGCTTTGGCTCAACTGTGGTTTAAGCCCAGCTGGCAACCGAGTACCACACAGCCAATTGCTCATTTCCTCACCAGCAGGAATGGGGAAAGAATCACAAGGGTAAAACTGAGAAAATCCATGAGCTGAGATAAACACAGTTCAATAGGTAAAACAAAAGCTGTGCATAAAAATAAAATAATCCAGGGAATTAAGCTCTGCTTCCCATGGGTAGGCAGGTGTTCAGCCATTCCCAGAAAAGCCAAGCTCCATCACTTGTAATGGTTTCTTGGGAAGACAAGCACTGTAACTTCAAAGTCCCCCACTTCTTCCTAATTCCCACTAGCTTTATATGCTGAGTATGATGTCACATAGTCTGGAAAAGCCCTTTGCTCAGTTGGGCTCAGAGGTCCCAGCTGTCCATGCACTCCCAAATTCCTTGTCAGTGCGTCAGTACAAAAAGAAGAAAACGCTGTGGAAGTGCTGCTCAGCATTAACAAAAACACTTTCATATTATCAAAGATATGAAAGATATATTTCAGCACAGATCCAAAACTAGCCACTGAGAAGAAAATTAACTCTACCCCAGCCAAAAGCAGCACAGAACCTTTACTCAGGTGTCTAGATATCTTTTGCCCAAATGGTGGGATTTGTATGAAAAGGTCAAAGGAAAAAATCCGTGTGTGGGCACTCGATCTGCCTCTGGGAAAACTATATTAAGGGCATCTAGGGACTGTAAATAAAACTGTTGCTAAAATAACAGAAAAGTGCATGGATCTCTCTCTCTTTCTAAAGGAGGATGAAAAAATATTTCATTTGTGGCTTGCTGACTAGGCTCATGCAAGGAAGAGTCTGAGAAATACAGCATTTCCTCTGAGAAAAAGAGGAAATGTAATAACACTGTAATTTGTATTTAAACCACAAAGACACATTTTCTCTGAAATGTTTCTTGGAACATGTTTCCAGAGAAAACATTAATTCACATCTTAGATATGTGTAGTAAGGCATTTTATTAAAGATCAATTATAAGTCATGTTGGTGTCTTTAGGAGTCTAAGAAAGTGCTATTATTCTGCAGGAAGTTGGATTAAAATAAAAACCTGCACCTATGCCTAATTCCACTGACTTTATTACATGTTCAGGGTTAAAAGGATCACTGGATAAACATGCTGATTTGTTACAGAATTTCTGAGAACTAATACTCATTTCCCTCACACTAGTTATAATGCATTCCAGATTTTAATATGGGACACAGCTATGTATTTCAGGACCAGTCAGCTATTGTGAATTATATCTTATTCCCTAAAGAAGGTAATTACAACTTTCCGCTGTGTATTTACTGCTGTTTTCTCTCATACACTTATTCCAGAACGATACATATGCAGGAACAAAGTATAGAATAATATTTCTGAAAGGAAAAAAATACCAAACCCGAGAGCAATTGTTATCCCAGCAGGAGGAGGTGATGGGAGGTGTGTACCTTGTTATAACTCCTTCCAGCAGAGTCTTTTTCACTGGGCCGTAGTTCCTGAAGCTGAGCATCCAGAATGTCCACGAGCTGTTCCATCAGCCTCACTGATGAGCTAACATCGCCAGCAAAGACTGGTCCTTTGGTATGTTTAGCCAGTTCATTGGCCAGACTAGCAGCATTTTCTCCACTTCTGATCTGAAATGACAGTTTATATTATCTCAGCAGGGCCCCTTGTTCTGCTTGCGGCTCCTAATTCCAATTCCCTGTGTACCTTTGTTGTGGTGAAATAACCATTTGCACATACATTGAAATCTGTAACTAATTGAGACCAATAACGTTCTCTTTATCTCAGAAGATTAAAGGTTCTTAGATCTGTGACACACAAAAGCAGTTCTTAACAGCCATCAAACCCAGAAATCTGAGTGGGACTTTTGGGCTCAATCTTCTATTCATCCTCACTTTTATTTTACTGCCATTATCAGACAGTAAGAAATCTGTTTGTTCATACCAGTGCTTGAGGCATTTGAAAGTCAAGTAGCCTTGTACTGACAACAAATTATCCAGTTTTCATAAACTTTGTAAATCTCAGTAGGGAAGGAAAACACAGAAAGTGGTTCTGTGGTCTAATCATACTGTTATCAATGCACTCAGGCAAAAATCTATTTATAACAGTGTAATTTTTACTGAACAAAAAAACCCCTTGTTGTATACCACGGGTTTTGCTGTGTGTTGTATAATATTCTGATTTTTTAAGCAAATATTGCTTTTGGTTTTTGAAAACAAGCAAAGCTACTTTGTTTTAAATAGTGATAAGAACAAGTAATCACAAATTCAATGTAAGAATTTAGAGAGAGCATACTAAAACACACATAAGAGCCTCTCTGTCGGCCAATGCTTACACATGGAGTACACATACCTCCTTCTTTTAATGAACACAGAGTAATAAAGACAACTTCAACAAACTGAAATATTAATGCTCAGAGTTAAAATCCTTAATCACTAGTGTAGCCCAGATTAAAAGGTTTCAACCAACCTTCTGAGCCAGCTGATTTACCCAGTGTGAGGTACAGTTGCTAAGATCAGGGCCTTTGGGGTTCCACATTCCCGTTAAGACCACGCAGAGATACGAGGCAGTTCCTACAACAGATGTAGAAAACTACAGTGAAATGGAAACCATTTTTCTGCATGCATTCAGGAAATTGGCTACACTGTGCTCCTAAACAACATTCAGTTCTGAATGCTGCTAATGGTAGTACTTGACAATAATTGACAAAAACGTAAGGAAATAATGTAGATTACAAAGGGCAATAAAAAAAGTCAGTGAAAAGTACCAGACGTTTTCTGCAAACAAACAAAAAGCCCTTGATTTTTCCTGGAGCTCATCCAGAGGGGAGTTCATAATGAGAAAGGCAGCTGTAAGCATATTTCACAACAATCCTCAAGCAAGGCCCTAAAATTTGACCTGGATTCACAAAAGTGCAAGCGCAAGGTAATTCTGTGGCTATACTCAAGTGACGTTTGCAGATTATAACTGGACCACTGCTGGTAGATACTGCACTCTCTGGGTAACAAAAATTCATGTGATAGCCTGAGATCAAAAAAATATTCATCATGAGAGAGCTGCACATTGCTTTTGATATGTCTGCTTGAAATCAATATATATTTTTAAAGGCAATACCTCGTGTTCCTTTGGGGCAAGGGCGTTCAACCATCATTCCTCTTTGTGTCTGAGGCCAGCTAATCCCCCTGGCCTCAGTTGGTTCACAGAATCTCTCTGGCAAAGGGAAGAAACTTGTCACGGGGGGAATTTTTGTAGTGGAAATGGGGGGTGGTGGTGGTTTGGGTCCTCTGCTTCCTTCCTTTGTTCCTCCAGCTGATGTTGTGCTTATGGGACCTCTCTGTGACGTAGTGCTAGTGGTTGACACTGTGGTTTTGTAAAGCTCTGCTGAAGAAGTTATTGTCACTGCTGTGGTAGGCACTGCACAGGGAAAAATCAGAGTAATAATAAAGTAAATAATTTCAGAATTATATATAAAAAAAGTTATTTAAAAGTTATTTATATAGCTTTCAAGGATTCTCTGGTGTCTCCTTTTCTTTATCTTAATATTACTCTTACTGCTATTCCGGGTGCTTAAGACACAACTTTGACTTTATTTTGAGTTTATTTTTTTTTTCAATCCCATCTCATACTGTTATGACGTTTCAGCACATTCTCCAAATAATCTCTTCTGTAATAAAAATTGATAGTCACATTTCTAAAAGCTGAAAGGCATACTAGTGAGTTATCAGTACATAACAAACACACTCAAAGCAATTAAAGATTACTTAATCACATTTGCAGCAGGAACAACTCAATAGATAGAATCATTGGAATCAGTGTGCCGTGAACAATGTAGTCCAGCT
This sequence comes from Anthoscopus minutus, assembly GCA_013399455.1. Lineage (NCBI taxonomy): Eukaryota > Metazoa > Chordata > Aves > Passeriformes > Paridae > Anthoscopus > Anthoscopus minutus. The sequence continues at coordinate 164,315 of VWYI01035351.1, read as the reverse complement.
TTAACAACAAAGGCAGCGGGCTGTATCTAACGAGATTGTTTTTGAAAAACAGACCCCAAAACTTCAAGTCACCCAGCACACACCTTCCAGAGCAATAATTATGATAACATCTTCCTACCCAGCAGTCATTCTGCTTGAGAGAGCTGCATGCCCTATTAGCTCCAAACAGAGGCAGCACCCAGCAGGTACAAGCATTTTCCTCTTTGAACATTTGGGGCCTTAAACATCCTTTTTGGATAAAGCAGGTATGAAAGCACAATTCATACAAGCCACACTGGCTTGTTCACTGGCAAGGAGAGAGTTTTCATCTTTTATGAAACACCAGGACAGGCTTAGGCCAAATCCCTCCTGCTCAGGATGTGAAGCTGCTCCTGCCACTGACCCACAGCAGGAACTCATGGCTGGAGCTGCTGAGGTACAGCCCAAGCCATGCCAGGCTTTTCAGGCTTTGGAGAGATAATGTAAGTTAATGCTAGTGGAGTCTGGAATGGCTGTGCAAAACCTTCACATGTATACTGAGCAACAATGCAAGTGACCAAACCAGCTGCAACACTTATTATTTCCAAATATTCATTAGTGTTCAAAATGCTTTACAGGCACAGAAAAGTACAGATGCTTGCGCTGAGTGCAAATAAGCTCATGAAAAATACTTTTAGCTTTCTTCTTTCTCTTTTTTTCTTGTTCTGCTAGGCTCTTGAACTCTGACTTACTGGACAATGCAGCTTCTCTAAATTAAATCATAAATAAAATAAAACCAAAAGAAGAGCAGTCTCACCTTTTTCAGCAGTTGTTTTCTAAGTTAGTATTTTGCATAATTCTAAATTTCAGCAGTTTGCAAATAATAATTTTCTCAAATTATTCCCTTTTTCAATTATGTTCCACTTAGATTAGAGGTTTAAAACATTAATTTAGTTTTTTATTTTCACATGAATTTAGGGTGAAGTTTTGAGTGTCATTATCTGTTTTTCAAGACTAAAGGCAAAGATGTGCCTCTCGTCCCTTTCCTGCTCACAAACTTCTGTGGAGCCTGTCTTCTCTTCAGTCTCATTCTTGGCTGGTTGAACACAGCCTGTGTAATTGTGCTGAACTTGTGGTGTAGCTAGCTACTGTTGAAACCCTCAGATCTGTTCTGCAAGTGCTTGCCTGACATCTTGTGAAACTGCTCTAATTTGCTTTTGATTACAATAAACCCAGCCTTCTAGTGCTTCCCCAATTAACATTTGTCAAAAGCATTTGCAATCACTTGCACAAGTGTCAGGCAAGGCCTGCCGAATCAGGTCCTCAGGAACAGGGAATTCGTGGGGATGGAGAATGATGCAGGGGACAGCCAATTATTACAATCCATCCCTTAATGTACTCTGCTAATTAATACATATTTAAACATCAAAATGTTTATTAGCATTATTGCAATTACTACTCCAACCTTGTAATGTTTAGGACAGTTTTGTCTCAGGAGCAAAACAGCAGAGTCAGAATTCATAAAACACTGAAGTTCAGTGGTGAGGTAACAATTTTCAGAACATATTTGGTGTTGTACCCTGAGCTAAAATAACTCTGCTGTCATTACACAACTTTTGTTGTGTACAATTTTTATGATATCCACTAAAATCAATTTCAAAGCCTATCTATCACCCATGATTCAAAAATGACCTGCATAGCATGGTAGTACAACATAGAAATATAGTAACCTCACATTGTAAGAGAAAAACTTTAAAGCACTTCTCTCAAAAAAACCTGAAAAAAACCTGCAGATAACTTCTAAGAGCTTTTCTCTTTAATCAAATTTTAAAAAAGAAGTCAGCTTATTTAAGAATGCACCAGGAAACTTCAGACAGTGCTGGAAGTCTGGGAAAGACAGTGGCTGAAAAATAAGAAGCAATAGAACACATCACTTCAAGGAATATATCTAGCTTTTAGAAGGCAGGTCATTTTGTCTTTAATGACCTGTGGGAAGTTAATCTGCTTGGCCATTCTCCTGAGCTGCAAGAAGACACATGACAGCTGCCACCACCTGATGTGCCCCGTTCTGAGAGCTGAGGGCGGTGGCATCTGCAGGCTCTGCCTTGCAGAGCACTTTGCCAATACAGGATAATGGCAGTGATGATTAATAGGCTGCAACTGGGAAGAAGAACAAACTCCATGTCAAGGTGATTAACCTATTGTTCTAGGCAGCAGGGGTGAAGATATGTAGTTTTTGTCCAACTCCAAAAAAGCCACTTTTACAATGCAAGATTCTATTTTGACTTTTTGACTAGGCTTGATATGCTGAGGCGAAAACCGAAACCTCTTCTGCCTCCTTTTTCATTAAGAATAGGTTATTCTTATTATCAGCTGAAGACAGATATTAAAATTAAGAGAATAAGAGAAAAGAGCAATAAGAAGTCAATCCAAAGACTCAAATGGAGGTATAATTAATTTACATTTGTTTAATGCAGTTCCTAACAGCTGACTTAAACAGTTTTGTATCCTATCTGTTACTAAAAATGAAGACACAACTGGAGTAAAACTTAACACCTGTTTAGCAGTGTGACGTCTACAAAAACACAATTGCTGTAGGACAGCAGGGGAATAGTAACTTTCTTTCCCGAACTAACAGTGAAGAGCAGATTTAGAGAAGGCACACAAGCTATCTAGTATTCCTTGCCAATAGGTTTCTATTCTAGTCAGGCATAAAATAAGTTTGAAAAAAAAGAAAAACTAAACCAAGCCAAATCAAAAATACCCTCACCCAAAATACAACTCTAACTTAGATTTACAACTGTGTTAATTGTAATGCCCAAATAATTTGCCACTTCTGAAAACGGTTTCATTCTCTCCTCTGTCATCCAGGTCATTTGAGAAATCAGCTGCATGTATTTTTCAGTTAAATGTATACTACAGGTCAGGTATTTCAATTTATTCAGACACATGAAAGTGTATGCGCCCATTAATAAAGTATCATACATGGAGCTGCTACGTCAAGCAACAGAGATCAGAAACCTGTACAAATCATAATTTTCCTGCCATCTGCCTATTACTGCTCTGTACCTGTTTTTGTGTTCAGTGAAGAGCAGGGAAGGTACAAAGAGTCATCAAATTACGTATAGGTGACTCCAGCTATTATGCTAGCCACTTCTGTTGACAGTGCCAAATCCCATTCAATTGAAAGTGAAATGTTTACACAGCCATTTGTAAAGTTATACCTTTAAAATGGTAACATGTGACAAAAATAAATTAGCAAAATACCTGTGGTTAAGAAATATGCTATCTGGTCCCAGTCATATTGTTTTCCCTTGTACAACCACTTTTTCATTCATCTGTAGTCTATCAGGTTTGATATACGAGTCCAGACCCAATTTACCTAACTTGCTGCATGACTTTCTTGTAGACTCTTGGTGCTGCTGCACTGGTTTCCTATTACTTCAAGCCCTTGGTGATGCTACTCTCTGAGTTTCTGTTCTGCCCACACTCACAGCATCCATCTCTTCCTGCAGTGATCCCATAATACTTAATGTTGGGTATCACAGCACAAAACTCCAGTTTGAACAGTTAGCACAAATTGGGACGAGTGTAGATGAAACCTCTCCGTAATGCACTAACACAGAACAAAAGGATTTATCTTCCTTTTGTTACCAAGGAAACCTTACAATGTAATGCTCATATTCACTTTTTAGAGGGAAAATTCCCTCATTCTTCCTGATCTTTTAACTCAGAATTCCTTTAAAAATTCCTGCTTCAGCAAGGATTCATTTGGATCCTTGGTACCTCCTGTAGAAAGAATGTAACTGGATATATCAACCAAATTTTCCAGGGACTCTGGTCTGTCTCAAATTTTTCAGTGGCTGTTTGCTAGGCATGATGTGATGTATTTTATTTCATTTTTAAATCAGAGGTTTTGATTTTCAAATGCTTTTTGCACCTAACCTTAGCAAACATGCTCTTCTGCTACATCTGAGTGGTACTTGACAGCTGTAGCTCTGACAACCATTTCTACATTTATGGCAGAGATGCAGCAGCTGCAGGCTGGATGTTCCACACGCAGCATTGCCTTGGCAGACACCTTGCAAATGCACCATCTTGGCAGACACAAGCACTGCTGAAACAGGAGGACCCCTTGCAAATGCAGTTGCGGCATTTGCTCATCATCAGATGTGCAGACCTGGAGCTCAGGGACATGGTTCAGTGGTGGACTTGGCAGGGCAAGTTTTATGGTTGGACTTAATGATCTTTCCATCATTCTATGATACATTTGTGTACTGCAATGTCCGAGAGAAGCAAGAAGAAAAATAACATAAAAAGAATGAGGTTAAGGGGAAAGTTCTAAGGTCAGCAGACCCCACTGTCTGAGTACTAAAGCAGTAGTTTGTCTCCAGCATCTACAGTTTCAGATATCTGAAGATTTTCTCCTGAAGACTAAGAAAATAAGGATACAGGGAAAGTTGCAAGAAGAGAAAATGGTGAAGGTTTGCAGCAAAAGCAAGGTCAACATTAGGTTAATCACAGCGGTATTTCAGAGGTTTCCACAGGGAGATTTAAAAATGAAGGAGACAGCAGAGAAAACAAAGCCATGAGTTTCAGCATCTGGATTAGCCCAAGTTTTGGCCCTGGGAGCAAATATGAAGGGAAAGTGCAATGCAGGTATGACAAATTCATCTTTCATGCAGGAAGAAAGACTGGTGTTTTTGAAGCACTTGGTAGCTGGACATTGTGGTGTAGACAAAAACTAATATCCAAGACAGATATATAGGGAGGAAAAACTAAAAATCATTGTGTGTCTTATCTATCATTATTTCTCACTTGGCAACAGAGGGAACACAGATTACTGAGTTTTCCACAGTGGTCCCAAGTTAACCATTCAAAAAGAAAGGGCCATGACTTCCAATTTTGAGACACTGACCTTGTGACACCATTAAATACTTGATATTAAAGTACTGTTGCAAAGGACACTGAAAGAAAGTTCTTGTGTTAGGTGACTCACAGAATGTTATCGTAACTCCTATGTTGTTGAGTAGATGATTAAGAAATCTGAGTTGATCACAAAAAACCCAAACCACATTGGAATAAAAGAAGCATGAAAATGCTCTTCATCAAGCATGCTTAAAAGCTGATCTAATTCCATATGTGATAAAAAATCCAAATGTGTATTACACATATAGATCCTCTATATTACAGTCAAAGGACTGAGCTGCAATTTATACAGAATTTATGCTGAAACAGAGAGGAATTGGAAATATAATGGAAATAAATATAAAAGTAGATATTGTAAAGAATTTCTCCTTGCTTTTGTAACAGTACATCTCAAGGACAATTATGTTAGATAATTTTTCCTTCCATTTAGTTGTTTCTAACTACGGGCAATTGGCTTAGGCAAAAGATGAAATGACCTGAAACATATTCTTAGATCTGCAATGTACAAAATTAAAATATTGGATATTGGCTTTATCTAAGGAAAAACTCTGCATGCGAATATATGCATCACATGCTCTAATAAAATGAGTGTCTTCATTTGATTTCTATATATTAAGAAGGCCAGAATCAAAATATATTTACTGATGTCCTAATGCATTTAAAACTCAAACTCATAACTTACTCAAATATTCATTTTTTTTCTTCATGGGTGAATGGGCAAATAGCTCAGAGGAAAGACAAGCACCCTGCAGTGTGCCCTGGACCCATTCTTGCCTAGGTCTAGTTGGGATAAACTATTTCTGGTCCTGCCTTGCACGCCAGCAAGGAACCCAGGAAGAGAAAAGGATGCTGGTAGATGCCCAAATCCAGTTTTTTGAGAGCAGATGGGATGTGGCCAGCACGTTCACTGTAACTTAAGATCTTGAAGACTCTCTCATGATAAAAATATTATGAAATGTCTTGCTGGGGATCTTTTGAGGTTTACTAAAGTGAAGGAAGGATTCCACAAAGCCTCTTCTGTCCCTGCTTTTCCTTTACACTTTTTCTCCTATGCAATGACTTAAAGATTAGCTTTTTTCACATACTCAGCAGCTGCCTGAATGCAAAAGCTATTTAGATTCTGCACCTCCATTTTCTCCTCTTTCTCTTAAAGCTTTGGAGAACTTAAAATGCATCTTTATCTCAATTGAACTGAATGAAAAGTGGAATACATGAGAATGTATGAAAATGAAAGCTTTAATTTTTTTTTAATTACATAGGTGGTTTATATCTCTGCCAAAAGCCTCCCTGAGGAATGGATTTGCTTGATGTACAGAGAGCAAAGCTTGCTGGTTCCCCAAACACCTGGAACCTGCCTGAGCCTGGCCAGGTATTGCCAGGGAGCTCTGCAGGAGACTGGACAGAGCAGCCATAGCTTCAGAGATCACCAACATCTTGGTTCTACACCACCCTGTTCTGCTGCCTCATACGCAGTTTTGGAACTGCTGGAAAAGCTGGAAAAGCTGTATGTGTGTTGCTGTAATTGTGTGCATATTACAGTTTGCACTGCTGGGCATGAATCAGCTTTGCTGAAGCAGGACAGCTACTTTTCATGTGGAGAAGCCATTATTACTACCTTCTTGAAGTAGAAAAAACGGCTGCTAAACATGCATAGCAGTTAGATGAGAGAAGTGAAGTATTACCTTCATTGCTAAAGCAGCTTTTGCTGCATATATCTTCTGCCACAGAGCATTTCTCCTGGTATTTACTCTCCTCTGTAGATGCTAATATATGGCTGCGCCTGTTCATGTCATTTTTAGGGATTTCTGACACACAAAGACCTCAGTTTTTCTTTTCCCTTTTGACAGTTAGTATCCTTCCTTTTAGGAAGTACTGCTAACTTCTAGTGAGCTGGAATAAAATTGTAAAGGGCTTACTGAGAAATCCACTAAAAAGATGTCAGACAATCCTGTCTAACCCGACATTAGAAACTGTGAAAATAAGGCTGCGGAAAAATACTCGTGCTTGGTATTGCACATTAACCCCATATGTCTCCTCTGGGACCTCCCAGCACACATTGCTCTCCACTGCTGGCGCCAAGAAGTTAAAAGGGCTGCGTGTATGCTGTAATCAATTCAGAAAGCAGGTAGCAGCGAGCGGATGGGAACAGGCTTCTGGCTCAGCGTGAAGCAACTCCAACTCAGTTTAGCTATGGGAGTCAAACTGACTGATGGTATAAGGTAAATAATTCCCCAACTCATTCTCAAACACAGAAAAGCTTCATAGTTGTATTTAAATAAAAAAACCGAAAAAACCCGAAAGATAAAAAGAAAAGCACGAGCCTGTAAACCAAATAAAGTAATTCTATTTTTCTTCACAGGTTCTGCAAATTTGTCTTGCACTGCTGTAATGCTGCTCAGCTCAGCACAGAGCAGACAAAAATCCCTTCCTCTCCTTTCCGCCACGAGCTAAATCTACGACCAAAAATATCATAACTTATTTCTCTGCATGGAAACACAAAAAGATCAAAAATGGGTAAAAAAAAAAAGCAATTCTTACCTTGGGCAGGATCAGGTGGGCCAAACTCCAAGGAGTATCGCAGAATGAAGTTGTTATTCCACACATACAGCTGGTTGTCTCTGGGGTTGTAATCCACTGCGGCGATGTACTGGTACTGGTTGGGGAAGGGAACGTCCACGTGCTCGCCTCTGCTTAACCTGGTGTTGTAGATGTAATCGATGGCGTTCCTGCCGGTCTCGCTCTCGTTGTCCTGATACACCGACCGCACCACGTACAGGACACCGCATATCATGAACGCATTGGATGCTGCCCGCTTGTCGTAGGTCGTTTCCCAGGTGGCTTCGAAGCGCAGAGTGTAGGGGTTCAGCTGGCTAATTACGATCATCCCGTTGTTTTGTTCCGTAGCATAAATCACCCACAAGCCGTTTTCATCAACTGCCAAGTCAATGTCAGTCTTTCCTCCCCATCGGTATGGAGAGGTGTCATGGTAATTAGCATAATTGATTATGGCCTCTCCACTCTTAATTCTAGTCCTCAAGTCAAATTTTACTATGTTTCGAGTTCTCTCCTTGTTAAAAAAGACAGCGCCGTCATACACTACAAACCCAGTACCATCCACTCGGTTTGGGAGTTTGTACGTCGTCTGCTGGCGTCCGCTCTGGAAATCCTCCAGGGAAGCATACTCTATCAAAGTATCCGTGCGATACGGAGTCCATGGCATGAAGTAGATTTTATCTGCAGCCTGGAGAGGATCTTTGCACCAAGCACCTGCTTTTTGTTCAGCTTCATATAAATACGGTGAGTCCACAATTGCTTTCAACGTCCCCGGGCAAACAAAAACTAACAGTCACAGAGAGAAGTAAGACAAGAATTATGTCAAATTAAGACCATCTCATTTTAAAAATTAAAAAAAAAAAGAAAGAAAGAAAAAACCAAAAAGGTAGGTAAATCATAATGACTGTGTCAGGAAGAAAAAAAAATCAATTTAATTTGCACTAGATTATACCTTACGTTATAATTAATGCAATTATCACCCTTTATCATCCACTTTTCTTAAAGTTACCATGTTCTTGCTGTACCAGTATGGAAAGTGGATGTGAACTGTTTTCACTAGTACAGACCAAGGCTCAATGGCATACACAGACAGCTGAAAAGGTAGAGCTACTCTTGCATTTTCGTTTCAGACTTTTAGTGAGTACACATTAACGCTCCAGAGCTTTTAACTGGTGTGCAGCAGTGTGCTAGGTCATTTCAGTCCAAAAAAAAAATCGCATCGACTTGTTTAGAACTTTAAGAAGTGGTGAGGCTGAAAAAGGAGGTGCCTCGATTAAAAATAAAGGAACAAAACAAATCATCAGGTATATAGAGAAAGCAATTAGGAGCAGAGAAAACAAAACACAACCAAAGCAATGAATGAAACAGACCAGGAAACCCTGTAACCATGGCATGCTATGGAGAGGGTTCTGGAAGCCAGGCAAGATGACACTTGATTAACAAGAATTTACCCAAGGGTGAGAGAAAGAGAGGGAAAGAAAGACAAAGAGAAAGGGAGAGAAAAAAGCAAGGGAGTCTTCCCTCCAGCCCAAGTACTTCAGACACTATACCCCGCCACCTACTTTAAGCAGCCAAGTCACTTTATTGCAAACAGTCGACTTCTTTATGAGGTGTACTTATGAGATCCTGCTGATTATCATAATATAAGAGTGTTGTGGGGAGGGGAAGGGAAGAGGTTAACATCCATAAGGCACATAACAAGGAGCTGGGGTTTGGACTGTATACGTTATTTACCTTTTTGCTCCACTTCTATTTTAAGCATCGGAAGAAAAATAAAAAAGTGCAAGGAAAAAAGAAAGAAGATTAACATAAATTGACTATTAGTCTAAAAGATTAAATTAGTAACAGACGCTAAATATAGGGAGAATAAGAACTGCACTATATTGGATAAAGAGAAACAGACAACAGGATAACCTAGCAGGAGAGAGATTCTACGGTTACACAAATGAACATGGATCAATCATTTTAGTAGATTAAGGAGGGAATACAGATATGTTGGCATGTAGTTTCATTTAGTGAACCTGAATAAATAATGAATTACTTTACTAATACATACTATATACACTCTTCTTCTTCTAAAAGTATAATGCTAATCAAGGTGGTTTTTAAGCAACATATTAATTTATCATATATGTGCAAGTGCACATATACATATTATATAGATTGATAATTAGAAATACAAAATTGAGTATATTAATTATATAGGTTTGCATATGTGATTATTAAACCTCCTCCATCTTTGCCCCGGACATTTCCCTGCTTTTCTTTCTTGTAAAGAAAGCAGCTTGCACCCTTTGGCTCTCATTAGGCTTTATTTTATTTGTTTTCCTGAATGTTAATCTTGAGAACTTTTGCCACTTCTTAGTCTATAACTGCAAAATCAGACTAGAAGAAATAAGCAAAAACATCTAGAAAAAAAGAAGCAACAGCACAGTAAGCAAGAGGAAAAGAGAAGAAAAAAGTAACAATTAGCTCATTCAGATATTCTCCAGCATCATCGATTAAGCCCGAAACAGCAAGCTGGTATTCAGGGACAGCCATATTTTGTTTAAAACAAACATCCATCCTGCCACCATACATGGAAGATATAAACCAAACCCAATTAACAAAGTTATATTGCTATTGCAATTTTTCCCCAGGAAGTTTTAAAGGAAGTTACAGAATGATATATAGCTGAAGCCCAGCTAGTAAATAGCTTTTCAATAATTATTTGCAATAAAACCTATTTCATATACTCTGTGGCCTGTGAAATATGCTCCCTTGGTTTCATAAAATGACCTGGAAATGACAGATATCCCAATCTGTGTAACAGTAGCTGCTGATACCAGGGAAATGTATCAAAACTATTTGCACAGCTATTACATTTTCAGTATTACAGTATTATCCTGAAGAATGCCTTTGTATGTTTCATATAAAGTTTTGGATTTTCAGTTTCATTTAATAAAATTACATATGATTATTTTGAGAATGGTATTGGCTGATCTGATCTTGTATTTCTTAAGGAAACAATTCCATAACTTTACAGGGGAACTGGAGGGGGTCAATATTTTCAAAATGAGCAGTAGTTTTCCTAGTCTCTGTACTGTTGTACATCTTTAGGCAAAATACTCATTTTTCTGTAATTTGTAATTCTGGATTTATCTGAGTAAACAAAAGATGTATTCTGAGGCGAATTCTTGGGTTTCACCATTAGTATTAATGACTTTCAGACTATTCTGTTTGTGAACTTCTATGCATGTGCTTATTTCTTGCCAAAGAGCAATATTGATACTGTACCTGCTTAGAATTAGTAATAGGAGACGGGGGGGAAAAGACAGGCATAACTAAAATCATTACTGCATGCCTGCTCTGCATGCACTGGTGTGTACAGCTGTACATTTTTCAGGGACAGATGGGCTTATTGAAATAAACAAATGCTGCAAAGCCAAATCAATACACACAGAGAGAAAATAAAACACTTTAAAATGTTTTCTATTGAATCCCTGAGTCCAAAATAGGCTTAAAATAAAAATACACAGATATACAAAATGGCACTTTTGATGTTCTTCTTAATAAAAGGGCTGACTTCCGTTAGTCAAAGTGCCAACATACATCGTGCAGCGTAAGTGAGAGAAATGTCAAGTATTGTACTCTCAATCTCTTTGTAATTTAATCGATAACACTCTTATTATTTCAGGACAAAACAATGCCTATCAAATTAGTCTGGAATTTTTGCTGGAGATCAAAGTAAGTCTCTGAAAAGTTGTTGTGTTGGGGTTTGTTTTTTTGTTTTGTTTTTGTTTTGTTTTGTTTTGTTTGTTTGCACTTTGTGATGCAAAAAAGGAAACATTTATTAAGTATTTTCAAACTTCATTAGATTTTCAAAATTAAGTACTTTCAAATCAGCAAAGCAGCTATGTATTTCTGGAGGCCAGCAAGACATAGAGGAGCTCATAAACTGCATTTTGTACAGGGGTAACAGCAATTCCAGTACATAAGAACTCTCACCTTTCACCACAAAACCTATTATGGTTGCTGCTTGTCATCTTTCATGGACTGAAAGCTACTACTGAAAGTAGAGTATTGTAAATTTTCCAGTCTTGCAGTAAGTTGAAATTCATAAAATAAATGAATGTTGGTTAGAAGTGCTATCATCACTAAACTTCTCCCTTCCTGGGCCCACAAAAGCTTATCCTACCTTCCTAAGTCTCTTACACTGAGACAGCTGCTATTTGCAAATCTAATGATTTAGTCATTCTGTAAATTTATAGAAGCAGCTCTGGAACAAGTAAGGAAATAAAATTTAGACTTGATAACTGTAGTTTACCAGGCTTCAAAAAAAGAAGACTTGGAAAAATATCAGGACAAACAAAAAAAATATCTTTGTGGGACAAGGAAGAGAGAGCTAACAATCAAAATGACTACTGAAGCCCATTGTGATTTGAAATCAATCTTCAAAACTCATTTTAGTAACTGGCAATCTTTTTGATGACTGCTGGCAATGACAGGTGATGCCTCTTACAGTTCTGGAATTGGGCGGTGTCATCACTGTACATGCTGCAGTTGACAAACTCCAAAACTTAAAAGACTTTGAAAAACAGGAAAGCATCCAGAATCCTAAATTATGATAGACACAGAATTACAAAGTTCAAAGGGTAGGCCAGTGCAATTGACAGTAAGCAAAAACAGACACTTTAAAATTAAATAACTACAAGTTAGAGTACAGGGTAGGCCGCGCTGTGGCACTATACTTCTGAAACTGGAAAAGAAAAGATTCCTGGAGATAGCAAAACCCAATCAGGAGAACATATCCACACTTCTCTTCCTAAAACAGCATAAGAAATTATGTTTGAACATTATTTGCATTACATTTTTTCCTCTATGAGCTAGCCTACTGGAACTGGAAACGTAACTTCTTGTCACTTGACTGACCTCAGGTTTTGGAATCAGATGCATTGCCCTCTTTCTGAGAATTTGGGAATGAAAATACTGCTAAAGCAGAAGTGGTCTTTGTGGAACAAAACTTTGGTTAGATTGAGGTAAGACATCACTCCTCAAAAGTGGCACAAGAAGAACAGTTACAACAAGCCACCAATACTACACACAGGAGGAATGGTACTAGGGATCACTGTTTGCAGTAGGCTTCCAAACCTACAGGTGGTACAGGGAAAAAAATCAGCAAGCAACCATTTCACAATGACACAGCAGAAATGAAGAAAAAACAGATGATCTGTGCTTAGCCTTTAACACAGTGAAGGTTCAGTGTGGTGAAGCAGTACAGAGCAGTACTTCAGTTTCAGAATTCTAAATTTTGCAGGAAAGAGTATGGACAGTTTTGACATAGCTTTGCTTATGCCAGAACTCATTTCCTTCCTTTTTCAATATATACTGTCACCACAGTGTTTTTGCATCTCAGACTTGGCCTGTTTCCTGTACCAACAGAAAATACAACTTTGGTTAAGGATTACTGCAGATCAAGAAATTCACGCCTAATAATAACTCAAGGGAATGATCAGTGCACTGCTCAAATTCCATTGCAAGCACAATTTCTCTGCTGAGTTACGGGACGAGAGAGAATTCACTGCAAAGAATAACCTTACAAGAAAGCAAAACCAGTTAAAAGTGTTGAATCTGCAGAACTTTCATGAACATGCATACATGTCAATAAAAAAAAGCATTAATTATTGCAAGGAAATAAGAACTATGTCTAAAGCTACTGAACTTTGGCATTATAAAGAATATTGTACAAAACTGTTGAAGCAGCCATAACTTCACATTTTTCTATTGCATCATGAATTCACTATTTGTTTTCAGTCAAAAACTCTGTTTTGATAGCTGATTCAAGGCACAACTGATATTTAGTCTTTAAATTAAAAGCAAGCATTTCTTTCTCACTCTTTTCCCCTTTGCTTTTAAAGAACATGGTTTGAGTACCTTATTAATGAATTATTCACTCTGAATCTGTGTTGATTTACAACAAAGCACAAAATCCTTTTACAATGTCCCCCAACTGGGTCACTTGCCTCTGAATGTCAGTGCTGGGTTTTGCTCTGCACCCAAAGTAACCACAGCAGCAGGTAGCCTTTCAAGTAGATCATGATTAAAATTGAAGTCAATTCCTCCTTTACAAGTCTGTGAGCCAAGCCAATTTGTCAGCAACTGGTTGTGGGCAAAAGTACAAATTTCTATCTGGCCTATTGAATAGCTAATTTGAGTTTGTTTTCTGGAAAAACAGTAGCCTTAAAAGCCAAACACTTAAGAACACAGACAGACACTTGGCCAGCATCACACCATGGCTTCTTTCCACACTTTGTGAAGCTAATTGGAGGCCCTAGTCTGCAAGTGCTTTGCATGCATAATGGGTCCATGGGCCATAAACATATGCTTCTTTTCCATGTAACAGCACTCCAGCTTCAATTGTGAGGGCCAGAGGAAGTGAGCAAGAATAAAAAGATTATACTTACTGTAAGGAACACATTCATACTGAACTTCTAGATATTTGTATGTTCCAGGACAAGGATCAGGAAACACATCTGACCCAGTAACTACTATACACTGTGTTCGGTTGTTGCACCTGTAATGGGAAACGAAAACAAGCTAATTAATTTAAAATTACATTTAATTTGCTAGTTCATACTAAAGGACTACATTCAGTGCTAACTCTCTTCACACTTGGGCAGTTCAATACATAAGACAACAAAGTTAATTAATACTAATTAGCCAAAGTCCAAAAGAAGGCTTCAGGACAATATTTTAGTTCAGGCTTTAGAGTTTTACATTTGGAGATCAATGCTATCTTAACTGTCCCCACTGGAAGAGATAGCTGTATCAAGTACCATGTTTATATTGACTTGATATTGATGTTCAATAAAATGAAAACAAAATTCAAATATGATATGATTGAAAAAATGTGCAATTTTGAATTATGTATAATAACAATAATGAGTAATTCTTTCCATCTTTAGAGACATACATCCTGCTGAATGTTTTTACATCTCAGAGAGATTTTTCTTGTGATTCAAGGAAATCGTTGGACCCTAAGCTCCTTCTGCTAGGCTACAGAAAGCAGAAAAGAATGACCATTTTAGGAAATAAGAAAAAAGTTAAAAAGAAGAACTGTAAGAAAATTAATTCAGATGTGTTTTTGAGGATACTAAAACAGTAAAATTATTTGCTTAACAATGAAAGAAAATGCACTATGATACAAAGAAGAACTTTATTACAATGACTCTAATTGTGAAGATCTACTGAATTTAATGTTTTTGAGGGGTTTTAATAATAATAATAATAGATTTTAGACTACTATTATTTTTTTCAGAAAACAAACAAACAAACAAACCCAAACCACAAAACCCAAGAAACCAAATGGTCAAAATGTCGTACAGGAAAACAGGCACATGGAAGAGGAGATAAAAAAAGAGAAGGTCAGGGAGTTTGGTGACTAAAAGCGAAAGATCTTGGCTGATCTTCCCAGGGGTTGGTTTTGTTTGTCAGCAAACTGAATGACAGAAGTCTGAACTTAAGTAATAGACTTTGACTCCAGCTGTACATCAACTTCTCTATTGCCCTACTTCTTCCCCTACTCCCTGAATACCACACAACCTAAAGTAAAATGATCTGCCTTGTATCAGTGGCTTTCCACAGCCGTACAGCGCCAACAGGTATTGGAATAATTCATGCTGCCTCATAAAAGGTGGAACAAACACATTCAAAGAACTCTAATATAAATTACTTCCTTTTTTATACAGTAATCCAACTAGCACAGAGCCAGTCAAGTCAGGACATGCTGTGCCTCTCTGCTGAGCAAACTCAGAGACAAAAGTTCTCTGACTCAATTAGTTAACTCTTCTTTTCTTTTTCCTATTTTTTTAAGTTGCTAATTTCTATTATCATTAGCCTCATAATTAGAGAATTAATTGGAAATAGCCAGGGATTTCTGTATATACACAACCATGGATACAGATAGGTGGTGAGGAGCTCACCTGACACCTTTTCCAGAGGCAAAGCCAGGTGCCCTGCACAGCTATTGCACAAATAAAGCTGCCCCACTCCCAGCCCGTGCAGGACCTTAGAGAGCCTGGAACAACTCTGACACATCCAGCAGCTTCAGAGCCAGGCTGAAGTGGAGAAATGTGCAGCCAGCCTGCTGAGAAGAGCACTGCAGCCAGCCTGTACCTAAACATGCACACGCAGCCTCTCCCACGGAGGACGGTGCTGCTGCTGTGGGGGTGCTGTAGATGGAGGCTGTGGAAGCAGGAGAAGGCAACACGGCCCCAAACCCCACAGGCCTCTCTGCAATATCCCCAACATGGGGGTTTTTATGTGCCACACCTCAGGTACACTAACCTGTGTGAGAAAATCTAGGACAAAAGATTTTGTAAAAAATTTCTTTACATTTGTGTTTCTTTAGCAAAAACCTTACGCTGAAACCAAAGTAATTCCTACAAGACTTCTC
This sequence comes from Anthoscopus minutus, assembly GCA_013399455.1. Taxonomy (NCBI): domain Eukaryota; kingdom Metazoa; phylum Chordata; class Aves; order Passeriformes; family Paridae; genus Anthoscopus; species Anthoscopus minutus. The sequence goes on along the minus strand of VWYI01035351.1, from coordinate 148,441 downwards.
CTAGTGCATCATTCAGTATGATGGATTCTACAGCTTTGAGCTGCATGAAAATTTTATTTTATACTCAAATGAGCAGTAATTAACATAGAATTATTTATTTGTTACAAAATAAAACGAGTACGTGTTGGGAGAAATTGCTTGAGAATGAAGCTAGCCAAGGTCATACTTAGCAGTGGAAAGAAAATAGACTAATTTCCCTGTAAACAGTTGTTTTCTTCAGTTTCATTTTCTCCCAGTAAAAGATTCATAATGCTGCCATCAGCTAGGAAACTGAGAAGAACTTCATGCTAGGTTTTATCAAAAAGATGTGTAATAGTAATTCAGAAGAAAATGCAGGATTTTTTTCCTTTGTACGTAAGTGTCAGAGTCAAACTTCAGGCATTGAGTGCTGCTTACAGGAAACTGATGACACAAACGACTATTCCCTGATGAAAAATTTCACCAGCTATGCATAGTCACCTTTTGTCCCCCTTTGGCCACACCCAGGACCCCAATTACAAAGCAAAGAGTTATGACCACTGCTGCAGTATACAGCAGTGCTACCAGGCCCACCAGCACTTCCCCAAGAAGTGGAATTACTTGAATAACTACATGAATAGTGTACTTGTGCTTTAAGTTGTAGTTTTGCACATTCAAATCACTGATTTCACTGCACTGTTCGGTGTATTTTATAAAACCTGAGCAATTTACATACACTTCTAAGATTTCAAATTAAAGACACTTGGTTAGGATATTCACAGTTTAAAAAGCTGACATTCAGGTAACCATTTTTTACATATTTAGAAGTCATATTCCCATTAGAGCGAGACTTTCAAGAAAAACCAACAGCAACTACAGCAGCTGTCAATCCTAATTCATAGGTTACAGGGAAGAGATGAAGAATAAGTGATCTTTGTAGAGGTAGTTCTGTGACAAGAAATTCAGGGAATTTACACTTCTGTGATTTGTTCTCCAGATAAATTAAAGCCTTCTGCATGCTGCACTGTGATACTTCTCTGTTAGCTATGGGCTTATACTTCCACAACTGTCTGCAAAAAAACTGGTAAGGGTTTCACAGCTCGGCTTCTTAAAGACAAGAAGGCCCAACTTCTAAGGCATATTGGATAAAAGAGACTCCATTCTCAACAAAATGGCACTAAACAGCAGATTATCCTACATGGCTACAGATTATCAAAACTACGTCATCACTGCCGTAGCAGAACTTCATAATTTTAAGAAACCTTTACACTTAGAAACACTGTGCTTGATGAAGAGGATATTGCATTGTTATAGCCTTAAATCTGGTGACCCATTCCTTTTTGTAATGGGCAACCACCTTTTGTGTCATAGGATTCTCTAAGACAAGACTACTGTAGAAATAAAGTGCCTTGGAATTTGCAAAATTGGCCTAGACACCATCAGGAAAAGAAAATCCTAACAAAAACCTGAACCAGTAAATAACTTGAAGTCCCTCATTAATTTTAATCAAAGTTATTTTTTCTACATGATATACTGTTAATTTGGTCCATCTATTTAAACTCTTTTAGAATTGTTCCAATCAAGGTGTGATACAAACCAGGTGTAATTTCTGCAAATTTAAGAAGACAAATCACAAATACTTTGTTGTTTCAGTGTTTTTAATCTAGTGTTTAAGTTCTCTGTAGGTTTTAAACACCATTTAAGTGTTCTGCAATCTACATAACTACATACTTCCCCAGCATATGTTAAAATAGGGACATTTTCAGGGGGTTGTGTACAATCTTAATTCATATGATTGCACACCGAGAAATGTCTTCACACTCAGGAAGAATTCACAACATTGACAAAGATTTGTGATGCAATGACTTGGTCATTTACAAGGAAATACAGCATATCAGCAAATAAGTTTGTATAAACTCAGTAACAGTTAATTTAGGACAGGTAATGTATAAATTAAATTTGAAATGCTAGTTAGGAAAGGACTATCTGTAGTAGGGAAAGAAAGATAATTCAGGTTCTTGTGCTAGCAGCGACAACAGTTTTGCAAGGGGAAATGCAGGAATTACCATTATTCTCATGAATGCAAGGAGCAATTGTGTACTCTGACACTCGTTTATTCCATATTTTAGTATGAATGAAGAAAGGTTACCTCTTCATAATGCACATGCATCACTTAGAGTAATCTAAAAATCAAATGGAGTGTTTAATTAACAGTTACAGTATAATGTCTGAACTCCTTTCACCTCAGGAAGAAGACTTTGCAAATGAGGAATGGCCCTTCACATTTCAGATGAATACAGAAAGAAAAAGGAAAGTAAAGCAGCTCCAGCAGGGCTGTTATTATCTCCTGCTCATGATGTAGCTGTGTCCCTGCTGCATCCATCCTATCTGCTCAGCTATAAGGACAGCTGTATTTTCCATGATAATTTGTTTGTATTTCAACTCTAATCTTGACTTGTACAATTCCCAACAAATTGCTTTTGCTTTTTTTATTATTATTATTACCCTATGCTTATTATTGCACTTTTTCATGTGCAATGTATGGAGATGAGATTCTATGTGCAATCTATTGTGTGAGGTGTTTTAATCAATAATCTTGTTCTGCTGATTAAGCAGGGGCTTCTGTTTTGGCAAGATAACATTAGTTTCTCCTGTCATGCTCCCAAAGCTATTGGGAATCTTCAGCAGATCATTAGATATGCTACAATAAAGCTCTGGTACATTCTCTTTTCTTTCTTAAATTGCTTCTTCACTGTCCTATCATGCCTCGTCACTGCTGGCACTGCATTATTATTACAGCTCCCCTGAAACTTGCACTAGAGCTATGTCTGCAGGCCATAGGATGCCATTTTCAATTGAAGCTTCTGCTTGAAAATATAAATTAGGAAAATTTCATTATCTTCTGCCAAGGGCCATTATTCACCATTGTTCTAAGGAAGATTAAAAACGCACAATCTATGGACTTGAACAAATACTCCAGCATTAAAATGAAAAACACAGTGTATTATGACTGGACCAGAAAGTGAAGCACTGGGATCTGAGAAAGAGATTCTGGAAAGGTATTAGCACTATATGGATCAAGCCAGCTGACTGAGGGAAGAGGTCATCTTTGTGGGCAAATCACATCTGACACAGAAAGATACAAACAGATCCCTTACAAATAGTTTTTGCAGTTTGCAAAAATTAGGTATGTATGAAATAATTGCAATTTATCCTTCAAATGCTTTTGTTCTGTATACACAATTTTGACAAAAACATTAACATAAAAGAAATATCATGCTATTTTGAAAAGGATATGGATTAATATATAGCCAGAAAAAAATTATCAAAATGATTTGGGGTATTCCTAATGCTGCATTTCTGTGAATGCAGTGTTTTCTTAAGTAGGGTGAATGCAAACACAGCAGTCACATGTAATTCACTATTAAAAAAAAATACAATACAAACCCACAGCTAGTAAATAAAATTAATTTTTAATAACATCATTGATACATTAAAAAAAACTAACTTGGTATGTTTTGAAACTTTCAAGTCAGTTCTGATGGTATTTCTCTTTCAGCATATTGATTAAATACTTAAAAGCCAGCATGATGGCATGCTCCTGCATATCGCCTGCAGCAACCTGCTTAAACAGCACTTGAGGCACGTAAACTCTGAGCTGTAGCACCACATACTCCATATGGTCTCCTTGTTCCTTATTCACCCTGGGTGAGCTGCAGTCTGAGTGAAAAGATATGGGAAAATGGGATGAATGCACTTCCTGTGATGACTTACACTGAAAAATTCCTGATCCTCAACTACCCAGAGTAAGTTGTTGTCTTTACAGCTCTATTCTTAATGGTCTGCAACTGCCATGTGAGTCATGGCTTTGCTTTTGGATGCATGTTCACCACATCTCCGCTCCTGTCATTAAATGCAAAGTCACATATGTATCAAGGCATCAGATATTACTTAAATGCTATGTTTTATTACAAACTTATGTATAAAATAGAGAACAGAGATTTTATTTTAGGGGTGTTTTGATACATAAATATGCACAAAGACATGCCACAGGAGATAAATTTGAAGGAATATATTTAAATTCTGAGTTTCAAATTCACCTCACAAGCCATACATTATTACGTACTGAGACCTAATGAGTTAGCAATTTAAGCCTAACCAAAGCCATGAAAAAAGACCTGCTGAGAAAATCCAGCCTTCCTATAAAGCCTGGATTTGAAGGAGGATTGGCCAGCCATCACTGCTGTTTCCACAGTGCTCAAGCACCACCCTTCCCATTCAGAATGAGCGAGTGCACACATCCTAGAGAGCCACTGAGGCTCTGGGGATAATCCTGGGACTGGCCTTTTAAAACCCAGGAAGACAAACTGACAGTGTTGCTTATTCATTTGTAAGATTTTCTAAAAGTTATTTTTAAATTAGAAGCCGCAAAACTATTATAGAGGAATGATCACGCAAAAAGGAAATAGCAGCTATTTTTCTGAGCTCAAAGAGCAAATGGATTTAGTGAGCTGTGCTTGGTAGTTTTCATTATCTAAAAGAAAAAGGAGATGCACGAGCAGGTATGATAGCAGAATTTGGCCATAAGAGCTGTGTCTAGATATTGGTGACTCACCCATGACAGTGAGACATCCAACAGCTTGGTTTGAAAATTCATTAACCAGCCCTGGGATTTTCTATGAGCTTGGCAATGTGACTATTACAGTAATAAATCTGGGGGATTCGGACAAAGAATATTTGGGGTGAAGAAATAAAAAAAAAGATGTTTTTTTCCTTCTGTTTTCTTTTAAAATAATATTGATGACTTGTTGAATCTTCCTAATTACTAAGTAAACCCATATAAGGAAGCTAAATAGTGTATAATTAATATTACAGGAGAAGGATGCACCATAGCCTTGTTTTAATTTGCCCAACAAAAAAATTTAATTGTGCTTTCTTTATACAATGTAATCTTGTGGGAATCTAAAGGTATGCATTAAGCATAAAAACTCCAAATAGACAATAAAACACAGTATAAAATATGCAACTCCCATAGGCCTTTTCTTAGAATTACCCAGTCTGATTCACTATCAACAAATGTGTATGAGACTTGCATGGCAAAGTAATTTAACTATATTTCTTGCTTTCAACCTCGTCTTACAACTTTAATACAGTTATTTATGACCAATTTGCCTTTTAGTATTCATGTCCCTAAGTTCAAAGCAGTCACTGTTAAAATGAGGAATCTTCTCACTTACTCACATCTAAGCCATCAGAAATATTTTTTCTTGTTACAGTTCATCCTTGTTCTAATACTTCTTTTATTGGTGTAAATGCTATTATTATGGGGTTATCATTAACCTGAAACTGGAGCATCAGATAAAACAGAGAAAGGAAAAATATGAAAAAGGAAGAAAAAAAAAGTGGATTCCAGTGGAATACATAACTCCTGCTTTCACTTGGTATTTTTATGTGCTTTTATAATCCCGCTCTTCTATCTCTACTACTTTCTACTACATGTACCAAAGCCCTTCTAGACCAATCAGAGCTTGTAAGGAGACAGATGTAAATCAAGGACAGTAAAACTAAGTATCAAAGATGCAACGAGGTGTGCAAAGTGAATGGAATGATCTCTTGGGGAGGTCTGCATAGGTGCAAACCTAAACCCTGTAACAGTATGAAGCAGAAGAGACCTGTTCTTTAGAGAAAATGTTTCTAATGCAACCCCACCTGAGGAATGAGAAATGGAAATACAGTAATTTTCATAATCATAATAATTGTAATATTATTTATGTGCATGCATATTTGCAAGCACACTGCAGCATGAGATTACAGGCAGCGTACATCTTAGAACATCAACTAAGCCAAGCAGATCCACAGTGCTGAAAAGTAGTAAGTTCAAAAGGTCCAATTAAATGTTTCACCATGTTGACAAAATAAATAGCCTGCAGCTATGCTTACTTACTAATGGAAATTTAGTAGTGCAGCATGGTCGTATCTGAGCGATTTGCACAGATTATTCACACCAGGTGAGCACGAGTGCAGCATCATGCCTCGTGTGTTGAGCTGGTTTCAGGGGAGAAACGTGGGGCTTTAAGTAAACCCGGAGCTTTATGAAGGGGCATTTATTTCAGAGGCACAGTGCTAGAGCAGAGCTACAGAAAATCCAAGAGAAAATCCTGAAGCACAGTGTCTGATCCTTAGGAATAACACTGCAACAGACTTGCAGAAGAAGAGACTACTGGGCAGAGAGTATAGGATAAGAGTAAAAACCCTTTAGAATTCTTTTTTTTGCAGCACAGTTGATCTTTTTTATCCATGGCTTGGCATGCAGCGTATTCATAATGTAGTTATAAGTTATGTAACCTAAGATAGCTTCTGAGTCATTATTAAATTAGTAACTTGAAGAATTACAATATTGAAAACATGTAGCCTTATCCTTCACGTTAATTTGCACAGATCTGAAATACATTTTTAAAAATCACTCACTTTAATTACAAAAATAAGGTATTTTAGATGACAGGTGTGGTTTGTTACTGCAACTTTTGAAACAGAAGCCTTCATACACTTTCAGTGCTCACACTTCCACCAGACCTCCAGATCTGTGCATTGCAAATTCAGCTTAATTCACAATGGTCTCCTGAGTTTAACACAGCTCTTCTGCTTACAGAAAGGCATATTCAACAACAAACTATTTTGCCTCTAACAGGAAATTTAGAGAGGCCATGTACAGAATTGGCCACTGAGACAAGCAGATTCCATAGTCCTTTGGCTGCCCAGTGCAACAGGCAGGCTGAGGACAATTTCACAAGGGGGCATGCAGTGGGCGCAACCCTAACTCAACTTTAACACATGCATTCACCTTGAATAATTAAAAATATTATAGCCTGTATCATTTAGGAGAAATTATTTATAAAACTGTTCACCTATTGCAGTCAGCATATGGAAAAATGATCACACTTTTAACAAGGGAAATGGGAAATCGCTATGGGATGCCCTACTTAGATTAAATTAGCGAGATCTTGTTATCAGCCCATATAAAAGATACACCATAATAAGACGTGACCTTGCAGAACCTTGGAGCTGATCTGTGATTTTTCCCCCTATAACCCTTCCTAATTATCTGCAAAGTTACAGACCCTTTTGTGGCAGGTTATTTTTCTGTGAATAGTGAGGGGTTTTGGGCTTTTAAATATTTAATTAGTCTTCTGAAATGAGAATTGTTGCACATGCCAACTGCTTCAATTTTCAAACTGTGTTCGTCCTAATTATGTTCAGATTTAGATTGGTCATCCCAAACCTCTCACTCTTGTAATTATTTACTCCTTAAAGATCATTCAGCAGAGAAATATTTTTCACCCTTATGGCTCTTTCTTTCCACAAATGGCTTTTCTGGTCCGTTAATTACCCACTCAGAGGATTAGAGTTTGTAATAATGCAAGAGATCCTGCATGTAAGATGAGTTTTACAGGGTGAAAAAGAATAAATTGTTTTTTGTAAACTTGCCTTGGGGAATATCCCCTTTTTGGGTTATCATTTTCATCAACAGAGGCCATGTGCCCACTGCTGCATGTCCACCAACACCATAGGGCTGCAGAGTGACTCATTTACACAGCTCGACAGAACTCAGAGCAAATTGCTGAGCAAGAGGCAAAAGACAATTTGGTTATTTTAAGAGATTTATAAAAGTGCAATCTGCTAGCAAGAAGGTACAGTCCTTTTTCTCATAATTTTTACTGCAGATTTCATGGCCTTAAAGTTATGCGCATTCAACCGATAACTAATAATAAAATTACAACTTTTCTCATTTCATCTGCTGATTTTTTCCAGAAGTGCTGTCCCTTGGTAGATCTTTAATCAACTTTGTAACAGTGGTGTCATTTCCTATTAAAATGTGTCTGAGAGTCCTCACTACAAGTACTTTCTTTTCTTCTGAGAGGAATGCCTGTCACAAAAGCACTGTTATTCATTACCCACAGTGATGTCTGGATCTAATTATCATCTGAAAAGCTTGCAGGGCTTCCAGGTATAGGACTTCCCCTGCAAAAGTATGCATTTCTGACTTGGAAAGCACAATCCCACTTTTTCTTTGCAATCTGAAGTTAAGAGATTAAGTTACTGATTTGAACTGTGCACTCTCTGGTTCCTGGAACTTCCAGTTTTGAGCCCCATGAAGTTTAGGGACTGCGTTGGTTTGCTTGTTCCCACATCTGCAAAAATCATGCCTGTTCTGCAGCTGGTATTTACAGAAGCCAAGCAGATTCACCACTGTAAAACATACATCAGAAAATTCATTGGCTTCACTTTGTCAATGCACAAATAATCTTTAATTGTGTCAAAAATATTCATGATCTAATCCCTTTATGAAACTGTCTACCACTGAAGGAGTCTCGGGTGTCTGCACAATTAAAAACCACATGTTAGCCATACATAATACTGTGTTACATTTGATTCAAATCCTTTACTATTGCAATAAGCACTGGGCTGACAGCAGGAAGTGGCTGATAAGAAAGCAACAAGGCACTGCTGATGGCATTCATGATAAGTGAGCTCTAACTCATATGTGTTCTGTCTACAGCACATTACCCAAAGTGCTCCTGTTTTAAATGGGACTCCAGGAGGTGTTCTTTTGCTGTATCTTTGTCACAAAGGCAGCAAAATTATCCAAGAAAGCTAAATGCACAAAGTAAATTATATTTTTCATACCCACCAGTGGTGCTGGCACCAGAATAATATACTGAAAGCAATATCACTGCTGCTACACCCTAGATGAGAAAACACCTACAGTTTCATGAGTGCAACAGTAGAGTTGAACTCAATGTCTGTAATAAATTCAGTAAACAGGGAAAGATTACGGGTTCAGAACCATGACTTTATTGCTACACTTACAATTCAGCCTAAAAGAAAGTATTTAATAGACAGAGCACAAACTTGAGTTATGGGAAAACAATTTTACAGTGCTGCAAAAGGTGTATATTAAATACATTTCCAAACTGCTCCTTCATCATATAGATGTATATCACAAGAAGCAAAGTATCTGAGAAGTAATGAACAGTAAAGTTTAAGATCACAGATTACTACTAAGAAAGGAATTTAGATGCCTTTGCACCTACAACAGCAAAATATACATCTTGCCAGATGAAACATCGTACAAGTTGGTGTCACTGAGGAGTAAGACTCCTTCCTCCAAGGTGCTCAAAGTGAGTGACTTTGGTCGGAGCAGCTTGCTCAATGAAATGATTTTTCTGCCTCATTTCTTCTCTTTTTTTCTGTTTTGCATGTGTGTGTGAGTGTATGTGAGTATGTGAGTGTGTGTGTGTGTAGTAAAACATTTTGAAATTCAAAGGTTCCTATAGATAGTGTATTTCCAGATAAACCTGAAAAAAATGGCTTTCAATAGTAAATTTGTAGTAAAGCTTCTATACTGAAAGTGTACTGTAAATCGGTTTTGACATGGAAAAAAAAAAATCCTTTCCTTCCCATTGATGTCTACAGTGGGCTAAAAATATCCTGAATACGGAGTATTCAGTCTATGTAACACTCTTAAGACTGCATTAACTTCATTGCAGCAACTTGTTTTATAGGCTCAGTTCATCATGACCTATAAAATGTTAAGCTGAAGTGCTTTAAATATCTGCTAACACCATGTGCAAGCCTGGGAGTACAAGGCACTGTGCTGTGAAGCGGCAAAGAGTGCTCTTCTGAGAAAGTAGCACACACTCTTATGTCACTGATATAAACAGGGTAAGCCTGCTAAATAATGTATGAAACAGGCAGCCAATCTTTATATAAAGCCAATCTTTATATAAAGCAGAATATAAACTAATTCTAGTTGAATTCTTTGTGTGATCTCATTTTACCAGTATGACATTAGTTGTTGGGAGTGTTTCTTAAACCCACAGAAGCTGAATATCATATTAGGCCAAAGGACACACATGCAAACTCCTTTCATTCAGTTATTACACAAAGGAAAAAAACCCAAAAACCTATTTGTGGCAGTAGTATTTTTGCTAATTACTGTTCTGCAATATGGAGAAGGTAAATGGATAGAGGGAAATTATCTATGTCTTTCAGTAATCATGGCCCATTTATTAAGCAATTAAATTGCAATTTTATTATTAGAGAGGAAAAAAAAGAAATGCTGTAAAATACCACCACTGCTTGTATCTTTGATCCTTAAACTCTTCCATTTCAGCAACCTCATTAATGTCAAAATACTATGAATATGGCCACCCCTTTTTAGAATGTATACCCTGGGCACAGGCAGAATCTATGGGATTCAATAAAGAAAATTTTTTCTTGTTGAATATAACTAAAAGCTTAATTGAGCCACAAAGGTCAGAAGGTTCTTTTTATTGTAAGTAAGAAATTATTCTGTGGCAAAAGAAAATTTACAGAATATGAGATCTGCTAATTTCTATACTACTCTGTAGATAGCTTTTAATTTTTAAACCCATGTTACTCTTCTATTTATTTCCTTTGAATTAAACATCTTCACTGTAATAATCTTTAAATTTTGTTTCCTTTGTACTACTAATGAAAACTTTTCACTTTCATGGCTACTGCTGACTTTTAACTTTAGAAAGTACTCATAATTTACTTACATATATTTAATTCATATTAATCTGTCCTGATTTATGAACTATACTCTGCTCTGCCCATCTTCATGTACATTTTCCATGTCAGTTCTGTTTACTAAGTGATATTCAACAGATTTCCTATAGTGCAATGAACCTTAACAGGCGGCTTTTAATTGCCTCACATAGGAAACCACATCACTATTAATTCCACAGTAACAGAATAAAATAAAACTATTGCTTCTCAGACTCCAGAGCAATTAGACCTCTCGGCTATTTGGCTAACTCTGCTTCATGATACCCAGTGCAGTTAATTATATTTTTTGATGTTAATAGTCTCTGTCAGTTTCAAGCATAACTCCTCTTTGATGAATATTTAAATTATATTTGAATAAAAAAATAATCTTGGTTACATTTCATATTCAGCAGTCATCACAGCTTAATAAAGGTCTCCTCAGAAAGGGTTGAGATAAATGGCTATATGAACACATGTATAAAGTCCTAAATCAACTTATCAGATAACGTAACTGTTTTGGCTAAGTATTATAGAGGTTTTATTGGGGCGGGAGGAATTAACAGGCTTCAGCTATTACATTATTATTCTATATGAACTAAATTTGGTGTATCACTATATAAGTAAATCAGAACTTTTAATTGTAAAGTACTGACTGCAACTGAACTACGAACTTATGTTGGCTAGACTAGAAATATGAAAACCATATAAAATTCATGCAAACTCATTGAAGAGGACACAAAATTCAGCTGAAAGGTGCTGAAGGTTAAGCACTGTTGTCTCAGTCAAGTTCTTAAAAAATTACCAAATTACCAAGAGAGGTAATTACATACCCAAAACATATAGTACGTGATTAACTGGGCTAAACAATAAGCACACCTAGTAAAGCCCATTTCAGCAAGCAGAAAAAAAACCCACAAGAGAATCACAGGCTGAAGCATGTATTTTATATAATGCTAAAATACATAAGCAAGAGCATATAATACTTAAAATATTATGTATATATCTATATATGTATAGTTAGTCACATTTATTTTCTGAATATATTTCATGAATAGCAAGGAAAGACTGATGAGTGTGTATATATGATCCTGCCAGATAAGAGATACGCTGACTTAAGAAGAATTTGATTGTGGTTTTGCCAATAATAAAGGAAGAAAACTACTTAAATATAAGATATGCAAATGCTAAATAAAATATCAAGCTACACCCTAGTAAAATAATGAATCCCATATTTTTTGAAGTAAACTAAATGTAAATTTTAAATGTAATTAGTTGGAGTGAACGATCCTTTTGCTGTTTCTTTTGTAGCCTGTCCAATGTCGTGACTACAGCCACGTGTGTGTGCAATATGTTTGCACGTGTGTAGTAAATTTTTTTCTGCAGGAAATTAAAATAGAACACACTGCAAAATGATGATCAAGTACCACTGACAGCTATTTCCCTTCACCTGACTGCTAAGAACCTTGTAATATGAGGATTTATTTTTAATTTACTAAGTAATGCTATGATAGAACAACCCCATTAATAAAACCTCCTATTTTTAATGAGTAAAACTAGACCTACTACATTCATATTAAGAATTGATGATAGTGAAAATACATAATGCCAGAAAAGGTTCTCAGTCATGGGTATTACTGTTTTCTGCTATAATAACATCAAGGACTGGGGTGTGTTTCAGGAACCTTCTAGGCTCTGTGATTATGCCTTGCTCATGAAAACAATCTACATGTATTTCTGCTTTTTTTCTTTGTATTTGAGTCATAACTAAGTCTTGTGACTAACACACAGAAAGCAAAGCAAAAATCAATCTGGCCACGACTCAGTATTGTGAAAAGCTTAGTTTCACAATAAAGAGCATTTTAAGCTTCTGCTTCTTTAAAATAGTCACAGGGTTGACTCCTCGCTAAAACCTATTTCAGATTCATAAAAGTCTTCATTTTAAAAGGGTGCTTAAGGAAAAAGACATCTAATGTTGATAATGTTGTATGGTAAATGTTTTGTGATGCAGTTGCAAGCCAGCTGGAACGGAAAGCACTTGCATGCCAAAGCAAAAAGTCCTCATTAGTGAGATCAGCATCAGTACGACAGAACTTCTGATGTGTGCAAATTCCAAGAATGTCCCCGATCCACAACAGCCTGTGATACTCTGTCATCAGCACAGGGATTTCTCTGACATAAAAAGGACAGCCATGCAGAAAGCAGAAAAAGGCACAGTGTACCTCTTATTCAAAAACACTTTTCACCTGATAGCATCTTTAGCAAAGAGAGGCAACCTTCGGCTGCAGAAGGAAAAGCAAGGGAAAAAGCAAGGATAGCAGCAGGGGTCAGCAGAGCCCTTGCCTAAGCCTGGCAGACCCCCGAAGTGCAGTGTGCCATTACCTCAATTACAGGCAGCTCCAAATGGCAAAGGATAAAATCCAGCCCATAAAAAAGGCTGTAAATTGTACCAAGGAATGCCAATCTGAAGTGTGCTGCAGTTTAAACACTGAATGAACCCTGGGCCCTGACTGAAGGAACTGTTTTTGAAAGAGGCTCTGAAATGGTTCTCTTTGGAAGTCTTGCACAGGCTGGAATTCAGCTCTGCAGGTTCTGCATTCTACCAGCAAAGCGCCCTGTTCCAAGTTTCCTTTTGACTACACCTTTTTGCTACAATGAATGAGATTCATCAGTAATAGATTTTACCCAGTGTGTCCACCCAAGCCTGGAGTCCCGTGAAAGATTTGCTTTATCCACTCACATTACAGAACAGACCAAACTTGTTTCCATCTGAAAGGACATTAATACAGTGTGACAGTGCTTTCTCTGCAGACCTGACAAGCAGGAACAGGAAAGAGGGCCTGAGAGATGAGTCTTCTTTGGAACAGAACTCATTCTGTTTTCTTTCAAAAATGTCTCATTCATATATAGGATTTTTCCTATATATGACTTATTTCTTGGACATGTGGATAGATGGAAAAGAATAAACATCTCCAGTCTTCCAATCTCCCATGGGATGGATTAAATAAAAATAAATCTTGGGAGAAGGAATGGATATGCTGCTTCCTTCAGCTTTCCCTTGGTCACTGAGCAGGGCAGTTGCTCACATTTGAAAACTCTCAGCTGAAGTGCAGCTGTCTCACCGAGGGATGATGGATGTAACAGGTTAAGAGCACAGCCATGTGAGAAAAGCACGGTAACAAAAACCCAGGCGTGAACTCGTCACTGGTGTCATGATGGACATGGTAATTGAAGGTACATGTGTTGCTCGTGCTATAGATAGGACAAGAGGGATGCAACAGAAAAAACAAATGCTGCTGAGGAGGATTTATTCCTCTTTTAATCCTTTTACTTTTCTGCAGCAATGTTTTAAAAGGGAAGAGTATCTAAAGAAAAAAATTAGTTGCCTTATTTCATCTATTATATCGGACATATTTTTATGTTTAAGCTTATCTATGGAAAATGAGGTTTGCCTTGTTTGTGCATATTTAGAAAACAAAATTATACTAATTAAATATGCTTAGCAAAGATGTCAGGTTCACAAAGTCACAGTTATAACATAGACTAGGTGAAAACAGAATCTAAAGGCTATTTCACAGCAGAACTGATGCAACCGCCTTTCTGATGCAGATCAAAAATTGGATCCAAAATAAACTGAATATCCCAACTAATTTCTTTTACTGTAGATGCTTTCATGGTCCACAAAAGAAGTTTAAACATTTTGAATTTTCTTCTTTTCAGTGTTTACTACAATACTCTCAGTATCAGATCAGAGAACATACAGTTCCTATTTAAAAATTAAAGGTATTTTAGCCTGAATTACAAGGGAAACAGGGAAAACAGTGTTTTCCTTCTGAATTTAACATTAATTTGGCTGTCAAAAGTAAATGTTCGAAATCTGCATCTATATGAATGATTCCATAGATTGTGAGTGAATAGGCTTAATTTTCTTTAAATAAAAATACTAATTTTCTACTAGCCAAAACAATAGTTGTAACTACAACTCTTTAAAAAATAAGGTGTACAGATGGGAACAGACCTGTCATTTTTTAAATATCAGGATTTAAAATTATATTATTCTGAATTATTAACTGCCACACCATCCAAGTATATATTTAAATACATAGTCAATTAAAAATAAAATCTAATTGCATTGTCCTGGAATCACAAAAATTTTTATCCAGTCATGACAAAAATAACCCTGAACTTCTACTAAACAAAAAAATGTAGGACTAGGAAAAATGATTCCTACTAAAACAACCCTTAATTGTGTTTCAAAAAGAATAGTCCCAGCATGCAAGAACCCATCTTAGCATCTTATTATTCCACTATAAAATTGCATACATAGGAGACCTTTGAATGGAAATATATTTTAAGTACTTATTTAGAACTATCTATTAAGTATCTATCATTCTTTTAAGCTAATAACACAGAAGCCCCATGCTCTGTGCAGTACCTAGGTAATGCTTAGTGCTTGTCCTAACAAAAACCTATGGGCCAGACCATAGGAGACACTGGAGTCAAAAAATGTTCATAAACACCCAGGTGGCTTGAACAGAGCCCTCAAGATCCACCTGCAATCTGCTTGCCATGGAAATGGATAATACGAGGTCATTCATAAATTTTATGCTGTTAATTTTCAAATCTCTGCCGTGCCTATAAAGAGCAGTACCAGCATTCTCAACTTCAAAGTTTCATGACAGTTTCTGCTACAGCCACACAAACACACTTTATGAGCAAGCAACTAGAGCAATTTCCTCGGGCTGCTTTGCATCCTCTACTTCCCTGTTCATTTAATTTGTTTTTAAATGAAAAGGAAACAGAGCAGATTTGTCCCTGTTAAAGGACAGCAGATCACAGAGGAGCCTGACTATTTTAAGAACTAAAATGTACTTGAAACGTGGGTCCTCTGCCACTCACACTACTTGCTCCCAAATATTCCAGAAATTAGCTTATTTCTGTACTGAACTGCAGCATGTGGTAGAATCTCCCAAACCTGAGAGTATGCAAACGCTGGGGTTAATTATCAGAGAAGTGTGAAAGAGGAGAAGGATTTTTTAAAGGTCTAGTCTCTTTCTTCAAAGCTTTAATTTCAACTATGACAGTCTGAAGTTTACATAGAATCTAAATACATCTGAAAGACTTTATTCTGGAATAATTGGGATGTAATTTCAGTCATTGACTAAAAATTTAATAACTACTTTACAAAGGTAAAAGCAAAGCAATGAAGTCATTAGTGTTCTAGTCAGGCTTCCTTGGAACGCATGAAGTTAAAAATCTTTTGAGAACTGATGAAAAGAAAGAATAGGGTGAGGTAGAAAAGATTAAGTAGCAGCTCTTGTGAGAAAGAGGAGCTGATGCATCAGTGGACACTGGCACGGTCTGTGTGCTGCGATCTCAAATTCTCTAGAAGGGGAGCAGGGCACGTGATTACATGGCTTTGTGTTAAACTGGAAACCTCATCTTATTTTTCAGTCTTCAGATTTCACAGTATTGATCTCATTAAGCTAGTGTTTTCACCTTGTAATTGCAGTAAATGTAGTTGCTGTGCAAAAGCTGTGGATTAATGTTGCAGATGAATAATGAGTACTTAATAACTGCTGTGAAACTACATTTAACTGTACATCTAAACTGAATTGAGTGGTCAAATGCAGCGGTAACACGGCTGACTGAAGTGATTGGTCTTTAAAAGTAAACACTGCAAGATTTTAAGCAGAAATACAGAAATTATTGCTGCTTATGTCTAAAGGTAGAGAAGAAAAGATTTCACTGTCATCGAAAGTTTTAACCAGGAAAACCAATGAACCTGATGGTCCTTCAGGTTAGATTTTTCTATGCAATTGCTGCCATCAAAATACAGCTGATGTGTTACTTTTATATATCAGATCAAGGACGTGTGCTGAGTAGCAAACAATCATTTGCCTGAGACAACAAAAAAAGCACAATCACCGATGCAGTTGTAAATAAATTAGACATAAGAACTTTTAATATTTCATTAAAAACTTGCAACATTCTTCTATGCTTGCAAAATAGTACAAATTGAACAATTTTGGAAAAGATTAAGCAAGACAAGAGACATCTTTTCTACTTAATGACAGGATGTAAGAAAGAAGAAAAACTATGAAAGCAAACTTCAAAATTGCTATAAACGTCAGACAAAAATAGAAAGCAAAGTGTCAAGTGATCTTTGCCATTTGCTCAGACAAAAAAGAGAGAACAAAAAAAGAAAAATTCTTTGAGCATAGATAATCTGAACCAATGTCCTACATGTGATCACAACTTTATTTTAATATTGAACTAAGCGTAAGAGTAGAAGACACTTTGCTATCATAAATTTACAGCTGATTTACTGAAAGGGAAGGATTGAAATTTCAGCTTTTCAGTAACAGTCTGATGTCACTTCAAGCAAGATTGTGCTTCTATATTTGTCTCTGACTATCCTAATCTGTATATTTGCAGTGAACATAAGGAAGACTTTGATCAAAACACAACATGCATTTTACACAACAAGGAAGTCTACAGAGTGGCACTACATTTACAAAAGCAATTGAAGGTGGTTTCAAAGGGAGTTGACAGATTAGAGGATGATGACACTGCTGCTGCAGTCTCAATGGAAATCTGGCTCGATCTAATTAACAACTACGAACTAGAACCACAAGAAGATAATTCAAACACAATTTAAAGAACTTATATTACCTTTTTAATAGTGTAGCAATGGAGGCTTTCCCTTACTGATCAGAAAACAAGCCACAAGTTCAACACAGAGCAAGAAATAAAACACTTGATATCCTCAATTTACCTCCAACATTTGCAATTGAAGTCAAAAATAAAAATGGAAGACTATTTTTAAGAGGTGACTATGTTACTAAGTGTTATCATGTTCTAACAGAACAAAGGAAGTGGAGCACAGAAGGCAGGACAACTTGCATATTTCCTCTGATACATCTGTGTACAGGCACCAGAAACCTTCCAGGTTATTCCCATCCCCTTTTTGTTCTGATTCCTCACCCTAGGAAAAAGACACTGGGAGGAAAACTTCCAACCAATCCTGACCTCATTCAGGCTTTTGGTTTAAGCCAGTAGCAATGGCAGTGACTGATTTGTGCTGGCATTTCCACAACTGTCAGTAGTAGGTGACTGCTGCCTGTACACGGCCTTCAGCGCAGGACTTCCTGTGAATCTGAGCTCTCAAGCACCTTTTTTATAAAAATACTTTTACTGGCAGTTGGAGACATCATTTAGAGGTGGAATTGGCAGCACCAGGCTAATGGTTGGATTCAATAATCTTAAAAGTCTTTTTCAACCTAAATGATTTTATGATTCTTGGCTGGTTCTTTTATCCTCTCTGAATGTCAGATGCTGTCACTAACCTGTGCTTATATGCACATGTATGCTCGTACACACATGTATAATGACATATAATCATCCTGGCATGTAATCATTCTGACATTTTCCATTGGAGGGAACTACTATTAGGAACTACGGCGAGGATTTACTGCATTTACTGAAAAATACAGCAGCCATTTGGAAACATTCTCAGGGCTGTTTGATACCCTGAAAGACAAGGAGTTAGGGAATCTCCATATAACTGAATTGTTTCATTCCCCTTACAAGTTATCTTTCTGCTTTTTAATGTTTGTTTACAGAACTAAAAAAACCCCAAACCTCTAATTGCAGCTGATAGTTTTTATTTCCTTTAAATATTATAAGATAGAAACAAAACTCCTGAATAGCAAAGTGGCAATTACAACTCCAACCTTTCTTACAGCATATACCTCTGTCTGTGTTAATGCAGGCATTTTTCCTCCTTAGTCCTCACCACGATATGTATATTTTTACCTTTGGGTCATAATTTTGTAGGCGTCTGGAAGGAAGCATTCTGTGTTCTCCATCTGGAAAGGATCAGCATCACAGATCTTGTCGTCTGTCCGTCCGTAGTTAGCGCTTTCTATCATGATCACATCGCTGCCTGGACACCGCAGGTCGATGGAGTAGCCTTCGCAGGAGAGCTCCCTCCTCACCAAACCAAACGGTAGTGCTGCTCGGCTGAAACCTTGAAAAAAACAACAAGGACAACATGGGGTTGAGCCTAAAGGATTTATTGAATTGGACTACTCTGTCTCTGCCACATAAGCACTAACTCTCGCGTGCTAAAGGAAGTGCACCTTTATGCAGTTTGAGCTGGTACCATGTTAAGTGAGGCATCTTTCACATCCCTACACCATGGGTGCTGTGTCCTTAATCTGGGAAAAGAGCAAATTCCTTTTCTGCTTCTAATCCTGGGCAGGGCAGACAGTGGTGCCTGTCTGCATGGCTACACTGCACGTTCCAGTTTCCACCTCTTTTCTCTCTGCTTCTGTCTCCACTCCTTGGGCACAGTCAGACAGGCTATGTCTGGAAGCAGGAAGCAGCAGAGCAGGCAGGATTTGCAGAAGTATTTTAAAAAAGAAAACAATACAACCACAAAAAAGCCCAAAGCCATAGTTCCAACTTCCAACTTCATTAGTCTTTCTTACTTTGTGTCTCCCTTTCTGGGAGCTGGTTACTTTGGCTTAGCTGTTTTGTGACCTCAGCATGGACATGAGCCAATATACATGCTGACACTTCACCTAGTTGAACTCCAGTGCTCCTTACTGTGTCTTTTACATAAATTTAACCATATATAGATAGGATTTTGAAACAAATACAGAAATTATCAGTACCACAAATTGCAGATGTGTACTGCATAAAATCTCCCCATCTATCACAAAAATGACGCATTTCACAGAAGTTTAATTTTTAACATGGCTTTTTCTGCTTAATAGAACTCCTAAAAATAAGTAACTTCTCCAATTAAGTGGTATAAAATACTTTACAAACTAAACAAGGTTCAGCTATTCATCCAGATGTTTAGTCTTTCAGAGACATTTCTTAATGGAAAAGAATATATTACATCAGATTAATACTCTCTGCATATTACAGTTTCTTGTACACAGTTACTGATAATTTATTATTAAACAGTATTTCTTTTTCTTACAAAATTGTGTGACTTTTGGGAGATAGGCTGGGTTATATGGTGATGTTAAAAACCTATTTCATTAAAATAGTAAATCCTAAATTTTCAGAAGAATTGCCTATTTTTAAAAAATGCCTTCATAATACATAACACAAGGCCATTAATATTTCTGTGCAGGCTGTTGGAGACCAATTGTGACAGCAAAGAGAAATAGCTGCTAAGTATGGAAAGTTGGAGCTCTGTGGTTTTTTGAAAATGAAGAAAATAAACTTTTCTTAAAAATTATGATGATTGGAAGAAGCAAGGAAGCAAGCACATTAAAAAATCAAGAACCCCTTGATAGTAAATTTTCCCATGAACCATGAAGAGGTTATCACTTTTTCTATTGAAATCTGTGGATTAAAACTCCTGCTATATGCAGATGATTATCAGCTAAGACAGCAGAGGCTTTGTATAATGATCACACAAGTATAAGGATGTGGCTTCCTGGCAGCCAGAGCCCATCTTCCCATCCACCCCTCCTCTGCCTGCACATCCCTGCCTTCTCCTTGCACCGGCACCAGCTTTTGTACAACTTGTGTAGTGAACTGAGGCCAGGGGCTGGTCTGACCCTTACCCCTCCTGCAGGCAACTGATGAGGTCCCAAGGACCAGGACCAGGTCTCTGACTGGGCGTGAACTTGCCCAGCCACAAGGAGAACAGTTGGCCAGAGCCCAGGAACCAGGTCTGCCTTTATATTTTATGGAACCGGTACTGTTACTCTGCCAGTACGTTTCAGAATTTGTTAATAAGGGAAGGAGCCATAGTGCTGTGGAAAGCATCAAGTTCCATCTCAGATTCACTCCTGGCCCTCAGTTTAGCTGCACATACCATGAGCAATAACAAACACTATTATTACAGGCTTGCTAAGGTGTCATGGGCTGAAAGCTGGGAAGAGCTAAAACACAAATCCATCACATGAATACCTGCATGTTCCTCCCATGCAGCAAATTAATACAATGAAGACAGAAGTCACTCACAGCTCAGTGAGGGTGTGAAACGGGCACAGGGGGGTACAAGCAGAGTCCCCACCAAACGTGAATCCAGCAGCTCCTTTGACTAATTACCATCACAACAGCCACGGTGGGACCAGATCCAATGCTGCTAGTCACTGCTTTCCTACATCCTACCACTCCTGTCAATTCTAGTACTATCCCCAGGAACAGGAAGCTCATCCTTTCAGCTGGCAGCAATGGTGCCTGTATCTCCTGCACTCAGCAGGGATTCTGTGGCCTGCAGCACCACCATGGCCTGGCTAAGGGAGTCCACCCCTCCCAAACTTTCTGAATTTCCATAAGCAAGAAGGAGAACAGCACCTACAGATGTCCAAAGAGATGTTTGCACCAGGCAAAGAGGGAAGGGGCATGGGGTACAGCTGCTGAGGTGACAGTGGTATGCAGCAGCAGCTCAGGATAGTTATGGGGCCAGGGCTGACAAACCCACACACAGCTCCCTGTGACCAGCACTGGCCATTACTGAGGATCCTGCAGCACAGGCTCCACTTCTGCTGGGAAATGCTCTGAATTCAAACACGAGACCTCTGCAGTTTGGCTACAGAGAAATCAGCAGCCGGCAAATCTTACTTCATCATCTATGGCAACTGCTATAATGACTATGAATGTGTATTATCCTGCAGCCCCTGCAGGCACCTGCAAGAAGTTCTGTATTAGGACAAACATTAAAAATATTAGAGCAAGGTAAGATCACTTCACAGGCAACAGAGGACACACCTGAGATTGCAAGGTAGCTGCTACATTGCAAAAGCAGCAAGCAATAAAGCAAAACAATGCATCTTGCATTAGGTGGGAATGCTGCTTTAAGGAATCTCTGTGGTGTAGTAAGAATTTTAACTAAATAAAATAAATAAATTCAAAGGCCACTCGCAGAGCTGCTATGATCTTTATGTTGAAACTTTATTTGTAATTTTTTCCTATCACCAAAGAAAAGTAAGTGTATCAACAAGCAAGTGTAATTCAATCCATCTTGCAATCCTGACAATCGAAGAAAGAACTTGTGGGAGGCCCTGTAAGCGAAAAATCAATATTGCAGCTTTGCACCGTGCAAATGTGAATACTGCCAAATAGCAGTGCTTAGGGTAAAATGAACTGTTTTGCTCCATTTTCTCCTCTCTGAACAAATGATTTTGAAACGACAGCTTTTTTTTGGAGCTATAAAACGTCAAGCAATAACTCCCTGTGCTTTAGGCAAGTGATTGGAATAAATACCTCTTGGCAACAGGTGCAGTGACTTAGGACTGAAATTCATTTACATTCAGGAGATAATCCCCGATAAACAGATGCACTGCCACGGGTTGGAAGTGTGAACAACCGGCATCTGAAGGCTTCAGCATCATCCCAGGGTTTTTTAGACATAAGTATGTGGCTCTGTCAATAATTACTGTTGTCACCAGTAACTTTGTATCTCCAATGCAATTCCCCATGAGTATTCCCAATATTGTATATTCTTAACCCACCTGTACGAGGTCTGCTGCTTGCCTTACCGAACCTCGAACAAACCTATTTTGTTTGGCTGTCCTCTGGCAGCTGAAATCAACATTCCTCCTCCTCCTGCTAGTTGCTTCAAGGCAAACTGTGCCCTGGTTGACACTGCTTCTGCTGTCTGCTGCCCAAAATACTCCCTGATTGCAAAGGCCTTTCTGGTGCCTGGGCTGGGATCTCCAGCACAACCTAAACATTAACTCAAATAAGTGTCTTTTACCTAATGCAACATACGCTGTCTCTGATTCACTCATGCTTGCATATATTAATCAGTGCTCTATACCAATTTTTATTTTTTTTTTAATGGAAGAAGATTAACACCTAATGAGATAAAAAATTTGTTTCTGTCCTGCTGACCGTTTTGATTATAGAAAAGCTTCCTGGCAAACATGTTTCCTGTACATTTTATCTGCTCACAAATTAGTTGGGTGCAGGCTCTTTATTGAAAGGAGCAAGTAAACTGCTTTTGTGAAATAACGTTTCTAAGAATAAAAGGTAGAAGGGATGTTTAGTGGCAATATACATTCTTTAACACTTTATTGATCAATTCATATAGAAAGACAAACTGAAAGGAAAAATCACAATCAAAAATCTTTCCTCTGATACTTTAGTCTATGAAATGAAAAGTACAAGGCCTATGAAAGAACTGTAACTCAGAACAATGTTTCAGAAATGTGGTAAATTCAAATTTGGCTAAAAAATTTTAATTTAAGTTTGCAAAGCCTTATTTACCATTCCACCATCTTGGTTCCTTTAGAGAAACTATTTATCTTTCCAAAGATAACCTAAATTTGTCAAAGTGCAAAGAAAAGTTAATAATTCACAGCATCCTGCCCACTAGCATACCATCTTTTTGAGCTGTCAACAGTAAGAGAGTGTGCTAAGTTTGGTAGATAAAAGCAGTAAGGCACCACCACATTTGAATGTTCACCGAATACAGAGGGAAAACAGTGGAATGTAAACAGGCTAACATCAGTGCTCGACATCAGAAGCAAGGAACCTTTGATTAAAACTTAAAGCACAGAGAAAGTCAACATGGAAGTATAAAATTATTTCAAAGAATGAAGATACTGGAAGAACTGAGAATCCAAAACAAATCTCTGCAGAAATAAATATATATGTCTCTGTGGGCAAGGAAATATTGCTTCTTGTGTTATTTGGCTGTAACAGAAAGGTCTTTTGAAAAGAGCACATATTTTCAAACAGAATGTTTACAGTTGTCTCTTTCACAATCTCTTTTATTTTACCATATCATGCAACATGATGATTTAAGTTCTACACAAGATGAAGTGATGTGTCCTGGGCAGCATTTCAATAATATATGTTTAACAAATGCAAAGCCCAATGAAAATTGTGCTGAGAATTCTCTCCCTCTCCACTGAAGTGCACACACGCACACATGGGAGGGTGCAGGAAGACAGCTGAACACACTTTGCCATCTGAAAATCATGCAAATGCTCAACATGGGCGCCTCAAAGCTTTTGTAATTCCTCAGACAAGTCTCAGCATCCTGCAGTTTCTAAAGAATCCCATGAACTCTGTCAAGGGATGCTTTTCTCCCAGTCTCTCAGCACTGTATGTATTTCACACAGACAAGCATGTTATTTTGCTAAACAGCTTTTAAATTATCCAATACTGGTCAACAGAACACTACCAACTACTACAAAAGGCAGAGGCAATTTAAATGACAACTGTGCTTTCTCATTCTATCTTTGAAGGAAAAAGTCATTCTGGCAAGCATGCCTATTAAAAGATTACATTGGCACAGTAAGAGCTTCTGACAGTGCACAGAGGTCTGGAGTTCACAGCACTCAGCTCCTCTTTCAGGGAAACCCAGCAGCCGTGCACAGCCAGCCTGTGCTGCAGCCCAGCACACAAAACCCCACTGCTCAGTTGGGGTCAAATTAGGCGGGAAGTGATCATTCCAAAAATATCCTCCTACGGCTGCATTCTCTGCCATTTGATGTATATACTCCTTCTTGTCAATTAAGATGACTGGAGAGGACATTGGGAGAAAAGGGATTTTTTAATAAAGGAAAATATTTTCTATGAAGAGACATCTTCCTTATTTTTTTTAAACTTATTCATAAAAATGGGACTATCTCTAAACAAGGTATATGAAAGTATCTCACTATTTGAACTTTAACAAAGAGGCACACAGTCCTAAGGAACAGACTTGACTATTTAAATTACACTGAAGCCAGGCAACTTCTTCACTGAATAAATGAGATGTAAGGGGGGGATTCTTAGCACTGGTTTCTAGAATTCTGCTTCTCAGACATTTCATATTTCAATTACATAACTAAAATCTGGAAGCCTCTCTCTTACAAAATATGAATTCCTATCAATAAAAGCTTTTAGAAATATTAAGTAACTAGTGAAGGCTTTTAATAGCAATTTTTACATTTTATTTGAACATGATTTAACCTTTTAAAAATTTAAAATTGTAAAAATATTTGACAAGTTTTAATGTTTTTCAAGATTCAGTGTGAGCAGCAAAATTAAAACTGGATGTAATTTTCTGTAATTATATACTTAATATACAGTATCCGTAAACATAAAGTACGTATGTCTGCTTAATGAAATTCAGGAGAGAAGCCAGAGTTACACCCTCTGACTCACACCAGGATGGGTCTTGCCTTCCAGGTTCACTGAAACTTATTACAATTTTCCTTCTATGTTTTCAGTCTCCATGCAATTCTCAAATAGAACCCTGTGAGGCTCTCTTCAGAAAAAAAAAAAAAAAAAGATTCAGGGCTTACCTACTTTCTGCACCTTGTTAAATGATTCAGCAAAACCTAAAGTGAGCAGCAGCATCTCAGCCTTTTAATCTAACAGCGTCGATCCTTCCTGTGTACTGCTGGCAAGAATCTCATTTAAATTCTCCTAAACAGCTCTCACCCCTCATTCAGAAGGGCAAAAGTGTGTCTCTCTGAGTCAGCAGAATTAAAGGAGGTTTTTTTGACTGTGATTTTGTTAGGGCTTGGGTGTGTGTGGGAAGTGTGTGTGCACTTTAATAGCAGGGAAGAACAGAGGACAGGGATGAGTGCTACACTGACAGACCTGGAGAGCACAGTCCTTCAGTCCCCTGGAACAAGAACAGCCAGACAGCAGCCACACACATCCCCACGTCTGCCCAATGCGACTCGACCCTGCTTTGAAGGAATTGCCACTACGAGGAAAAGAGATAGTTTGGTCTTCATGCCCATTTACTCCTTCTCCTGCCTGCTGAGGCTGCCATTAGAGTGCTAATTAATACTAAACTGTGAAAATGGGCTTCTGCACTTTGAATCCAGCCACACTGAAACTGGAGAGAAACCACTAATTCCTTTAATGAAAGTCACCAAACCAGAGCCTGGTTCCTGGCAGCATTTTAGCAATGCCTACATATGGCAGATGGAAACCATGTGATCTAAACATGAAAGTCTAAATATCTAATATAAAAATATGTGTTCTTCAGTTCTCACTTAGCACCACATTTTATTCTCATATGCATGCACCTTTCCCATCCCTTTCAGTGTAGTTGTATGCATGAGAGCAAAACTTTGCCCTCTTGATCTAAAATTATCCAAGTTCAAAACAGTATTCATCTGTCTATGATATTTCTTTTCTTTTGCCAGCCAGATGTCTGTTCTCAGGCTGCAAGAATCTCCTTCCTTTTTTCCTTCACATCATACACACTTGATCCTCTGCCAGCTCACAAAAAGCACTCTACCCCTTTCTTTCTTGCCATTAAATACATTGCATCTTCAAAATTTCTCAAGGCAAGTAAGCCAAATGGTCTTTGTAAACCCAC
Source organism: Anthoscopus minutus (assembly GCA_013399455.1). Taxonomy (NCBI): domain Eukaryota; kingdom Metazoa; phylum Chordata; class Aves; order Passeriformes; family Paridae; genus Anthoscopus; species Anthoscopus minutus. The sequence goes on along the minus strand of VWYI01035351.1, from coordinate 122,607 downwards.
CCTCCTGAGGATATCTCCAGTTTACCTATTGTGAACTCTCTGAGCACAGCACCTGTCAGGAAGGAGAAGCTTCTGAATCAGAAACAACTTCTTAAAAAGGGAGGTAAAACACATAAAGGCTGATGTGTCAGAAATGTTGTGTCAACGGGATTTCCTGTTGAATTATTTCCTCTGCACAGGATCCTGGTAGCAGAATAAAAAGAAATATTCTTTTCTTTTCTATAAAAGTGTATCTTGACAACAATTTGTATTTCCAGTAATTACAATCATTTTTTGGTTTTTGGAAACCATGTGATAAAGAGGGGCAGAGGAAGAGGAAGAATGGGGAATTTCCATCATCAGTATTCAGTGGCCAGCTGACAAAAGGACCAACATGAAGAAACCCAAAGCCTGGTCACCTCAGAGGCTGACAGGAGCCATACAGAGTTGTATCATTTCCTTGGGAATATGTGCATTGGTGAAAGCCAAATCATCCCAGCAGGTGACATGCTGGGTGCTAATAATAACCCTTAGTGTTCTCTGTACATTGCCTTTGTAGCAGGCTATACCCTAACCTGTGTAAGAAAGTAAAACATTTAATCTCAATAAAATACTTGAGAATTCTGGCTCATTTAAAATAAGATATTATTCTTCAGTTGTCAAAGTTTAAAAATACCAAATACAGCCCTAATGCTAAAAAATATCATAGATTTAATTATTATACAATTGTTACCACATGGCAATATCTGAGATCACAACTGCAAACTTTAAAATGGGGGCATTTTCTTGTTTACTAGCAGAATTATATATGCATTGGAAAAGGAATCAAGAAACAATAAAAGAGTTCCTATACTCTCTTTTGTTTCAGTATAATGATGGGGTGGAGTCATTAATTGTCACAGTATAATTTATAGTGGAAAAGTTATGTGGTTAATTTTAATGATGGTAATCTGCTTAAAGAGTGCTTATGAGCATGCAAATATCACAGCAACCCCTTTTTATTAAGTATAGCTTCAGAAACATTTCAGAGAACTCAGGGGTAGAAAGTAGAACCCTTGGAAATATAAAGGCAAGGATCCTGCAGCTGAAATCAAAATATACAGTCATACCTTTTGAAAACAAGAAGAGCCATGTGATGAATGTACTTCAAGGTAAATGTGCCGTCACTTTAAATGTTCCCATAAATAGATATGAGACAAGAGTAGCATGCAATCTTGGAAAATACCTGTCAGAGTGAAATGCTTTCTTCCTGACCTTACCTTCTATGAAATATTTGTGGACTTTTGAAAGACTATTATAGAGAGGAGACGGATGTACCGACACAGTTTCTACAATACACTTAAGGTTCTGTCATTTCTGTGAATCATGAAATAATTCCGCATACATACTTAAGTGCATCCTCTGAATAATAAATTGCATAAAGAAAGGAAAACTATTTCATTTTTTTTGTGAACAACGAGGTAATTAAAAAACTCCTAAGGAATATATGCATTTCTGACATGCTCCCTGGGTAGCAGGGAGTAAGAATGGCAACACAGGTACCATTTTCAGAGTAAATAAAGGAAACAGGCACCTTTTCCACCCCATCAAAATGTTGTTAATCACCTGTAAAGGAACGGCATATCCATATGCCTCATTGCAAGCATGAAAGACAAGAGAGATAAAGGGACAGGATAATTAAATTCCACCTGGACTCAAATTCAGGGCTTCTGAGTTTGAATTCCGGTTTTCAGTCCTGAAATTTGTGTGTCATCCTCACCAGCCATCACAATGTGCATGGCAAGAATGCTCTCAGCTTTTAGAGAACCAGCTAATGAAGGTTCAAATGAAAGAAATGAAAAATCAAGACCTCTGAAATTTTTGAGTACTAAGACAGAAACTCAGCAACTTTTCATAGTCATGTGTAAGAGTTCCACATTTAATGTTGTTTCTATAAGAAAGTAACAAGAGGGATGAACAGACACTAGCACAACACAAAAAGGAAAACTTTGCATTTGCTGATTGCTTCAGTTTAGAAGTACACAGCTAATAGCTGAAAGACAGTTTCCAAAGCTCTACATTGATCTTAACACAACCCATAATGAAGGTGAGAAAAGCTCTACACCACACCCAGGAAAAAAAAATCACTCTTAGGTGCTCAAATATAAACTCAAAACCAGCAAGACAGAAGTGCTGCACACCATTACTACAGACGTGGAAGGTCATTTCCTCAGTAATTAAAAACACTGTCCCAGGTCAGAGTTTTCTTTTAAAAAAATCTTTCCCCATATATTTAAAGCAGGTACCTCAGGAGACAGCCGTGAGGTATAGAAGATCTGATTGCTCCACTTTTCCCCACACCACGTCTACCGCAGCTTTGCCGGCGAAAGCGCCGCGCTCTGCCCATCCATTATTCAGGCGTACAAAGAGGCAGGCGGCTCCTGGCGGGCACAGGGGATGCACGGAGCTCACTGCAGGCTCGGGGCAGCACCCAGGGCCCCTCCACTGCCCACCTGCCTGCTTTGTGCTGCCTTCTGCACCGGAGTGCTCTTCATCAAGAGCATTTCCATATCGAGCTCGGAGCACGATCAAAGCGGCCATTACGGCAGAGTAATTGAGGAGGGAGTTGTTAATCTGCTGGGGATGCCGAGGAGGGAAGCAGAAGGTTAGGGGTGTCCAAAGGAGGCAGAAATGAGCAGGTGTTAGGGTAACTATTTAAATTAGGTTCCCTGACACAATCATTTATAACAGAAGCTTTACACTCCCTGGAAGGCACTAAAGCTGGATATCCTGTCTATTCTACTCAGTAAGTAAACAGCATTTCTTTTGGTCCAAACAGTGACTTCAATAACTCTGCAGTACTGCAAAGTGAGCTGCATTTAATTAAACTATTCTCTGCAACTTATACAATGCCACAGTACTACTGCAGTGCCTTTTCTATCTCTGCCACTGCTGAATTTGACCTCCAAATCCTTACTGGGATTTAGCAATGTGGCCCACGTTATCTTTAAATGCACAATAAAGGCAATGTTTGAGCTCCAAAACCAAAAATTTTCCACAACAGTTTTCACAGACACAAGCCTCTAGAAGATTACAAGGGCACTTTATGAATCAAATGCAAAATACAGAAGTAATGTTATCTCCCACTGAATTGCTGTCATCTCTGAAGGATGTGTTGAGATCCAACATTATACAACTCTTCATAGTAGCAATTTTGTAATATTTTATCTACTTGAAAATAATAGGGAATTTTAGGTAAGCAGAATCTTAATTACCTCAATTAAGTTCTCATCCTGCATCACTAATATCATTGGGAGCTTTGTCATTAACCTCAATGAGTGCAGGACAGATTTTTTAGAATTTAACCTGGATACTCAATATTCTTGTTCTAATGAAAAATGCATTAATGAGCTTCATTAGACTACTCAGTTTTGAAGAAGCACCTTCCCTCAGCAGACAGCCTCCCTCAACAGCCTAATGGGGCACTGGTGCATGAGTGAGCCAGAACTAAACACAAGGAGGGTTTAGGTCACTGTAAGCATTTCTATTGACTCAATGAGCTTCACATTCAGCCCACCACGGGAAGAGTAACACCTACTGACTCACTTCAGGAACTCCCTGAGGTGGAGATGCTAGAACGTGTGTATACACTTCTGAAATTAAAACTGGAGTGGTACAGCTGAAAGGCTCTATGCAGTGAAATAAACACAATTAAAACTCGTATTCTTTCCTATAATTAAAAAATGACACAAGTTTTCTACTTGGTCTGCACAGAAGATCCTCAATGAATTTCAAACACTACCTTTTTTCCAGTCATCTACTGGGACACATTATGGGAAAACCAGTGATCTTCTGTGACCTTCATTTTATTTTATTAAATGCAGCAGACTCCTCATGCTGAATACGAAATAAAAAATATGCAACCCAGGAAAGTACTTTGAGAAAAAATGCCCTTTGGAGGACCCAATTTCAATCTTGATGTATAATGATACAAATTTGCCAGTGACATTTGAATAAAAATCTCTATTATGTATATTATTGTCTTCAGACTTCTATTCTGAACCACTAAATTTTGAACAGGCACTGAAGATCACAATTCAGTCAATTCTTTATAAACATGGGAAATACATATTTGAAATACATTTCAAGTTACAACAGACTAGCTGTACTCCCCAACTTTAGCCACAATTTAAGAGATATTTTCCCTTTCAAATAGCTATCCAACTGGTAGTAGTAAAAAGCTCGTAAGTATCAAAATACACTCTTTGTTTACACAACAGTGGCTGATATATTGCTAATAAGGCCTTCAAGGAGAAAATAATGTGAATTGCCCGAGCGAGGGAAGCTGACACTTGCAGATATTTTATTTTTCCCATAGCTCTAAGGACAATTGAAAAGTATCACTTGTTGCAGTCCCTTGAAAAACTGGGTGGGGGGAGAAGGTTAGGAGGTCTAGTGTTCCTGCTAGTAAGTGCAGATTAACAAGTCACCACCCAACTTAACATCCACTGTATTTCAGTTATCTGGTGTCTGAGCAACCTGCCTAAAATTCCAAACACTAAACACAGAACCTAATTTCTGGCTGGTTTAGAGCCACATCAATGTGGGATAGGTGTAGCTGGTCATAGCAATATTGTGGGGGTATTCAAATTGGGAAGAGAGGGCACTTTTGGAAATCCTTCTCCCTAATTAAATCAGAGAACGAGAGTTTGAAGTGGTAAATAATAAATCACAAAGAATCCTCATCTGGTTGTCAAGGAAACCAGTATGCCTCTGCCATAATTGCTGTGAGCCCAATCTTGCCCTTTTTGACATCAAGCCTTATCATGCATTCTGCTCAGACCGAGCAAGTGGCTCTTCCATGCCCCCAGGCCGGCGCCCGCCTGGGCCGGAGCAGCGCGCTCAGCACAGCCCCATGGGCTCCTCCCTGAGCAATGGCACAGCTCCATGGGGGCTCTGCCATGCCACAGCAGCTGTGGTTACTAGGAAGGCGTTCCTAATTTACTGCTGCTAACATCTTCAGCCTGGTTATCACAGCTCGTCACAAGTCCCAGGTATTTCCAGTTCCCCTGTGCTCCTACTCCCTTAAGCACTTCTGGAAGCAGGAATCAGCCATTCATTTCACTCATGGACATGTAAGATGCTTATGAAAGAGATGAAGAGGGAAAGGGAAGTACAAGACAAATATGCTTTCAAAGCACAACAAAATAGATCAAAAATTGACTCCGTGCCAAGTCATTCAGATAGCTCAATGCATCATTGTCTTTTTCCTCTGCAATGATAATTACCTTCTATAAACATACCCAAACTTGTTTTTTCCTTCTGTTTCTGGTGTAATCACACATGGCCACTGGACACACACCAAACTTTGAGCATAAGCAATTCTCAGTGCTTCAACATCAGGAAGGCCAGAAGAGGAGGATAGCTATATTCGTGTCTCTATCTCATCCTTCAAGAAATCCTGAAGCAGATTTTAGAGGAAGTACCTTCAAAGTAAGGAAATAGGAGGAACAACGGGCAAGTACATTATGTTCCCATCTGGCTTTAAGGAAAAGAACATCTAGAGACACAGGGAAGAAATGTGAGAATGAAAAAAACCATAAAAACTCCCTTTAAGAACTATAGAGTGAAAAAGAATACCAGAAAAATTTCCAGAAGATTCTTTGAATCTTCCTTGCTGTTTTACCAATGGATAAATCTTCTTTTCATTCCTAACCTGTTCCAAGCAACAATCACTAAAACCATTTCCTTTAATATATTTTTACAAATTTAATGCTAGCAAAACATGTTAAAAATAATAAGACTGATACACCCTTGTGATTTTAATTCTTTGCTGTACACCATTCTAATGATATAAGTTTCTTTCAGTATGTAAAGAATGCACAAGATTCAGCTCAGGATCCAAGTTTCAATGGGACACTGGGGATACTCACTGTATAATTCCAAAACTTTATCTTGACACCACATTTGGGTAAATGTGATTTATTTCTCCATTACTCAAACAGATGTGCTAACAGCGCTTTCCTCTGTCTGCTCAGCTACTGCTCAGAGATGGCTATTTAATTTTATTGACTCTAGCAACTGGCATCTTTTTTTGTTATGTTGGTGGATAAACCAAACATCTCAGCAAAACATATGGTGTGACACAGTTTTTCTGCTGTAATATTCAGCTATTCAAACATTAACTAAGGACATTGGTGAAATCCTTTGTTCAACACATCTGTAGACATGCAATGCATAAAAAGCAATAAATGTTCTTTCTACAGCAGGCTCAATCAAAATAAACTCTCCTCTAAACCCAATCTGAATCCCTTCCATGGTCGTCTTCCAAGGAGATATAATGCTGGTGTTTGGTACCTAAGAGAGCTTGAATTCAACTTTGACCTTTGTTTCAAAACAATTCATAATTGAGTATCATGGAATAATTCAGGCTGAAGTGCATTCCTGCCTCTTTTTATATGTTCAAAATAGTTTTTAATCTAAATGTTTCTTACAGATATAAAACTTAAATCATATATAGGAAGAATTATTTCTACATAATTTAAAAACTGAAGCCCCTCTAAGTTGTCATTCCGGTCAAAAAGGTACAGTTATGGATTAGTTACAACCAATTACAATAATGCACATTACTCTCTGTATGACTGTATATGTCTCTAAAACTTGATTGCCTTACCAGAAAAAAGAGATAATAAAAGTTTCCATCAGAAAAGATAACACGAAAGCAAATTATTGAGCCATTTGAGTACAAATACATTCATTTGCAAAATACACATGTACATCCTTCAGAAGAAAAAAGGCCTTTAGCTGATTTACAGACAATTTACTATGTCACACTCTTACTACTATTTTATTCTTATTTGAAAAATTAGTCTGGATTCCCAAGCACATTGACAGGAACCAGTTTATTTTTATGTCTCTTGCTAGATTTCAGTGATCTTGAACCTTTAGGGCTAAACATCTCTGTGACAATCTGTTTTTATCATCACATACTTCAAGACTGAAAGAATAGTGTCACTGCCTTTCCCAGTGACACATCATGCTGGAGAAGGAGTTCAATATTACCCAAGACCTGCTCCATCATAATCCACTCTGAAAAAAATACTTCTGCCTCTTCTGTTGGTAGCAAGCCATAATAAGCTGATATTTCTCTGAACAATCTTCCAGGTCGCCAATTTGATTTGTCAATTCTTTAGAATTTTTATATCCTCTGAGCATTATCTATCCACTATCTTTTGTCTTCACCTTTTTGCTTAGACTCCTGCAATTTTGAACAAAAGCCTTCAAACCTCTTATTGTCTATAGCACTAAACTCTGGACTGCAATAAGCTTTGTGGGGATTTTTTGTGGGGGATTTTTTGCAGAGCATTATTGGCTCTTCATCTGAAACCAACCTGCTGCTCACACCATATGAACTGAAACAGAGGCAGCTGTCCTGCAGCTGTGGGAGCCAAGGGCATCCCACCTCTCTGTCTGTGCCAGCCTGGCTGGGCAGCAGAGGGATGCTGCTCCTGGGCTTCTGCAAACTTCAGCTCAGTCTCTGGGCTTCAAACTGCTCAAGAGCTGTGCTACAGGGAGCACCGAGCTGGGCACTGCCTGCCGGGCACTGCCTGCTTTAGGAGGCTGGGTGTGGTATCACTAAGCCGTAGAGAAGCAGTTTTGGAACAATTCTGAACTCAAATGCAATTTTATTATGTCCTTGTGTAGTATCATGCTGACACATCCACAACTGTCTCCTGCTGTAGTTATGAAAAATGATTATTAATTGTAATTGGCCTAAGCTGCTTTTAGAGAAATTCTATCTTCAGGCTTCATCACCCATCTGAACACGCTCTTTTGGCCCCTACCACAAACATTCCTCTAGGAAGAAATACAGGCAATGTGTTCTGCATTTCCTCACAGAATACCAACTATATTAAGCAAAAAAAGACTGGAATCAAAACAGAAATAAAAAAATAAAGGTACTCTGAAACGAACTAGTTGTGATGCCTATTTATAGGCAACTTACTTACAGGCCTATTTCTCGGAGAGTAAGACAAGACTGAAACTCCAAAACAGCTAACCCTAGTATTCCCCTTTGAAAATTATAAAAACTAATTTAACTTGAAGAAAAAGCTGTGTATGCAGAATAGTGTTCCACTGACTCTTTGTTTCCCTGGTCCTGGTCCTTCTCCTTCCAGGTCCCGGTCACAATCCCTAGTTCAAAACAAAAATTGTCTTGGTATCAAATTTAATATAAAAACATCCTAGCCTGCAGGGGACTGATCATTTTAAAGGCTACTACAGCTAATGATTTTGAAAGACAAAGCATTTCTCATTGTCATGACAATCCTACAGACTTATAAATCAGAAACCCCTGCATTTTCAAAGTTCTGTTTTAGGCATTTGCTGTTAGCCTTTGGACACTCACGCTGTAGCAGTCACAGGTGATGGCATATCAGAAGATGAAACAAGGGCTATCTCAGTAGTCAGTGAGAAGCTTCACCAGGGCTTTCCCATCATCTTTTCCACCTGCATAGCAATAAACCAGCCAGTGGAGCAGGCAAAGGAGCCAAGCCTTCCTCAGTAGGGCTGCTAGAACTAGGACACTGAAGAGCATAAGAGTAGAGACAGTTTTATCACAAAAAAACCAAATTTGCCACAAATATGATATACTTGACAGTTTGGAGTCTAAAACTTGATCAGTTCTGAAGGTCTGTGCTTTATGAAAAGCAACCACTAAGATACCAACAGAATAATTCAATAAACTGGATTCTGTGGCTTCTTTTTTTTTTCTGAAAATACCACTTTCCTTAGGCCAATAGTTTGAACAAATAGATTAAGAAAGCAGCGATTTAGTAAACAAGCAAACAAAAAATTAACTTGTAAATTTTAAGTACTTGAAATAGAATCTGCTGTGCCTACAATTCATATTAACATGGTAAGCTCTTACAGAATACCTTTTCAAGGAAAGAAATATATTCCTTGTGTGTTCAAGTATAGAGACATAAACCATATGAGATCCTATTTATTTCAAATTTCCCATGATGCCATTTACTCCAGCTTTTAACCTTTTATGTGACATTGAGCTATTTTACAATCATAAAATAGTAGGAAAAAACGACCTGTTAATTTGAAAGGGACACATTACAACATCTCTCCCCGGCACTATAATATTTTAATTTCTTTTTTTCAAGGCAAACCAGTTGGAAAGTGACCATCTGCTAGTCTCCTAGCACTATTCAAGCAAAGCAATGCACAAAATGTCTTCCTTTCCCAGCAAGAGTAGGATTATTAACTGAAAGGAATTGAGTATATTGTCATGTGAGTTTAACAGATTGATTAGCAACAAAATGTAATCTCCACTTTTTAAATTATTGTTAAATATACTGACTATAAGGCGATGATATAAAACTACTGCTCAGTGTGACATCTAGAGCAGTGTAAGAAATCTGAACCTTTTCAAGAAATAAATCAGTATTATAAAATTTCCTATGCAAATTGTGTTCTTCTATTTTGAGTGTTAAGCTAAATGCAAGCACACTTTACAAGTACAGTTCTATTTCTCACTTCAAAATACACAATGTGCTTTGGACACTGGGTAAGTTTTCAGTATCACTTAAGGTTTTGAATATTTCAAAACAGTTGATAACGGCAGTGAAAGAGGAAACTCGACAAGCTCTCTACGCTGATAAATATAGAACTTTTTGGATGAGTAGAGCTCAATGGAGCCGTAATCTTGGCTGGCACCTGTACATGATACTGTAACACATACAGCTAGAACTGCAAGTTTGTGAGAATAAATTAAATTAAATTCACATTCATGTTAGCACTTTAAAAGATGTTGTCAGTACAACTTTGTATGCATGCAAGCCACTGCACTTTTGAAAGTTTTACCCTTAATGTTTTGAATTCAAACACACTGTCTCTAAGGGTTAGAGGATACACTGCCCATATCTTCATTGGTCTTTATTCACATTATTCACATCTGAACCTCCTCAACGTGCCTAACCAAATTGCAAATTAAGCTGAAAATAAAGTAACTACACTTCAAATTGTTAAATTCTAAATGAGTTTATCATATCTGAATTGTGAAATATAGCAGATGTCAAACGCCCTTACCAAAATGTATTCCACAGTTGCCTTAAATCTGCAGTATATTTTACTTTAAAAGCATTTTGTTCTCTTGTACCTCCTTCTAGTCTCTCTCTCGCTATCTAAAAAATAATCAAGCAGTTCAGGAATTTATACCAGTAGCAAAATACTTGCTAAAGATAAAAGACAGTTTCTCGCTGTTTTATGGAATAAATAGATCTTGTTGATCAGCTATTAATGACATAGTAGACATATCCATTTGCCCAATAAATGTGCAAGTTTTACCGCTTTCCTTATTTTTATTTATAAATTCCATAATGGCAGTAAGGCACTTTAAACTGTATTTCTCAGGGAATACTGCACTTTGGGGACTGTTAAAAGTCACTTTGCCTTCAGCCTTTATCACCCTACGTGAGGTACAATAAACACTAAGAAATGTGCTGCCTATTGTGTGCCTCGTTATAAAGATCACGTCCAGTAATTCTCCTGTCCTTTCAGTTTGAATTTGCTTTCTTCCCAAGCCTTTCTCAGACATATTCTTAGCAAGTCTAACTGATTCATCCTAATTTTGGATGACAGACTGGGTTGAGAAGTACAGGCTCGAGTTATGCAACAGGCTCATTCACATGGCTAAAAACCCATTACTGTTTATTCCATTCAGTTGTGGCTAAGGAGTACCACTCACTCACATGCTAGATTCTGGACCTTTTTTCCTAAAATATTCCACAATTCTGTAAGAAATTTCCTGTGCTCTTTATCAGTGTCCAGTTTCCAGCAACCACACATTACCAGGCTCCAATTAAGTCAAACAGACCTGGCTCACCATGTTTCTCAGGATCCAGAGCACACTTTAAACAGAAATTTGAGGAAGGTTGTACATCATCATTTATGTGATTTCTTTACCATGAGGTAAGACAATCTAGAGGTATTTTGCAAGGTACAGAGACAAGTTCTAGTCAAGGAGTAAACTGCAAAAGCTATTCAGAAGACAGTGATCTTCTAAACTTGCTAGGATGCCACGCAGATGTTCAAAAGCCACATTGTCTACAATTGCCTTGGTTCTTGGATTGGCTGAATCAGACAAGAGCAGGCCAGAGAAGACTACAAATTTGCTGTGAAGATATAATTTTTAATTCTCTACGTGGCTCTAATACTCATACAAAAATCCAAGCAGGCACATAAATATGTATTTATTTGCTGTTATGTTAATTTTGCTAAAAAACATCAGTAGTTGATAAGCTGAATAATGTGTGTAATTTTGAAAAGCTTTGCAAACATAGATGTCTGACTTGACCTTATGACTATTTTCTCCTTCAGGCAGACCAATATTATAACCAGAACAACACGAGAGGATGAACATTGTTGGGGAGTTGCTCACTGTGCCTGTCATACCCCGTTAATGCAACTTTGATTTGCCTTTGTTCTGACAGTAGCAAACAGCTGCTTGTAAATGAGCCACAGTCCCTGGGCTGCCTCCCATTATTCCACACTTTTGTTTGACAAGGTCACTTGCTGTGGGGATTTTGGGGAGAAAGAGTGTGCAGCCTATGGAATTAGAGTTAAACCACAGGCAACCCAGCTTGAATGCTCTTATTATATTTTTTTTCATAGCACCAGCAAAGCAAAAATAACAAAGAGAAAATCTTTTATTCTATGATCAAGTCAAACTTTTCTGTCTCCCAGTGTTCATTTCATAATCCTAAAACTATCTTACAAAAAGCAAGTCATGTTTCCATAAATCCCCTTTCATTCAAATCTTAACAGGATTTATATGAAAGATGTATTTAATTACAAAACAGGATTAACAAAAACAGATTAATATTGTTTTGTTCATCCACTGCTACAATTTATCAGGAGACAATACTGAGCTATAACTAACAGCAACTCTGACAAACACTGCAAAAACTTGAAGAAACATCTGATTTATGCCAGTTTTCACAAGAAATTGATTTATTTTTATAGGAATCGAGGCACATTAGCCTTAAAGAAAAAAAAGCATCTCATTAGCAAATTATTGCTATGATAGCTGTCCATATAAGGGCAAGCAGACATTCCTCTGACTGGAGTTTTAGGATGCTGAATTAAACCGTAAGATCAGTTTACAAAGACATTAGGATAGTATCTGGTGCTATCAAATCATCCCTGAACCTTCATTTTCCAATTTCACCTGTGATCTTAAAGGAAGTGAAAGCTGTCATTTAGGATAGCCTGTTTCTTTGTGACAACTGTTGCTTTTGAAGCCACAAATAAACAAGGAACAGGTAGCAAATATTCAAAGGGATGGTTGATGCTATGGGAGGAGAGAGCCAGTGGCAGTCTGCAGCCACAGATGAATCACTCAGTGTGCTTCCAAAGCTTGCAAGTGAAGAGAAAAGAGGGACTGACTCTAAAAATGCCTTTCAGGCTCTTCAAGAAGGGTCACTGAAAACAATGAATGGAAATCAGTCCAAAAACCTCCCCCAGCAGCCAGCTAAGCTATTCCAAAGGGACAGTCCCAATTGTTCAGATTTTTATCTCCTCAACCCAAAAAGTGACTGAGCTCTTCCTGCCCTGAATCCTTTGCTTCCTAGTTCTTTGTTTCTCCACTGGAAGAAATGTCTTCATCACAAAGGCCTCTGCATCCGCATTAAAACAAAAATGCACAGACACTTCTGGAGTCTTTGACTTAACTTTAAAGTCTCCCGGTGTTCTCAACAGAAAAGCTCAGATGAATGTTAGACAAGTTTACACATCTTCCCTGGACTCACTGAAAATGCTGACTGAGCTTGGAAGATTAGATTCATGACAACAGGGTTGGGATAGGCAGCCTTCTACTCTCTTCTCTCTTCCAGCTAATTCAGCCTAAATCTCACTCTGCACCACAAATCTGTCAATGTGCAGGTAAGAGAAGTCTTCCCAAGTTTCAGCTGGAAGTAGTTTTCCTTGTCAAATGCAAGTTACAAAATACATAATTAGTGACATACCTGAAACATTTTAACTGAATTGCACTTGAATTATCCAGTGCTAACAAGCAGCCATCAACAACAACAAAGTCTAATGATAATTCATGGTGACAACACTCACTTTCCAATAAAGCACGCTGAAACCACTCCAGTAGCTGACTGCCAGAGTGCAGGTTGGAAGGTTGTTAGCCTCATTTGTATTCAAAGGCAGGCAAATCACTAAAACTCATTTACATCCTTCCATCTTTCTTAGTTCATGTCAGCAGCAGGTGGTCTATCGATACCACCTTTGAAATAAGTAGGTGGCTCAAATTGCCTTCAAATTTCAGTAAAAACCCTGAATTATAGAATACACCTTGAGTCTTAACTTTCCTGTTTTCTTTGTGTGGGCTGTAATAGAACATGAATAAGTACAGCATGCACTTTGTTCATATTTAATCTACATTAAAAACTAAGTTTTGCACATACATAAATCTTTGCACATAAAGCGCCTTAATCCTGAGCCTTAGCAGACAGTGGCAGACACGACCATTTAAGAGCTCAGCAAAGTGAGTTACAGAAGTTTATTTGTAAAGGTTTGAGTAAAATCCGCAACTGATTATGCAAGATTTCTATGGATGGTGTTAGATTTCTTTTTAACTTTTTTTTTGTTAAAACACATATTTTTTGGGATAAACAGATGAAGACTGACTCTTGAATCCTTCGATGCATGTGTTTAAGTTTCCCTGCTGCTAGCCCACCGGGAACTACTCCTCTGAATAGATTACGTTCACTACACACTCCTAGGGACATATGTCTTCTATTTTTCTTTGTGGCATTGTGACTATTTCTAACAGTCAGTTTAAAAACACAAATGTCTGTTGTCAATCAGGACCAGTTTCTGATGAAGTGAGAAGAAACACTGCCTGAGACAAGAATCAAGGCCATCTTCATGCCCAAAAGAGTACACAGCCAGCAGTAAGCAACATCACAAATGTGTTATACAAATCCAGAATAGATTAAAGTAACTATAACCATCATTTGGTTGCTTTTCCTCTGTGATGTTTGCTTTTACATTTTGACAACTCCCTCAGAATTTGTGTGAAATTCAGTGTCCGCCAGAATTACTACTTTGATGTCTGCTTTCAAACTTCCATAAAGAGCAGTGATTTTTGGAACACAGAGGTCAGTAAGAACTCTGCAGACTGTGTAGATTATGCTAAATTAACTCCCATGTTTTCGTCAGCAGGTGGAGAAGGCATAATACACTGTCCCAGTATCCCTGAAAACTAAAGCTGGTCAGTCCCCACAAATCCATTGCAAATTCAGAGGCTATGTTTATTACCCTCTCTGGCTTCAGCTGAGCATTAGTAAAATTTGACATGCAGGATTCACATCTAAAGAACTGAGTGAGATTTTGTTGCTGATAAATACACATATTTGTTGATACAATTGGGATTTTTCTGTGTGAAAAATGGTAACGATGCTGAAGGTGTCCCCTGAGCTACTAAGCATAAGGGAGCCTGCACTTCACAGTGAGTTAAAGATTGTTTAAAGACCAGGACAGTCATTAAGCTGTATTTACTGTCTAGACAGGAATAGCTCCACCTAACCATTCCCAAAGGTTGTTAGCATTTCTAAAAATTAAACAGCAGCAGGAAAAGGTTAAGATCAACTTACTAATTAAGTTACACTCACAGAAATCTGGAGAGGGGAAGGGAATGTAAATATGAATAGCATCCCCCAGTCTGAGTCCCTATCCTTAAATACAGGTCTTACTTTAGGGAGGAAAACATTAGGATTGAGCATCAGTGGGCAGATTTGATGCCCAGACATGGGGCCGCACAAAAATGCCATTAGCCTGAGACAGATAAACTCCAAGAGATTTCTTTTACTGGTAGACACAAGCAGTGTTTTTCTTCCCTTTCCCTACAGTAAATCTGCAGTCTACTGGAAGACTACATTCACTGGTTTTCTGTAGCTTTTGGTGTTAAAAGGTGAATTCAAGATAACTGCCAAACAAGGAGGAATGTTCCAAGTCTACCTTATGATGTTAATTGTATGATAAAAGCAGATATTTAGGTCACTTCCACGGTGCTTAGCAAATTCCCAAGGGCACTTGACAGGAAAACAGAACTCCTTCAAGGAGCTAGCTACACAGGCAGCAACCCAGATAAAAGAGATCCCTTCTGGTGACACGTCTTACTCAGAAATTCCTTAGCAAGTGGTGAGACTGGATGGTCTGAGAGATCCCTCAGACTCCCAGGAGGGACAGAAGCTCTGCTGCTTTACAGGTTCTTGTAGGAGGAAACCCTGAGTAGAGCTCAGAGAGGTCTCTGGTTTCCCTGCCCCACACTCTCCCTGCATACAGACAGGCAGCATCTGTGCTTGTTTACATACTGGAGATGAGAGGAGGCTGTTGATGCAACAATAATAATTTAAATTCTAATCCAAGGAAAAACTGCATAAGCAAGGAGCGGGAGGCAAGCAGAGCCATCCATATCTCTAGAAACAGATATGATGAATGTAAATCAAGCTGTTCAGAATCACCTAAATTGCCATTTAAATCAAAGTCCAATTATTTAAATTGTCAGAAAGAAGCCTACATTTAGATAACCAATTTATCCTAATTTACTTTTATCTGTATTTTTATTGTAAGAAAGGATAACTCAGTGATTGTTAACAAAACACATTGATAAATATAGACTTTAAACTGAATTTGCACTTCCCTCTCTCAATTTGTAGATCTACCTTAATGCTATTTCAATGGAGATTTCTATATTTTTCTTATACTGAAAAGTGTAAATAAGTTTTGTTTGTGGTGTTGTTTTGTTTTTTTTATTAGATGAGTATCAAATCTTACTCTTACTTAAGTTGGACCTCTTCAGGGAAAAAAACCCAAAACAGACTGGAATTCCACTAAACACACAGTTCTCCAAATCTTGGGCATTATCACCATGTAAATTAAGTTGTCCAACTTGTTCGCATTACAAATGGACATATTTAAATAGCACTTTTTCTGGAGTGAAAGACTCAATTTTTTGGGTTTGGTGACCAGGTCACAAAAATTTTTGAAACCAGGTTAGTCCCATTCTCTTACTTCAAAAAAATTTGTTACAGATCAGAAAAAAAAAAATTTCCACTTTCACTGTTCTTAGATAACTTTAAGTTTTAACAAAATTGTCACAGAATTGAAACGAACATAATAAATGGAAACTAAAAAAGAAATCCCAAACTATTTCTACACCTACAGAGGACAGCACTATGCCTAAAGCTAATTTAGCACCTCCCAGTCTTTTGTTCCAGAGCAAGTCGATGCTTTCACCATTCCTCTTAGAGAAAGCAAACCGGTAGGGCTTGAATATTGCTTATTAAATGCAACCCGAGAAGTGCCCGCAAGGGAAGCCCAGCACCTGCAGGCGCCCAGGGCTGTGCCCGCCCACCCGACCCCTGCCCCTGCTCAGGCACAGGGAGATGAATCAAAACAGCTCTCCTGACATCACTTCTGCTAAACAGACATTGACTTTTTTCGTTTGGTTTTTTTTCCCCTTCTCCTACTTCCCCGTGAGAAGAAGTTGATAATGAGCTCTGTATATGGCACCGGCACTCTCACTGAGGAGAAATAATAAACTGCAATTCCACATCTTTGGGCGGGTGGAATAATGGAGATGCCTACATTTTCTTCTCCACCTCCCTCAGAAAAAAGGTTAATAAACCACTCAGCATTTGCTTTTCATGGAAACAGTATGTCTGGATTAATTAGCATTTATTTTCCAGGTAGCACAGTACTACCATTTTGACTGCTCAATACCAGGTTGTTCCAGAAACCTATTACAAAACTGTAACCCAAAAGCAGTTCAGGATTCATTCATATCAGGACAGAAGAAATAATTCTGGCTACAACTGCAGCAGTAACTTGGCCTAGAACTGAGCAGAGACAAACTATAGCATCAGATCAGAAGCATGACCAGAGCTGAGTGACCTAGTTAGAAGCATTTACTCTCCTCTGAGATCACTGAGCAAGCCTTCCTGCTTTAAGACAATTCATATTTGATCGAGGTTGGAGGATACATATCTAACATCAGCACTGAGCTATTCTAGAACTGCTTCTTGCAAGGTTTCTTGTACCTTCTCCGAGCAAACTATTGACAGGATGGACATGTGGACCCCTTCAACCTGGAGCCTTAGGTGGCCTGAGAAGAGATAAATGTTCATCTCCTATCAAGCACAGAAGACACTCTCCAAATTTCCAGCTCCTGTGTGAGTGCACCTGCACAGGTGACTTTTGTGTAAAAGGTGGGAGATGGCACCAGCAGCCACACAAGACCCACTCCTGGCAGGCTGAGCTCTGAAAGATGCTAAACACAGGAACAAGTGGCTACTTGCACATCTCAGGTGGAAGAAGATGTCTGCAAGCAGTCCTCAGTGCTGAGAACTAAGTGCCAGAAAAACTCATTCTCTATGGGCTACCAGCACACAGCTCCAGGTCTGACCTGGCAATTTCACATCCTACTTGGGATTCCAGCAAAGGTACAGGGACCACGGTGCTCTTATGAGATTGTTAGTGTTATTGTTAAAGTTAAGCAGGGCCAAGGCGGAATGTCATATCTTCAAACCTCCCAGGCCAATACTGCTAATATGTAAAGATTACTACTTCCAGAATTAGCACTTACTGACAAAAACTGATACTGAAAAGAAAAAAAAGCAAAGATCAACTATATAAGAAAAGAGGCCAAAACTAAAACCAAACTGAATAGAGTATCTCAATCGATCTATGCAGTCCCATTTGTATGGTTATATTTCCAGAAAGGCATCACACAGTTTCAGAGCAAGACATCTGCCAAAGTAATGAGAGCCCAAGAGTCAAAACAAAAGTACAAGTAAGTACTAAGAAATCAAAAATCACCAAACTGTTAGGTAGACTCTACTGTCTAAAACTACAGGTGCTTAGGAAGAAATTATTTCTTAACTGTAACATAAGCATTTACAAAAGATGGTATTTCTTCATCTGGTGTTCATCAGAAACTTTTATTCAAGTCTCAAAGCAGCAGCCCGCAAGTTTTGCGTTTTCCAGCACAAAAAACCAAAAGGGGCTGTCACCAGAGACAGGAAAAAGAAAACCTTGAAGAGCTGGCTCAGAGTAACTAAATACTTCAAATTTTACTCACTTCAACATGTTTGGAAGCGATGCAGGTTGGCTGAGAGCCATCCTCAACCCAACAAGTGTACCTCACCAGCTGGCATGACACAGACAAGAGCCCCCGACACCTCGGGAGGGAGCAGTCGGGAACAGATCGGGTGAATTAATGCAGCACTCCAGGTTGCGTGCCTGGGCAAAACTGTTTGTTCTTCAGCTCCAGTTTCAAAGTCAGCCAGTATTTAAACTGCTTGTTCTCTAGCTCAGATTTCAAAATCAGTGTTTATGTTTTATTGTTTTACAGTTCAGCAAGACCAAGCACAATTAGCTTGTAAAATTCTTTACTGCCTGTCTTCAAGGTTGAGGGAGGGTGAGGAAGCACAATGTTAACCGTGAGCAGTTACACACTTGGGCAGCTCTGGGCACACCCAGTTTTATGCCACAGTACTCGGGCAGCTGTTGAACTTTGTGTAAACCAAGAAGAATAAAACTGTGCAGTCAACAGCAAAGCAACCCTTGTCGGCATTTGCAAGGCCCATTGAAATGCCACATTTCTGTTGTCCTGGGAGCAGCAGGACTGGGAGGACATGTGAATGCAGCAGGGACTGAAGCATTTTACTTACTGTAAATTTTACTGATTTTTTTTTTTTAAAGAAAATGTTTCAAGAAGTTGTCTTGGATCCGCAGTGAAGTTTCTGATCAAAGGAGGCTGAACATACTGAGCCAGGAATTAGGATTTGAATGAGGGAGAACAGAGTTTCAGGGGTGTCCTCTGCTGGGAACTCGATGGGCTCTGAGGCTCCATGTCACACGTGGGAGGTCGCACGGGGTGCAGGGAGGGGTCTGGAGGCTCTTGAGAGCTCCACGTTTTGAACCTGCAGCTCCTCTGAGGAGAAACATCTATTACAACGTCCCAGAAATGGCTCAGAATCTACGAGTTTCAGTTATGTGGGGTACAAAATCAACCCAAGAGAGAGAGGGGGAAGAGATGATTTGTGGTTGAGTAGCTACAGGAGGGACAAGCTCACTGTGCTCACAAACATGGCAAGCAGAACATAAGACAAAGCTCCAAATGGGCACATTTGAAAGCAGCACATTCTAAAGCAAAGAGAAACACTCACTCTGCTGTCTAAACACAAAAAGCACTTCTGAATTGTACTGAAATTCGAAGTCCACCCTGGATACATTCAGTGACAAATGCATGTATGATACGAATCCCTGCACTTCTGTATGAAACAAACAACCCAAGAGTCAGTCCAGGATATGAAAAGGTTACTTCTTGGGGAATGAGTGTTTGAAGCCTCAGCTCTGTTTTGTTAATTTATCAGATTAAGGATCTTGCAGTGGAATGTCAGGGCCCACCATTCCTAATGATAAAGTTAAAAAAATTAAAACACAAAAAAACCTGAAAGACCATCGGAAATACCTCTCTCTAGCCATTTAACATATTATGTATTTTGGTGCAGTTTGTAGCTACAGATATGTTATTAAGTGCTATAAGTATTTTGAAAAGTACTAATCAGTGGTTCATAAATACTTACTGCTACACTCTAGTGGTATTTATTTTTTTAAAAGTGTGTATGGGTATTCCATCTATTCCTGAAACAGGGGAAAGTACGTATGAGAAAATTGTTATTCTACATTATTTTCCACAAGATATGTGAATTTAGCCAGAGGCTATCAGTCTTGAAAGAACACTACTTTTAGAAAGCTTAGTCACACATTTTATTTTATTTTATTCTGTTTTTCTCAGTAGAAACGTACTTGTACAAATGTGATTGCCTCAACTCCTGGCTCCAGATCTACAGGGAAAATCCACAAGTGTGTGCACACAGTTGTTTTGTAAGATCTCAGTTTATTTTCTAGCAATTACTAGTCACTACTTACAATGATGCATTACCAGATTACCCATTCCAATTGCTTGTTAAAGTATGAACAGAGTATCTCAAGTCTGTTATACACATAATCCTGGGGGTGCCTCTTCTGGTCTCTGGACAACAAAACACACATCCCAAAACATCAGTGCTCCATTACCCTTTCAGGCATATGAGGTACCTTCTAGCTAATAGCCCAATTAATCATGAGGATGTACTTGAAAAGGAAGTTGAAATCTTGTTTGGATAATGAAGTAGAGATTACAGGATGCCTAAGAAGAAATTGTGCCATACAAGCACAAATTGAACATGTTCATCATAGTGATACAATACACTTCTTACAACTTAAAAAAGTAACTGACAAAATCTTAATTATCATTTTACAAATTAACAGCTACAGGAAAAAATGGATGTGGATAGATGAAGGGGTGTGAGGACTCTAATAGGTTCAAATCATATGCTGTTGAGAATCTACATAAATTAGGTTTTTATTTGTAGTTACTCCACAGGAATGTTAAAAAAATGGCATCTTTATACACAGATTGGATTGATGAGGTTGAAAATGAGGAGGAAAATATCTTTTTGACTGAATATAGAACACATTTTGATGCTATTGACCTAAGGTTGTTGAGCCTAAAAATACATTTCACAGTCTGTCTTCAGAGTTTCTTTGTACAATTAGAATATTTGCTTCCATCTGTGTGAGGCATCGGGCTCTGATCAAGGTGGACAGGGGACGTGTCCGCAAGCTCACCGTGATGATGATCTTCTACAGAAGATGTTAGATCCATATTAGCTCTTGTCATAAGGTAAAGACTTCACAAACACACAATAAAAAATAATATTACAGATTTTGAAGTCTGCATTTATATCCAGCCAAGTAGCAATTTGTTGCTTATTCCAATTGCTACCTTTTTAAGTAATTTTTAAAAATTATTCACTGGATTCAAAATAGTCAAACCTCATTATGAAGTTTCTTTGACTTTACAAATACAAGACAGAAGTATCTGTATTCGAGTTACTTCAGTTATTGTAGTTATAATTGTCTGTATTTCAGTATTTCATTTATTTCTGGAAACTATAATAGAATCATTAAAATAATATAGACAATTTTTTTTTTCCTGCTTCGGCAGTGAGCAGTCCTAATCATAGAAAAATCTTGTTTATTATAATTTCAAACATTCACCCCTCATTACAACAAATTGCTGGGTTTACATACCTGAATCAAACTTTCAAAACCATAATGAGACTGATGAACACTGGATACCCTTTTCATATGACCAGGAGCAAACCTACTGTAGCTCTGTGCTACTGAGTAGTCAAGACAACAGCTCGACCTTTTTGTGTTGTTATAAAATTCACAAATGAAGAGCATTGAAATAAAGTACCCAGAGTTGTACCTGTTTATGTTTCTGCTAGCTCTGAACATACAAACAGAGGTAGGAGTTAGGGGAGGCACTACATGCTTCTCAATTCCATTATATGACTATTTTCAGATTCTCAGGAAAACAAATGTATCTTAATAAGAGAAAGGGTGCACTGAATTCACTGGTAGAGAAGGCATCACAATTAAACTTGTTCTCAGTTAATGAGGATCTGTGCTGAAATCTCTCACCTGCAGGAATAAAACAACTACCACGATGTTTTAATTTTATTATTTTACCTTATTTTAATTTCAGGGGTATTTTTAAGGAACCAAGACCTTACAAAATCAGATCTTTTAAAGTACCTAACGAAAAGGGCATTGGACTACTTAAAAGGGCATGAAATTCCGCACTCACATATAGTCTCAAATAGGCTGGTGGGCTCTACTTTCATGGGTAAGTACTTTCTAAAGTGATTACAACATCTTAGGCAAAAGGCTATTGAATTACAGTGTGGATTAAATTACAGAATTTGGTAAATGTGTATTATCATATATCAGCACATCCACCAGTTTAGTTCAGGAGATAAGTTACTAAAACTATGCAAGAAGCTGAATAGTCTCTTACGACAATTTGATGCATTATTGATTTTTTTTTCCATTTTTATTTCCAAAACAAATTTCATTTAATTTTCATTATTTAATTCCCATCAATTCAGGCAATTTACAGACTTTTTTGGCTGTTGAACGTCTTTGTGCAGAACACATTAAAGTAACTGAGTAGAAAATTCTGTCATAACAATGCTTTTTCCTGCTAACTATTGGCAATTATTCTCCTAGCCCACTGTCAGAATTACAACCAACTTAATTTTTATATATGAAGGCTGGAGGAAAAAAAAAGGAACATAGACAGTTATTAGTATTCAAGCATTCCAGGTTACTACCCACCCAAAACAGTAATTGATTGAACATACCGTGAAGTCACAAATTTAGTTTTTGCCCCTCTGTTTTAATAATGATTTCATAACACAAATTTTGCTTTTGCATTTCAGGTGCATAGAGATGCTACTAGAATGTTAAAATAAAATTATCTGCATTAGATCAGCCAAAAAGTTCATTATTCATATTTTAGGCAAGCAAAGCAAAGAGAGTAACTCTTCTAAGCACTCAATCCTGCTAGTTCTTAATAACAAAAATAATATTTCTAGGATATTTGTACACTACAGGGTAATATAAAGCAAGCTGAACTATAATAATGAAGAGCAACCAATTTAAATATAAACAAAATAATATATTTTTCTGGAACTGTTCAAACATAACTGAATCAAGAAACAACTATATTCAGCCTCTAGGAACTTTAGCTAGACATATTGTTTTACATTTATAACATAAAATATAATTGATATTTTCAGAATAAAAAAGTTTAAATTAAATGAGGAAAAGCTGCTTCAGCAGTAACTTCAAGCTGAATGCAATACTGTCTCTTAATGTATGTATTTAATACTTGGAAAAAGCAGAGTATTTCACAGAACCAAAACTGAACTACTGAAAAAAAAAGGAAACTTTGCACCACAAGCACAGAGGCATTCCCTTTAAGAATATGAAATTATAACTGTATTTAAAAACATGAAATCTGACAAAATAGCTATAATAACTTTTGCCTGCTAAGAGAACATACTGCAAAATATATTTTACTAGTCCATTTGGCCTGAGGGGCTGCAGGTTGAACAATGATCAGGCCCGAGTGTATAATAGCACAGCAGAATTTGGGATCCCAAGATTTCCTTTTACCTGTAATAAACTATTGTTCAGTTCATTCAATAATGGAATATTCTACTTGGGTCAATGACAGCAGCTCAGGCAAACAAAAGAAGTCTTTATGCTCCATCTAGACATTGCAAGGTGCTTATCCAATTTCTTCTGCATCGGGGCACTGTCCCTTACCTAATATGTATACATTTGCTGAGTGTTATTCAGCCTTTGTTGCTTCTGACCCTCACTTGGCATTTAATTCCCAGTCCACCAGGGTATTCATGCTTGATGGCACTGATGCACATACTGAATGCTTTATTTATTTAATGGCAGAGGGAATGAAGCTATAAAGTGTATTAGACAATATCCTGTTTAAAGATGCCAATGGTCGGCGTCGCAGCATTACTGCCCCACGACTGCAGCAGTGAATATGTCACTGGAATTCAGAGGACAGTATATACTGATTACAGATCAACACTGCAATAAGGAAAACAAGGCTCCAATTCAAAATTCCATTTAACATTTTTTCAGAAATATTGTTATACTATTGAAAATGCTCTGCATGCGTTTATGTTCTCTATCTTTTAAAGATGCCCATTAATCTTCACTACCAGTGGCAATGAAATTTTCCTCCAATACTACAGTCTCTACTAAAACTGCTGATAGTACAATGAAATCTCAGTTATGTCCCTGTATAGCTATGCAGAATTGTTTTAAAGCACAGTTCTCTGCGCCTAAAGCAGCAGAGAGATGATTGCAAACAACTCACATGCCTTTTGACAACTAGTGAAAAAAAATACTGACCTTTATTCAGTTGAACAACTTTGTCATTTATAACAATAAAAGCAAATTCACCTGCACTGGTAAGGTTCAGTCTCTCCCTTAGATAAAGCAAGATTATCCAAACAGCAAAACTCATGAATATTATTGAAATATTCTCTCAAAAGGTCCACTATCTAAACCCAAACAAACAATATTTAGCAAATATAATGCAGAAGTGACCAACACAGTCACAACTGACTGAAACACCCACATTGAAATATATTGACTAAACTGAAATGTCACACAAATGCTAACAGGCAACCATAGCAAGAGGTATTTTAGAGGAACTTACAATTATTCTGGAAGCCTGGGACCTAAGATCCATAACAGCCTATATCATCCGTTGTTTTTAATTATGTCTTTTAAAAAAGCTCCCCTGCTGTGTTTCTGAAATACTAAATGGCCTCCACAGCTACTTGGCATAATTCATTCTAATTCATGATTACAATATGGTATTTTCAGACAATTCCCTCTTTCCCAGCAACTACTTAAATGAAAAAAAAAAAACCAAAACAAAAAAAACCCCCAACAAATAAAAAACCAAACCAAAACAAAACAAAAAATAATTTTGTCCTAATTCCCATTTAAGCCATCCATTTGAGGCATAAAATTTGACGTACAATAAATGTCAAGTCACAGAATATAACATTTACATTATGTTTCTGCAGAATTCCTATCTAAAACAAATTTTTAAGTAAGTAAAGCATGATGACTTTAATATTTATTTTTAGGAAGTTTTACTTGTAAGCAGGATAGGGACAACTGGCTTAGGTTTGCTTCCAATTTTTATTCTGCTGTTCAAGATACAGAATTTTAAGATTAGAATCATAATGCTAGGAGTAAAATGTTCTGCTCAATGCAGTAGACATTTACTGACTGCACTTCCGTGTTCAAATGCTAAAGGTTGATAGGTATATTTATCCTATAAGCTGTGAACTTTAACTGTTACCACTAAGAAGGCGATGCCCTTAAGGTTCAAACAAAACACAGTGGAAGACAGCTTAAAAGGAAAGATGCAACCACTTTGTGTGACCTGTCCTGTTCAGGATTACTCCCATTACACTGAGAGCTTCTTTCTTTCTTTCCCTCCTCTTATTCCTAAAATACTACTGATTCATCTTTAAAGAATACTGCCTTTAAGAATTGCATAATTTGCATAGGAGAATTACCATTGTTATCTCCCTGAGAAAAGAAGCTGCAAGGTAATGGAAAGGGAAGGGAGTAACTGAACGCTTGGGGTCATAAGGACTAAGCCTTAAACAAAGACAGAATACAGAGTATTCATGAATTTGCAACTAGTCAAAATGTGCCAAGGACTGTGTTTCCTCTCTGTAAGCTCTTTTGTGCTTCGTGTAAGCAAAAGTCAAGCCAACCTCAAAAGAAGCAGTATCTGATTTTCTGGACAGTTTCTCTGATAGGATGTAGCTGGGGCTCTGTTTATCTGAAATAATGCTTGACAGCTGCATCCCCCAAGCACATGCTCCAATACAACATCCCAAGATGGGTGAAGCATGTATAACAAAATGAAACTTAAAGCAAGACAGCCGAGTCAGAGTAAATCCCAGTTTCATTGAGTTCTTTCTTGACTGAAAGACGTGGAGACTGTCTCTTGGTAACTTACAGAGAAACCAGCAGGTCTAGGGGGGAATATAGTGCCATTCTTTGCCTTTTTCTTTTTTTTAAAACATTGATTTTGAACAGCACATTAGAAAAAAGGATGACAGAATCAATAGAATTTAAGATGTTCTTGTAATCTGGGTTTAACTTCATAGTAACACCTCTAATCAAAGGCGGGGAACCCTTTGTGGCATTTTGACATCTACATCTATCATGTGGATATGGCTTTTATTGAGCTGAATTAACAACTTTACTCAAATAATTAAAATCTAGCCGCCCAAAATGTCAGAGTAAAAGTAGTTTAACACTTCATCATTCTTGTAAAAGTGTAATTTTAATCTTTGCATTATGCCAGCTGTTTTGTGGGTTTACATTAAAGGTAATCAAGCAGTAGAACAGAAAAAGAAATTGTAAAACAGCGAAAGAAATAACATCACAGTAGCCTGCCACATGTTGAAATTAGCACCAATTTTACTCCATGGAAATTAAATCCACCTATAAAACTGATAATACCCCAAAACGGTAAGCAAGGGAATACTCAAAACATCAAATCCAACCTGGGCTCTATTTTTCCTCCTTAAATAAAAATAGTCATAAAAATCTCTCATTTCCTCTCAAAAATGGAAGTAAAAATATCATGGGTTCTATCCTTAAATTTTTTCTTCTCACATCCTGTTGCCTTGGAAAAATCTGATTCTCCAACTACAAATGGTGTTTTAAAAGACTAAGGTCATATTTTCAAATGGCAGAAACAAGCATCACCACAAAAAAAAGGAAAGGGTGAAAAAAAGACTGCCTTTCATCTTTACTGCTCCTCCCTTGTTTAGGTTAGGTGTTTTGTGGTGTGTGCTTGCTTTTTTTTTTTTTCAGTGCTAGTGGATCACCCATGCTGCATAACTGATCAAGGTTCCAACCACATTTCTGTAGGGAGGGGCAACCTAAAGTAGAAAACAGGTCCCAGGGATGGAGAGAAGGGTAACATGCTTTTTAAGTGGTCACACTGGCTTATTTCAATCGCAAATGAGTATAATCTCAGATTTTTATTACACTCGGTAGTTGAAAGACTTAGTAATTTAATTAATAATTACTGAAATATAGACAAAGCAGCACACTGATAATCCCCCACAATAGAGATTCCTTTGCCTTTCCTTTCTATTACTTGTAGTGGGGCACAAGACCATTTACACTAACAGATATGACCTTTTAAAGCGATGGAATACGTGTGAGACAGGGCAGGCAAAGGAGATGAAAGATGATGCCGGTGCCGCAGTCATTTTATGTTAAAGGCTCTGCTTATATGTGTAATTCATACCACTGAAGTCAGAATAATTTGAGAGCTGAGTTTTCAACAGCCTTTATAAATGATGTGTTTTGTTTCAGGAAATGTCTTCACTGAAATGCTGGTAACATGTATATAATTATGTCAAAATAAAAACCACACTTTTTAAAAAACTTCAAAGCCTTAATTTAAAAAATAAGCTACATCTCAGTGACTATTTTTTTTTACCACCTTGATGCCAATTATTTTGAATTTTACTCATACATCTTTGTTTCAGCCAGGTTTTTTGCTTACTAACTGCATTAACAACATTAACAAGAGAACCACATTTTCCATGCAGATGGAAAAAAAAAACCTACCTTCATAGCCATGTCTTTTTTTTTCTCCCCACTTCTCTTATGGCTTAAAATGCAGCATATGTATTTCAAATTGTAAAACTTGCACCACAGCAGCAGAGACCCTATAGCAGAACACTTCCAAAGGGCCATGCACTGTCCCCAGATGCACAGCATGGCTTCTTACTTATTTAAGTAAGAGGCTTAGACAGGTAAAGAAGGCAAAAACTAATAAGCATCTGGGGAAGAGATTAAATTTAACCAATAAAAACATAAACCCAATCTTAAAGACTTCTACTCCTTTTGGGAAGGTGTTGACACACTTCTCACCTCTGTAAAGTGAAGAGTAATGAGACAACTTAATTATTTCATATTTCAATAATGCCTAGAAATTGCAGTGAAAATATCCAGCATGAAATTTTCATTCCTGCGACTTGGATCCAAGTCTGAACAAGCACCAAGGCTGATAGAACTGAGATAACTCACAGATCAAGTTTCTAGGTTGAATTAATACATCCCTCCAGTAGTCACTTTAGGCTGAAGAAGGTGAACTGAATTTCATTAAGAAAATCTGGAAAGTGCTGTTTGAATTGGCAAGGAAATAGGGTAGGCTGGTGGGAGGTAGAGACTAGCACCTGAACACATCTGCAACCTAAACTCCAAATCTTTCTAGAAATCCACAATCCTACTGGGTGAAAGGGGAAAAAAAGACACTAGAATATGCACTGAAGAATGCTCTCTTATCTGGACTGGCCACTAAACCAACAATAACTTGAATGTTTTGATGCTTCTGGGAGATAAAGAATTGCCCCAAAGGGAAACACTGCAAACGAAAATAGACATGAGTTTTAAAAATGTTTTCCTTTTTTTTTTAAAATTATAGACAAGCCAGAAATACGGAAAAACAGCTGAAGGGGAAATTAGAGAAAAAATTAAAGTTCTGCAGACAATGAGGAATTGAGAGGGTTCTGATCTTTCATGGTATTATTACAGCAAACAACCCAGTTCAGAGAGAGATGCAAGATACCTTTACATTTCTAACTCCTTTAGAGCATCAACAATGTAAAAAACACTACAGAAATATTAAAATTGTAGTGCTAATTCAGTTGTTTTAATCTTTGTTTAGAACTACATTGTGTTCATATGGCTAAGTGTTTTTGTTTGTTTTGCATCAACCTCACTCAAGTTGTGGAGGTGAACAAAGGCTTTTCTTCCTCAGACACCTTCCAAATACTTCAAACCTCACAAAAGATGAACTAGAATAGCTAAATATTTGTTGTCCATTATTTTGAGGTTCCACGTGAGAAACTGCATGTTACTCATTACAAAAGTCTCTCATATGCAATTATTTGCCCTGATAATCTTGCGCAGCTTTTCCTGCATAAGAACCATTTTCTTCCTCCCACCCTGCAGGAACATCTTGCCTTGTTGCAAACAGAGCACCTTGCCAAACAGAGCACCTTGCTGCCTGTGAGGCATCAGCCAGGGGAACATTTTTCTCTGGTCTGACAGTCATAATCCCACTTGCCAGGCTGCTGCTGGCAATTGAGCAGGAAATGCATCCCAGTGCTGTCGGTCCCGTGTCCTGAACATGCCCTACAGGTCAGGTAGGTAAACATTTTTAAAATTGAGAGGTGTGAAAGGGACACTTCCTTGATTAGAAAACTGGAAAGAATTAAATACAAAAGCAAAAAAGTGGAGCTTCCTTCCCAAATAAACTCTTCCTAGCTCTTGCACTTGTCTTTGGTTTATTTGCAGGTTTTTGAGCTCCTCCTTTACCCATAGCTAACTTGCTTCAGAGAGTTATTCACAGCTACATTTCTCTGTTCCTTTGTTAAAGATGGAGTTCCTCCAGGGCTGCTCACAGCACTTGCTTAGGGCTACCTTCCTCTCCTTTCCATCAAAACTCTCCTATTAGGCATCGTTCTGTCTTTCACAATTTTTAAAACTAGTCATATCAAATACAGCTATGGTAATTTATATTTCCCCCTTCTGCTTTCTGGATTAAAAATTTAATTTTTTTAAAAAATGCAATGAAATAGGACATCACACTTCTTGAACCAGGGCATCATGTTTCATTCAAAAGAGATACAAGACTTAATATTAATGTAGAACTTCAGATTATAAATCCCATATATAGAAGTATTCAGCATATACATAGCTTGCATATTGCATAATGCCTCTTTTTAGTGCTTCGGCTAGCATCTACACTGCCTGTCCGTTACTGCTTCATACCAGTTGGGAAGTCTTGCCACTACAAAATGCAGTTTCTTCCAGCAGTAAACAAAACAAATCTGCAATTCTGCTACAGTTATAATAATCAATTCCTTTGTTCAGATTCAGATCCACTAAGATTCAGTAACAGAAAATATGCCACGCTAAAAGGTGAGAGAACACAGTCTGTATTTCTTAAAATAGCAGTCTATTGCCTTCTGAATTAATCCAGCCTCTTCTGCAGGGAACAGCACAACCTGAGCACAGAAAGTGCCATCCCTGTGGTACCAACTGCTCACCATGTGAATAAGGAAATAATAAGAAAATATATAAGAGTAGTGATGGCTCTATCTTGAAATAGAACTGACCTGCACAATAACGTGCTTAAATACTTTTTGACTGTTGACAGAACAAAGGAGATTACATGTTGACCATAGGAAATACCAGCATGATGAAAACAATGGAAGTTTTTTTCTGTAGCTCAAACTCTATCTCTTCCCACATACTCTTCAAAATAGTCTTAATGATATAAAGCTAAAGAGCAAAAAGAAAGTATAAAGCCAAAAGAAACACATTGCAGCGCAAAAATCGAAAAAACCAAACCATCCTTCAAATAATTATTATACTGGAGTTATAAGACAACATAGTACTTAAGGAACACAACATAGTACTTAAGGAAAGCAGAAATTTAAATGAAAGGTTATAGAAATTTAATTTTATTAATATGATAAGAATAGAATTTTTATTTAATCTTTTTCTTAATTTTAAGAACTACTGTTCTGAAAATATTGTCATAAACATTACTCTTAAAATCACCTAATCTTTTTCCAATATAAAATATTTCACTATGAATATTTTCCATTTATTTAATTTAGAGACATGTTTTTGTATTGTGAGTTTTGGAAAGCAGTGAAAAAACTGTGGTTTTGTGAAAGTGTCCAGTTTTCTCTGAATTCAGTTTGTTTCTACATGATCAATCCCTGCTGAGCTCATAAATCTTATAGTAAAACTCATGAAACTGCTACAACAAATATCAGAAAGACAAGAAATGAGAAATGGCTGATCTGTCTTTCTGCTCAGGCTATTTCAGGATGAACAGATCAGTTTCCCAGATGTCTATTCAAGCCTGGACTGGGAAAGCCATTATAATGAAAATCAGAGTTAAAAGGTCTGGGGCCTTACCTGGCCTGGAGGTATTCTCTGAAAAAACCTGTTTTTCCTGGTCTAGGAGTCATAGAAAAAACTGACCCCTTGAACAAGGTAAATGAGCTCTTCAGAGGCCTGGAATAAATTCCTAGGCTCAAGATGCTTTTTGGTCTTTGTTATTTACCCATTTCCTTCAGGTTAATGAACTTCAGCAGAAACAAGAGATGGAAAACACCACTCTCACAGTATCATAACTATGTTTTAGGCACCTAAAATACAGGTACAGTGCCTAATGGTATCCATTAACACACTTTCAGTAATACCTAAGGACTCACAGAGTGCACCTACAATGAAGCAGCTGACTCCATCTCTAAGCATTACCAACACTTTTTAAAATACCTGCTCTTAGGATGGAAAACTGAAGCTGTGTAAAAACTAGAAGGCTGATGGGAGATTGAGGAAATCGTTACAGAATTAATTTATTCCATCATAAAGCTGCGTTGCATGTCCCCATCAGTGCCTAGCCACTCCCAGGGCTTGGAAACGACTCAGGCTGGTGCTGGATGGAGCTGCTGGAGCTGGCCAAGCCCCAGCTCCTGCCAGCACGGGGCCACCAGTGCTGCAGGGATCCAGCAGCCCGGGCTGGGCTGCAGGAGGAACAGCCCAGCTGCAGAGCAGGGCAGGGAGCTGCTGGGACTGAACCCATTAGAAACTGGGACACTGACACCCCCAAGCCCATGAAGCAAACTGAACTCTGCACAGAACATGCACTGGCAGCAGTTCAGACATGCAAAGAGAGGAGATCTACTCCATGACACAAAAACCCACACCCCGAGTTCTAAGGCAGCCTGATTTGCATAGAGTAACTGCATGCTCAGGTATTTCTCCAGCCTCATTTCATTTGGGACTACAGATTGGGGCTTCTTTTTTCCTTTGGGATGGTTTTGGAGGGGGGGGTGGTGTGCTTTTTTTCTTGGTTTTTTTGTTAGGTGTGGGATGTTTTTTCTTTAATTAACATGCTATGGAAAACCTCCTGAGTGCTAGTAAATATTAAAAACTAGAGGCAAGAAATAAAACAAGTGTAAAGGTGCAACTACTAATAAAATTGTCTTGGGCAAAAATATATAACTGAGAGGTTCCGTGCCCTCAGATTAATGAGTAAACACCATGAATTTTAGCCTGTATAGAATGCCGAAGAATGAAAACTGTAACTCCTATGAGAAGGGTGGAAAAGTGCAAGGAGAAATCAGAAACAAACAGATGTTGCACTTATGCATAGAAAGGAATACAGCAATAAAGAAACCTAAAAGGCCAATTGGATGACAGTAACATTTCTGAAGTTTCTTTGGATCCATTTCAATAAATATCAGGTAAAGTGAGTGATAATTTAGCTGTCTGAATTACTGGATTATGAATTAAATGGTTCTTTTAACATTCTGTACTCAAACCACAGTCCTATTAAGCATAAGAGTCTAATGTGAATTTTTAAAGATTGAGAAAATATTATCAGTTTTACAAGTGATTAAGTCTAGTCCAAAAAGAACATGTAAGGCAAATGCTTTGGAAGGCCTGCCTTTTGTATAAATGACAGATCAAAGTGTTATTAGTAAAATTATGTAATCCTGTTAAACTGGATCCTGGAAAAGGAGTACTGAAAGGCAATTTAGATTCTACCTCTTCCTTAAGCCACCACATTTTATTTATTTTAACTTGTGGGTCCTTGGAAAACTCTTACTGGCATCTACATTCTTTTCTTTCCACTGAAATCACAAGACAGGACAGCCAGGTTTGTTATCACAAACCCCTCAAACATAACACACATATGCACACATTTTTCTAGGGCTGTGGAATAGCAGTCTTCTGCTTTTCACACAAACTTTACAAGGACAGAAAAATTCTCACAAATTTATCTTCTGTTCTTCACTGAAGACTTAAAAGAAAGAGGGGAAAAAACTCTCATGCACAGATGGATGGAGATTTCTTAAGTGTTCTGCACTCCACTGTCACCACAGGACCACCTGCAGTCCTGCACTGTCCAGATAGGTGTTCTCAAAAACACCTGGGTAAGCTGTTTGCCCAAGGACTATGTGCTGGAGATAAGAGGTAATTAGCAAATGAAACTATTCCTAGCACTCCTCCTTCAACATTAAGTGCAGAGCTGCAGCAGCAAGCTGGCACCTGGTACAGGGAAATGCTAGATGTGATCATTTCAATTTACACATTCAGCACTACATCCCATATGCTTGTCAATGTGAAAGTGTCAGTGATAACAGAGATACCCTAAGAAACTGCTCTGTTGAAATGCTGACATGAAGTTTTTATGTATGAAACAGACCCTCTACTCTGGACCATCTGTAGCTTCTTCCTTTTCTCATGGGGTATGTGTTGGCTATAAAATCTTTCCATTAAAAAAACATATAAAAAATTAAGCTCGGGTTTAAAGGGAAAATTATAAACCCTTAAACATCTATAAATCAAATTTATATATAAAAGTATTTTTCATATAAACACACTACTTACTCAGCAAGAATAAAAAAAAACTGCTGAGAAGAAAAAGTTTGCTTCAATTAGATATAGAAAAATTTATAGCTGTGCTGCAACATTAAAGGAAAGTATCGGGCACTATGACTTGTACCAATATATAAAATTAAACAAACTGGCAAATTATGACTGGCTTTGTATCTTGACTCTTTAGTATGCTTTTCCATACACATCTTAAACTCACAGGTGTTTTTTCCAAAATGCTTTCCAATGACTTCACACCCATAAATTTCTTAAGTACAACAAAAGTAGGAAGCGTCTTGTGTGAGAAGGGAGGAGTCTGCTGAATTAGGTGACCAACTAAGGCTAAGGAAGACAATGCAGAGAAGCAGAATGATTTCCTCTGCACAGCTGAGGTCTGTGAAAAGGATCAGAAAAGGATGATGGAGAGGGTGGAGGGAGAGAACAGGATGGCAAAATTTACAAGGCAGCAGTATTATTTACTGTACTTCTTAAATGATCTGAAAAAGCTTTGAGAAGTGAGAGATGGAGAAATATGCTTTGTGTCACGTCTTTATAAAGTAAAATTCACAAAAGACAAGGAGATTCATGGCCACAGTAATGCACTCCAAAACCCAAAATTAAAACTTAAATACTTTTTTAAAATCCTAAGCCATGAGTCAAAAAGTATCTACTGGTACTCAATAACAGTAGATAATTAAGAAATGTACACTCTTAGCAGGCTACTTTGTGCATTTAAGTAGCAGATGGACTTCCTCTGAGGCTTCCAGTACTGACTACCAGTGAAAGAAAAAAATCTGAAGGACTGAGATATAATGAGGCAATTTCTGTTCCAGTAAAAGTACATGTACTCTTAAAATCCCCTAAGTAATCTCAAAAGGGCTAGTTTATCTGGGAAATGAACCCTTTGGAAAAATCTTGTTTCCTTCCTCAGGACAGAAATCAGATGCAACTCTGGATCTACCCAACCTCACCCTTATAAAGACACATAGGCCTTCTTCAAATTTGTACTTGTAAAGCCTTGCAGACAATTTGGGATACCCTGCACCATCTTCATAACTAAATAAAGGAGAATCAGGCTCTAGATACTCTAACTTTAAATGACAGGGTCTCACAAAGGAAAATTAATCATGTTTAGTGTCTAACTGGCACTGTATTCTAGTGAAGAATGACACATTTTAGAGCAGTTTTCTGTCTCAAAAAGAAAATGCCCATTCAGCTGGCACAGCGCCTTCCCAAGCTTCAGTGCATGCACACATCTCACTGTTTTTTTGTCTGTTTAAGGGTGAAGCACTCTGAAGGCTCCACCATGACCTACACCTCTCCCAGTTGTCAAATGCCTGGCTGACACAGTTCAGGGAAGAGGCTGGGAGAAATTTCTTCCTAAAAGAGAAACAAAAGGCAGTCTCCTGCCAGTACTGCCTCCTGCATCAGTCCACCACAGGTGTGCCAGAGAGACTACAAGGGAGCTGGTGGAATGACAGAGCAGGAATCAACACTTCCTCCCACCATCAGATGGAACTCCAGCAGCTCACCTGAGCTCACCCCAGCCCTGGGCATGCACTCTGTGTGATGCCAGCTCCCAGGGCAGAACGACCCCGGAGCACGGCGGGCACCGGCAGCCTCGCCCTTGATGGGCTTTGCAAGGCACACTGCCTACTGCAAACATCTTCAGGTAATTCAATCTTAATGCTTTCACTTTGGAAAGCAAACAGCAGACACAGAGAAGCTGTACACATGTGCCCATGCTCCAGAGACTTTCCTAAATAACTTGTCAGCAGTAGTAATTGAAACTGCATAACATTAATACATTAACGGCAGACACACGATCAAAAATACAGATTTTCCATAAAAAACTAGAATTTGTCAAGAGGGAGGAAAGAGATGCATGGACATTTATTGTCTGATTTTAAGCATTTATTTGAGATCTAATGCAGAAACTGCTGTTATACATTTTAACTGTATGCTTTGTGAGTGGGATTTTTTTCCTCCCTTTAGATAGCATCCAAGCCTTCCATTAACCTCATCAGAGGCTCTCCAAGTTCTGACCTAAACACAACAAACACAAAAAACAACTGCAATGCTTCTCTTAAAGTATCTGACTGTAAGGTCTAGGTGTATATTTAAGTGACATGGGCAAAGCTGACAGCTCTAAAAACAGACTTAATAGTTTAAGTTGCAGACATGCTATTGTGTTGTCAGCAGAACAAGCACTCTTGCAACCTTCAATATTTTGGTTGAGGAAACTAAAAAAGTTGAGCTTGAAAAATGGAGGGGAAAAAAAATTAAGCATTCAAAATCTAGAGAAGTTAGTCTGCTATCAAAAGGAAACACCTACTTACGCTGCAGATCTAATTTAGGAGGCAAAACTTTATAAATGCTCAAAAAATAAAAAGGAAATTTTAACTGAGCGTATATGCTCACACTGTCAAAATATATCTCCCTACATCTATATCTATCTATATACATAAAACTACCCAGGTTTAAGCTCTAACTATGCAGGTAATTTGTTGAAAAATGAATTCCCAATGAAGAGTATATGTGTGTGTGTGAGCATTAAAATGGGAATTGATTCCAGAGGCTTTTATTCCAATACCTCCTTCATTTTTAATTCCCCCAGGTTATCTTAAGAATGTAGCATAATTGAGAACTATTTTCATGGAACAGTAATTCTAAATAAGTGGGATGCTGGAGATGAATTATATGTCTAAAAATGGTTTTATGTCTAAAACATGAAATATCATGCAATGAAGACAGTATCTTTTTCTCATTCAACAATGCTTAACTGGCATTAAAAAATACATATTAAAAAGTCCTTCCAAGAACAAAATTTTTAGTTAACAAGCTTCTAGAAATATCCATCTCATGCAGGCCAAACCAAGGTACTACAAAAGTACGCACTGTCTTTTTGCTGATAGAGATATTGTTAATACTCCGGAGGATTGCTTGTGAACAGTTAACTAACACTACCCTATTAAGATATAAACATGTTGCCAAAAATTCTCAAAATCTTCAATAATGAGATTTCCTTGTGTTATTTCTTCATAGTGTCATTGGTAACAATTCACTGGCCCTTATCAGACCAGAGTTCCCATTTTCTATCATTCCATTTTTACCTGCCTAATCAGTTGAACAAAAGTACTTTATGTAAAATTATTCCTTTAGTTGCCTTAGCTACAAATCCCTGCAGTATTGTATAATTGAAATCTACTCACGTAAGTTAGGAATAATTAGGCCCCAAAATTAAGCCAAACACAAAGTTAATTCAAATAGTCAGCTGCTGTCATTTAAATGGTTACAGAGTTTTATTGTTGCTTAACATCCTTGAATGCTTCTAAATGCACCTTTTTTTTCCTGTTACAACCTTATCCCTTACTCCAGATGGAAAGAGGATCAAGAGAATTAACTTCGATTATGTCATAATCATTCATACCTTGACCAAAGGTTTTCTTTACTAGTTTTTCTCCCAGTTATTGTCACTCGATTTTTCTATTTTATTTTTAATCAGCCATATAAAAAAAGGAATAAAAGCAATCAAAACAGATGAGGCTCTGAGGTAAATAAATAAAGTCAGAATCACTGAGTCTTTTATAAATAACATTAAATGATGATGAATTTTTAACAGAAAATATTCAGAAAGTCTTTCTTCATGCTTCAAAAAACCTTTTGTAAAAAGAAGGAAACACAGAAATACATATTTAAATAATACATAGTTAAAATGGATCCACGACAATTCTAAGAGCTAGAAAACAACGCACCAAAGAATAAGACTAAATATCATAACAAGAATTGTTCTCAGGACTGAGTCAGGACTGTTGATTTATGAATGTGAAGTTTGAAATTATTTATACAGCAAAATAATTGTTATATTGTTATCTAGAAAGCCTAAAATAATTGCTACATTACATTACTTTGTAACCAGTAAAGGAAAGCCTGCTAGTTAGAAGCATTTCTGACTGTTCTTCTGTCGGCACTCAGTTTACACTGCAGAACAAAACACTCTATCATAAATCCTTCATGACAGTTTACACACGGATGACTTCCAGCCTTTTGTATTGTGAATTTTTAAAAATGTACAATGTATACAAATGTGCTTCAGATATATACAGGAA
This sequence comes from Anthoscopus minutus, assembly GCA_013399455.1. Lineage (NCBI taxonomy): Eukaryota > Metazoa > Chordata > Aves > Passeriformes > Paridae > Anthoscopus > Anthoscopus minutus. Next base: position 85,504 of record VWYI01035351.1, on the reverse strand, counting down.
GATCTACATACATATATAGATCTTCAGACTAGCATAAAGATAGGGAAGATTACTGAGCAGGATTTGAATTGAGGGCCTAAACCAATCAGTTTATGCGTTATATAGTATGCTGATGGATTTTTTTTTCCAGCTGGTGCATTAATACATGAAGTGATGTTTTGTGGACCTTATCCATCTTTATGGGTAATAATCCACATCACAAACCACCCGTTTGCCCTCTAGTACTTTCCGTGCTTCACTCTTCACGAATGCCAGTTTCATCTGTTGCAAATTAAATGATGCAAAAGCATAAGCAACAAACTGTTCAGTTTTGTTTACTAAAAGCTTATTTATCTTAGGCCACTAAAAAGCATGATCAATCCTCAGCCAGAAACGCAGACTTTTCCAGTAGACTTTCAATGGCAACTGTTAAAATGCTGGAGAATAAAATTGACACTTAATTCTGAAAGTAGCATTTTGCAATTCACAAGCCTAAGTGAAATGAAACAGGGCAGCTCACGGGAGAAATACCGTGGAAGGCAGACCTTGTCAGATGCACAGGATCAGTGGCAAACAGGAAAATCTGACTGAAACTCATTCAAAAGATGGTTAAAACAGAAGCAATAGGAAACAGCACTGAAGCCTATAAAAGGCAAACATTTCCCATTGCTGTTCCAACTGAAAGTGCAGCACATAGGCAAATCTGGTTTCAGTGTCAACTTCCTCTCAGATTTCCTAAATGAATTACCTAAATGAATTCAAATTTAACAAGAAAATTGCTCCAATAGCACCTTGCATTGATTGCACTTTCTGCTGGAAGAGAACAAAACCACCCAACTCCTGAGAGAGACATCAAAATCCCTGACAAGGGAGGACACAAAAGCCGGCTTTCCTTCCATCGTCAAGATCCCTCATAAACTCGCCGAGCGCTTATCCAGCAACTGAGAGTTATGTGGTCCCCCTGGGTTTCTCACATGTATGTGTTGCTCAGGCAACAGATGAAAAAAAACCTCATTTTGCTTCCCAACTAGTCTCCCCCACACATCTTTTATACACCGAGAAAACATCAGGGATTATTATACTAGGATAGATTGAGAAAACAAAAAGAATTAAACATTCCCAACCACCTGGACTGGTCCAAGCTCAGAAGAAACAACCGGGAATCATCTCTGCCACTGCCAAGACCCTTGCACAGGCTACCTTCATTTCTCTGGGACATGAGTGAATTGTCTCCCTGACTGAAAGAAGGAGAGCTAACATTCATACAGCTCCATTTCCTTACACTTCAAATGAAAGCAAGGAGGTAGAGATTATAGAAACATACAGAGCTTTAGCTCAAGTTGCTTTTGAAAGCCAGTGGAGTAGTTTGAGACTCTTTCTGGAACAGCAGAAATCTGGAACACCTCGCACAAAAGGATTTTTTGAGCTCCTGCTATCAAAAAGAACTGCATATTCAATTTACTGTACTATGTCTGTGGATTTCAGATATGGCTCATCTGTAGTGGCACATATACAAAATACATCCTGTGTAAATTATATAAAAAATTCAGCATTCCTGAAAGAAAAAAAATAATTACAATTGGAAACGTATCCAGTATTCTTGAGTTTCATTTAAAATATCAACCGAAACATAACAAAAACAAACAAACAAAAAAAAAAATCAAAAGGAGCATCTGTAAATATTCTTCTACAAAAACAACACTGATGAATAAAGATGACACCAACTAACCACTGCAAAAAGTCAAATTTTAAGTGTGTCCTCGCCATTGCTAGGAGCTCCTATAGTAAGTATCAAGTGCCTTTATAGTGAGAGTATGGATGGACAAGCCAAGAATTTCTCTCTGTGAAGTTTTATCTCCTCTTCCTCACTTAACACAATCTGGAATGCTAGCTAAAACACACAAGTGGGCACATACATGGAACACATTTGAAAGCCATTTGTGTAAGCCTTTTTTCTGTAGTGCCCTCATCCTACATATGCTTCCTGCTACCAGACAGCCATGCATGCAATATTCTGTTAGCACAGACTATTACTTTCTGTGCCATTTACTCACAGAGGTAGACCATGAGCATCAATGGATCTACTTGCAAATATAAAACCCACTATGTGCTTGTAGAACTTGGCAACAAATGTTAAATCTAAAATCATTATTCTTTATGATAATTTTTATAATCAGATCATAAGGACACTAAATGCAGTAAGAAAGCCAGTGTTGAAGCATTCATTGACACCAGATGCTTCAGGCGGTTATACTTCCATTTTACATTATGGTCTGAAAATACAATATAAAACAATGTTAAGACTATATACAAAACCTTGTAACTAAGACAAGCGGCATTCTTCCACTTGACAAGAAAGAGAAATGGAAAATAATTAAAGATTTTTAAAATACAACTCGATCAAAAATAAATTATATGTTTTCCCATATTTAGTAATAGAATACTAAGCCTATTTGCTTTTTAAAAGACATGTCCAAATTTTGCTACTGTATTCCTGCAAAAGTCCCTTTATCATAATAAACTAACATAAAATATTCCCAGATTTAAAAAAAGAAAAGCCCCTTAGGCAATGATGCCAGTGCATGTCGGCTGAAGGTTAAATAAATCCCCTCTTGCACTGGTCATCAGCACAGCTCACCTCACCCACTGAGACCCACCAAGGTTACAGCAACTAAAGACAGCAAACTCCAGCAGCAGCTTAGAGGGCTCTAAAAACACAGCATCTGCCCTTAGAACAACACACAGCACTTCTATCATTTTACACATTACAGGGTTTATCCTTCTTCTGAACACAGAGCCCAAGAATATGCGAAAACTCCCCTCATAAAGGAGAATGATTTTCAGTAACTGAGAAGACAGCATATCAAAATAGTAATACTCTTACTCATCTCATAGTAATTATGCATTTATACTCTTTTCTTTGCTTAAACTGTAAGACTCCTACATTAACGCTTCCTAGCAAATTTTCATTTAAATGTAAGTACAGTATTTAAAATCATTCTTCATGCATCCTTCTACACGGTTCTTCCATATTTTGAAATAGTGGTGGTTTTGCTTTGGCTTCAAGAACGTAGTGTTACAGCATAGAATCTGCAGACCTCACTACTCTGGGAATATATAAAAGGTTATTCGCTGCCAGCATGTTAAAATATCTCTGGGTTTTCCAGGCAGTCTGTCAGTCTACATTTTCTGGAAATGCAGTCGAAACGCTTAACTGACATTCTTTAAGAAGTTTGGTCTTGCTGTTTAGATCAATTTTCTTTTTAGAAGACACGTTGGGCTCCCCTCAGAAAAGAAAAGAGAGATGTCCTAGATAAGCATGCACCAGAAAGTCCCACTGAAAAACGGCATGATCTTTCAGGATGGAAAACAGGACCCAGAGCAGCAGTTGCTTTCTTCAGAAAAATTCTCAAAAATCTGCATTAACCAATTAAGAAAAAAACCCATTTGCTAAGGAATCCTAAACCTAAATGATATAAATAAAGATAGCATTAAGCTTATCATAGTGATTCTCTAAAGGGTGGGCAATACCAGTCTGGCCTGAGCATGCTGGGTGTGCTTATGGATGCTTTTCTGCTCTGTAAACCAACTGAGTGCCTGACACAGTCCTCACTATAAATTCCACGGCTAGAAATTAAATCAGTGCTCCTATTTGTTCTGATGTGACTCCATAATGGATTTCATTCCTTGCAGAGCCTAAATCAACTAATTAACAGAAGTTAATTTCTACTCAAGTCCATGGTATAAGTTTTTATAAATTTTATCCTGGGCAAAATCCTACTAATACTCCTAGTAAGCAAGCAGGAAAGCTGACATGCTTTTGCAGTTTGTTCAGAACCTGTGCCATGTGCCTCAGACACTCCAAGTCTGAGTAGCTTGACAGGAAGCTGAAGAGCTGAAGTAATACACTAAAATAGCAAATATCTTTGTAGTGGCCCAAAGTACATTACCTGTATTTAGTATTTTCTTTAGTAAATGCACTAACATTGAATATGCACTTAGAACTGCTTCCAATTCAGCACTCAGCTCTTCGGCTGGCATAACTGGAATTTAGAGGAATATATCCTTTTCAGTGTAATGCTCATTAACAGAAACATTCAGAAGCAAAGACAAGCTTTATTTCTTTAAATAACATTAATTCCATTTAGGAAAACAGAATTAAATAGATATGAAAGCATGATGTTTCTTCCTTTGGACAAAGCATAGATAATAATTTATAACATAATGGATTTAAATGGTATTAAACCTTGGTTAAAATAGAATGTTAGTAAAGAAAATTATTCAGTGTTTCCAAGGCACTTGTGCTTTTCAAACAGCAGAGGAGAATAAAAACAAGCAGCATCATAAGCTAGTAAAAGAAGTGGACTTTGTAAGCAAGATAAAGCTTAAAATACTGAAACCTGCCCTGTCCAAAAACCAATCTTCACCAGAATGTTTAGCTCTGACATCTTTTTTTCATATGCATATTAGTGTATCTGTCTTAACTTGCTTGAAGAGAAACCAATAATACGTATAATATGCTTTCTACTCTCCTTTGCTATGGAAACAAGACATGTGTGATCTCACTCTCTGGCCTTCTGTATTTTCTCAGATAATTTTTACTTGTTAGATGATTTCACCTAATTAGGAAGGGAGAAAAATGAGGGAAAAAAGAGGTGGTGTCAAAAGTAATCAACTTTCTACAGTTTGTAGAAAACAGGTGAGTAAAGGTGTGGGACTGAACTGCATGGGACTGAGCAGGAAACTCCTCCTGATGGGGTGGGACAGACACAGGGTGGGACAGACAAGGACATGGGACAGACACGGGGTGGGACAGCCAAACTGCTTCCCAAGGTATTCACTTCAATCTGCCTTTTGCAACAGAACTGTAGTTTGATAAACAAGCCCTTATAGAAAGTGCTAGAAAAAGGGACAGAAAAATAACTTTCAGAAATGAGATTAATAATACTCCAGCTCATGACGAGCTTTTCATTCCTTTTTCCAGCCTCTTGTCTCTTCCTCATTTAGGTGCAGTGCTTGCTGTTGATGGCAGTAACAACAAACACAACAATATTGAGTTGTTGTTGATCAGATGTACCAGCACTGTGTAATAACTCAGTGTGGTTTTCCTGTCCAGCTGTCGGCACTTGTCTGTTCCAGGTAGGTGCATTTTACCTGAAGGAATGGACTGTTTTTAAAGCAATCCCATCTGGACTGCATAGCCAGGAAAAAAAAGTAAAACCAAGACCTTCTTATCTGAAGATACGATTCCTATTTGGATAAGCAACACTAAAATAAAATTACAGCCTTCGTATAACTGTGCCTGCTTGCTAATTCCCTGGTGAGTTAAAGTTAAGGCTGTGAGAGTAATAAAGCCTTTTCTTGATTGGAAAATGTTTCATTATATGAATAAATTAATCACTTGTCCACATACAGGATCATTCCCATTCCCCCCCACTTTCTCTCCATTAAATGGTACAGAAACATTAAAATGTAACAGCAGGGGGAATTGAACCAGGTTTTATCTACCCCAGTAACTGCAACAACCTTCATGTACACATCAGATTTCTATAAAAAAACCCTATGTTTCAAGCAAGAGAATTAAAGATTTTCTTATTCCTAGCAAAAGTTAGATGCTCTTATTTTAACCTTTGTTCATGTTCGTATTTCCAGGCATGAAGTGCTACTAAAGCATGTTATACTTGGCATCTCTTATTACTGAAGCAGAAGGCAATGTAATTTTGTGAGAAAGTGTAATAATGCAGTATTCATTTTTCTTCTGTGGCTGGAAGCCAACTCTATATTAATATTCATTTCCAGTATACAGAGCTACAGTATTTCATTTATTTTAAGAATTTACAATTAATTTGGTATGATTCTGTTATCTGCTCCCAATTTCCTTCCCTGTTTCTTTTACCTGAAAAAGCAGCTCTTGTATAGACCTTAAAAAAGTAAATTCACAACTGAAGCATCAAAAGATTGCTACTGGCTACTAAAAGCAAGAAAAACAGGAACTGAACAAAATGAACTTGAAATATTACAGATGACAATGAAAATTAACTTTCTGCAAATGGCAAAAATTCAATCTGCAGAAGTTCTCAGCTGACTTTCCTTCACAAACTCAGCAGATAAAACACGCTTTACAGCCTGCTGTTTGCAACTGTAACCAAACCACAGAAAGTTGTTCGTCTGCTTTTCCTTTCTGCTTTCAAATGTTTTCAACAATCACACATCATTAAACTGCAAGTACCTGAATGCTTATAAAATGCATTAAGTAGAGGGATTTGAAAGAATTGCAAGAATAATAATAATAATAATAATAATAAAATCCTTAGTGTTTCAGACCTTCAGAAAAAAGCCTGTAAATAGATGTCTCAACTTCCTAGGTTTCACCTAGTGCAACCACTTTTGCAATGTAAGTGCATTTATAACTAGCACCAATTATTACCCAACCAGGCAGGCATAAAGTTTATAACTCCAACCTCCTAATCCACGTTTACCTTTCTTACCTATGAAAGAGGCTGGAAAGCATTTCACCTTCCAGCTGTTTGTACTTACTTTCCTGTACAAGGGAGGTTACAGCCAAGTGCACAGCCTGGACAGACACCGAGAGGGCAGCGAGTGCAGCAGCTCCCAGACCAGGAGTCCCACTAGGGATGGAACACCCGAGATCTGCACTGGGAAATGCCACTTTTCTACTACATCCTGGCAGTATTTAAGAAGGATGGGAAGGATAGGAAACTGACTGTGAAAGCTATTTAAGTGAAATGAGGCTTCCCCAAGTTCAGAAAGCGCCACGAAGCCTCCGAGGACGCGCTCCCTGAGAGATGTGTATGTTCACACATGCAGATGAACAACCTATTTCTGCAAGGCTCGTCTGTCAGCACCACCCGAGCTCTGCAAGCATAGAAAGAAAGCTTAGGAAATTACACAGCGAGTGTGGAAGGCTGCAGAAAATATATGAATTTTTAATCTTGGGCTTTGTCATTTTTATGGGCTTTTTATTTATATAATAGTTCCTTTTTACTTACACAAATTTAGGAAGAAAGAGAGGGAGCAGCAAGGCAGCTTTCCAGAAGTATTTCTGAAAAATCTGGCCTTAAAACTCAAGGAATTTTGACAGAGTAAAGTGCATATCTGCTTTAAAAACTGGTGAGATCATGACAAAGATGCAGCAAAGTCTGTATATTAGACATCCATTACTGAATAATGTGAGATGGTATGGAGATGCTATTTATTACTAAACTAATCTTTTCACCTGCAATCTAGTCAATCAAAATGCTTACCTCCAAAAATAGCTTCAAGTTCTATAGGAATATTTGTAATTAAGAATTCATAAGTTGTGTTTTCCTTTTCATTCATTTGTGTTCCTCTGTTTATTAAAAGGGCCACAAGAACAGCTGTGGAGACGGACTAACTGGATGAAGTATAGTTTATGAAAAAAATAGATAAAGAATAGATAATACAGCTTCTTTAAATAATCTTTCCTTCCTCATCTCTTTAATTTAACAGCTATTTTAAACACGTTTGATAGCAGTGAAGTATTTTTCCTTTTACTAAAAAAAGCGAAAATATTTTCAAGTAGATGCTATTTTTGTATGAACTTCGAGTTTTATTTCCTGAAATTTAACTTGCATAGCACTAATCTTAATGAAGTGTTTGCCATTTCATTTTCAGTGAGTCAAATTAGAAAAGTAAAATGAGTATTTCATTTAGTTGTTTTATACCACATTTAACATATCCATACATTTCTTCTAAATGGTTGTGCAATGAGAATAGAAAAGGAAGGATAAACAGGAAGAATCCAAAAATAAGGCACCTACCAATCAAGGCTATTAATACTTCACTTGCCTGAACATTGCACATTTCAATTTCAACATATGACACTATCAAACCTAAAAAACCCTATTTTCTTCTTTTCTTCATTAAAAAGGGACAATTATAAATTGTCTTATAAATTAAACCTAGATTATGCTACAGATACATTTAGTTTGTCATCCTCAAACTTCAAGTTATCTAGCAGAAATTAATTGTACAGTCCATTTAACTCATCTGAAAACCCAAGTAAAAAATAAACTAAAGCTTACCTTCAGTACACTGCAGGAAGCTGATAATGAGCAGAAACCAAAAACTTTGCATTCTGCAGCCAGAAGACACCATTATTGATCCCTGTAAGAATTTTCTTTGTATTCCTTAATGAATCCAGTTATAAAAGCCCAGCATCATCGAAACCAGGGGTCTGCATTATTCATCTTCATACCTGGAGTAGCAGAGGATTTGGAAGAAAAAGAGAAAAAAAAATCTATCAGTACCTGAACACAAATAATTTGGAATATCAAATTTTATTGCATATGAAGACAGAATTTTTAGTGAAAATTGAGAGTACACCTGCACACTGTAGCTGGGAATTTGGGTTTTGGGATGTAGTCTCTCAAGGTCAGCGATCGCTAAGCACAATGCCAAATAATGATACATGTTACAGCTGAAAGCATGAGTGGTATTGATGTATTTGCACTAAGACATATGAAAAACAAACCAACAGGAGAACATCTGCACAGAATATAAGAAACTGGACCTGTAGATGTGTTGGCTAAGCTTTTCTGACTCCACAAATCTGACACAATCTGCATTTCTCTACCCCAAAGAACCAAGGTAAAATTAAATCTAAGGCACTACCGTATTTCTTGGGAATTTGAAACATGGAGTGGCTGAGAACAACACGGCAACTGCTCTCAGCAGGAAGGCTGAGCAGGGCTGCTCCCTGCCATGGTTCTGGCGTTCCCTTCATGCTACACAAAGATTGCTCTCCTTAGATGAGAGAGGCAGTAACAGCTACTTTGCTGACAAAATACCCTGCTTGGTGAGGCAGCCTCCTCATATGACTGTACAGTTAGCTGTATTTCTACACAGTAAACATCTTCAGAGCAAAGGGAATAAACAATGGATGAGACCTTCTCCTATCTTTAACCTCGGACAGGATTTGTCTCCTACTGAGAAATAAGGACTGAACTGCTCCTGTAAACGATGTACCAAAGGAAGAATTCTTAAAGCTATCATTTGAATTTGAAAAATATAATTACAGTGATAGAGTGCAGTAGCTGTGGTAGAAGATTTGATAGCAGAGCGCTCCCTTTTGCTAATGACTCTCTTCTCTCACCAGCCAGCTGAGTAACTGCACACATCCTCTTCCATATCTCACTGTGAGAAGCTAGGTCATGATTCAGCCTCGACTATTAGAGTTTGGGAAGCTAGAGAAAAATTAACATCCATAGAAGAACAGATTATTTTGAAGAAGAAAGCTGACTCCATATTACAGATATGTGAAACAACTCTAGACAACACTGAACACTGCAGCAATCATAGATGCAAAGAGCTGAGCTCGGTGTCACATTGGTTTGGTCTTTCCAGGATGAAAGAACAGGACTGCACGGATTGCTGAGATATCTGAAATTAATGTTACTTTAAAACCATATAACAATGACTGTGTAAAAATTTAAGTGGCAGGATCCAAGGGCCACTTGTGATTCTTATGAGTACTAGAGCATGTTAAGGGTTTTAAAAATACATTTACCCTTTTGGCAAGGAGAAGCGGAAAGGATGAAGAGCACAAAATGACAGATACAGAAATTCTATGAAATGATGATAATTTTTAGAAGTAGAAAGTATATATAAGTCAACATTAATTGTAATCAATTATAAAGTTTGTTCCCTGAGCACACAAACAGCAACAAGACTAACACTCATTTTTTTCCCACAAGGAGAGAAAGGTGGGAATTAACAGAAAACATTATGGAACAATTTCTCTGGCTCTCAGTGAAGGCAGTGTATCTGTGGAGACTATTAAATAGCCCAGCAGGTTTCTTTACTTGGCTCCTCTTTAGGAGAACTGGAGGCGTCCCTCTCACAACACAAGTGTGCTTGTGATTCCTCACACCGACATCTGAGGCCATATGACTTTATGTTTATTGATACATAAAAATGAACCCTTTTCCCAGTTTCCAGCTACAGACAGGTGCTCTTCAGTCACAGGCACTTTTTTTTCACACACATTTCAACATGAAGCAGGCCACAGCAAACCGAGCGCAGGATGGGCAGAGCGCAGCTCTCCCTGGCACACACCCTGAGGTACAAGGTGTGACCTGAATTTAGATGGTGACACAGGACACCCCCGAGGCAGTTATGAAGAGCCAGTCACATTCTAGCTCTAGATCTTTTACACTGGGCTGAGATTCTTTCATAATGGAAAGAAAATAAATTTAAAGTCCACAAAGGATGCACTGCATTCAGCAGAAATTAAAATTGCAAAGGATCTCCCGCTGAGTTAAGAAGAAAAAATTGCCACCATGATCTCCAAAAAAACCCTGGAGATAGTTCAGCTAGAATCTTGGGAGGAGTTTGGATTAATTTTTCACCTGTAGCACCCAAAGGAAAAATCATAAAACTATTTCACACACACTACAGACTAATCAGCATAATTTCAGTAAGCAATCAGAATAATCCAAGAGAATACATGATGAATAATAATAGCTAAAAATGAAATTAAATCAGTCTTCTGATTGCTCCCAGTCTGTCCGGAAGATTTGGACTTCCTACAATTCAAGTTTTATCATTATTTCTGTAACATATCACTACGCTCACAGGGTTTTAGACATCTTTCTTATATATCTAACATCATATTTAACTTCAACAGGATAGTTTGTGCTTTATCATCCTCAAAGTCATCAATTCCTTGGGGGCCTTTTTAATTTGGAGGGGGGAGGAAAGAGTTATGTCAAAAATAAAACCAATAGTCAAAGTATCACTTGCAGTAAGTCCCAGCATCTCCCAAGGAAATAGTTGCAAAACGTATGCCAAACACTTTGCTTTTTTATTTTTCAATTGAGTAAGAGTTCCTTACCTTCTAAATCGACTTAGTCACTTTCATAAGGACCTACAATTTCTGAAAATATATTGATGCCTTTGTAATACCAAAACCAGCAGAAACTATTCAATTAAGAAGAAATTGTGAGCACTTTAAAGGACAATTTTAAGTGTTTTGTGCAATATATTGTTCTCTTTAGATTGCTGCAGCCTACAGACATAGAATTTAACTCAGCGTGCTGCTTCAAAAATAATTCAAAATAAACTAACCAGTCCCTGCCAGATTATTGGTAACACATGCTTATCTAAAAACCCAAGAAAAAAATGTTTGAAAACTGATGAAACAGGGTTTGGGTTTGCTTCTTTTCTTTTGAACAAGTTAACATGTTCACAGCAAACAAACTTTAATGGAGCCTCTGTATTTGAGAATCTCTGTGTGGCTCCAAGTAAAAGAACGGTGCAGTTCCAACCATTCATCAGCGTAACAAAAGCTAAACCTGAGAAAGGCACCCAGACATGAGCTGGAGCCAGAGAGCACTCGGACTAAAGACATTGCTGTCAGCCACATCCTTCTGACCATCCATCTATCAGTGATACAGAGACTGGCGGTGGCATCTCACAACAACAACAACAAATCCCAAACCAAACGAGCAGAAGCAGGAAAAGATGTATTAAGTTACCTCTCTGTAAACAGAAAAAGGAGACCACAGCGAGTGGCTGTCCTGTGCAAATAAGTTATTTCCCCTCAGACCTTAATAAACCTTTTCTCTGCATCGCTGACTGCTTCAGCTTGTGGGTGGGGCAGAGAGAAACTCCCTAGAGCAAAATCTTGCTTGAATTTCAGAGTGCAATAAAAGCTGCCCAGAAAATTTCAGTTGTAACTTAAATCCTTACCTCTGGGCCATACTGCAATCTCCCACAGGGGAAGAAAAACAACCCCCTGCTGGAAGTAGAGTGGTTCACCTTGTTAAGATTCTTCCCATATGCACTCTTAAAGAAGGCTAGATCAGGAATAGAAGTGTTAATGTTCAAACCTGTAACACTGCAAAGGTACTGGGCATCTCTTCATACCGTATTCATATGCTGTGCTCCAAGTCCCGAGTATCTCAGTGTCCCTGTCTCGCTTCCTTGTTCATCTGTGCTTCTGAAACTTCTCACAGACAGAACACGACTGCTGTAGAATACATGCCACTGCTGGCCATCCCTCTCCCCGCAACATTGCTCAAGAGCACCCCAGAGATAAGAGAAAGCTGCTCCAAGCATACTCCTTGAAATACTTTTATCTTTGAAGAGAAAGACCTCTAAAGGACTGTCATGTCCTAACTCTACTCTGTTTAACCTTCCCAAGGTTTTATTTTCAAAAGCCAAAAAAGGGTCTTTTAAGAGCTTCCGGACAACTGACACAGCATGCTCAAAAGCTGTCTTTTCCCTCCTGTTCTATCCAGCTTTTCAGGCAATTAAGACAAAGGAGAACACAGAGATCTTTCCAGCTAAGCAAGGATGTTTTTCTTTAGCTAAAAGTCATTCAGACTAATGCTGATGTATTTTAGAGTATAGTGCCTAATTTTCCAATCATTTTAGAAACACTGCAGAGCACTTGCAACCTTAGTGAAGCTTTAACATCTCTATTACAGAAATAAAATTTATACTAGCTTTGCAGATGATGAGGCACAGGGAGGTAAGGAACATCAGGCATAGTTGTAGAGCTCATACATGCCAAGGAACTAGCAGGACCAGGCAGTTCCTCTTATAAATCCTGTGTGACCTACCTTGCCACACATGCAGCACCCCCACTGCCTTTCATAACCCAGTTTATGAAACTGAGTAATTCTGTAATATATATGAGCCATTCTGCAGTGGAAAGGAGAGGGATGACAAGGCAAGGGTGAGTAGATATATATTCATACAATATAATAGACTACTTAGTCTCCTGAGAATTCATGTGTCCACGCGCTTTCCCATCATGAGGCTTTCCCAATTTAAAAAAAAGCCAAAAAGTTAAACTTACTATAATCTGTAACACAAGAATTTAATTAGTGGTGTGATTAGTAAAACTGTCAAAGCTGTATTAGTAAAATACTCAAACGAGACTAATACTGTTTATGATGCAAGAGCTACCATTTTCTACATATCTGCAACAAGATCCAGCCCTAGTTTTCAACATCGAACATATCTTCAGATGCATTCAACATGAGTTATTCCTAAGTTTTCAATATGCTTATTCAAAAATTGATTTACATTAATAACTCCACATTAGTGTTACAGTACCAGATTGTAGAAAATCTGGTTATGAGTTTTAGCTATGAGGTCTTACAAAAAAAAACAAAACCAAAAACACAAACCTTGACAACAATCAAGACTCTGCTGATCTAGTTAGCCTCCTTCCACTACCTAAGGTAAACAACCAATTCCTGCTCTGCACCAATGGAGCCAGCTGCATATTGCAAGGTGAAAGGAAAGGCTAACTCTGATCCATCTAAAATGGCTAACAAACACTTCCTTTCCATTAAAAGCAATTTAATGCTCAAAAGGTAGCAGGGAGTCTTATCTACGCTTCTTTATTCAACAGTTCCTATTAATTGTCACCTTGAACATTGGATTTCTAACCCAAAACATTTCTTTCCAAGTTACATGGAAAGAATACAGTATGAGGGAAGGGAATAATACAGTAAGAACAAGACTTGACCAAGGTCATCCAATCTTGCTACAAAAAAATTACTTTAATGCATTTAGCTGCATTGTGCTCTGAAGTTACATGCTCATGCCTGATGAATGGCTGAAAGAGTGAGCAATAAATGCATATGCTAAAATAGACAAAGACCCCAGAAACACCCACCCCATCCCAGCCTGAGTTCCCAGCTCTCTCATTCAAAACACCCCATCTACCTATGCAAGACATGACACTACAAAGGGCACTGACACTATTTTACCAGTGGAACATCACAATCTGTCCCCTGCACCTCAGAGGTCTACCACAATCATTCACTGAGAAAATAAACAGGATTTGAGAGGAAAAGACAAAGATTTTCCTTTCTCATCAGCGCTCTAATTCAGCTTGGCCTCACTCTCGTGTTTTACAGACACATTACGCAGAGGTCCATTCCCAACAAGCCAGCTTTGCCCCTTGTTAACACAGGATAAAGCCTGGACACTCAAGGGAGTTTTCATTCAATAAGCCAGCAAAGTAAACCTTTGCTGGCACTAATAAGAATAGCTTTTTTTGGCTCCAGGCACTCTTCTTTTGCCAAGTCTGAATTTCTCTTTTTGCCTTTGATAAATGCTCAGAATCAAGGGGGGAGTGGGGGCGGCCAGGGGTGTCACTCAATCCTCACTGCAAATCCCCTGTATCTCACCTGAGCTGACACCACGCCACTACATGAGACCACCACGACACAAGCAGTGCAGGTAGAACCTTTGTACCACTTCTGCCCTCTGTGTCACTACAGCTTCCTGGGGACTCAAAGATAAATCCCCACCACCCAAAGAAGAGGGGAGGGAAAGGGATGCTGTAAGTCAATTACAACTGTTATCGGCTGCTAATATCTTAGTGTCATGCTGAGCATGTTAAATATGCTGATCACCGTGGACACCAGAGGCACAGTCTGAGGCTGTTTGCCATTCTCTTCATTAAACTGCAAAACAAATAGCTCTCATTTTCAAACCTATGTAGGACAGATTCTATGAACATCAAAAATAAACAAGAAAATAATGAGTATCTTTACAAAAACACTGAGAACCATATGACAGACCTAAAGAAGCAATTGTAACAGCTGAAGAAAATTCAAAGGCTTTTCAAACTTCTTAGAGAAGAGAAATCCACAAAATAATCTATTTATATTAAAGATCTCATTTCTTTCCCTCGGGAAAAAGAAAATCATCACCAAAGGCACAGCAGTCTTGTAAGACAGGAAACTGTTGGTTGACAGCCTTGACAAGGCTTCGCAAAGGCCCGTATTTCTCAAAGCTGTTATGCCACTTAGCTGATCTTTTTCTTTTTTTTTTCCCCCCCCTTCCCCTCCACTGTTTTTCACAGCTAAGAACTTGTTTGAAGTGGAAGTAGACTGAAAAACAAAACAAACAGAACTAAGGCCTGGGACTGTGGTCAGACATGCTGGTACCTGTGAGGTGACATGGTGTTTCTCTAATTGACTGCAAGGATTTCAACACACCTGATCTGCTTTATGGCTGCTAGGCCCTGGGCTTAGGCAGGGAGATGAGTTCTGATCCTGAGTCCTGAATCCAGCTCTGGGGCCCCCAAGATAAGCATTATGTGGACCTTTTGGAGGAGCTCCAGAGGAGGCCACAAAGATGATCAAAGGGCTGGAGCACTTTTCCCATGCACACAGGCTGAGAGCTGGGGCTGCTCAGGCTGGAGAAGGCTCTGTTGAGACCTTATTGTGGCTAAAGGGACACATGAGAGCTGGAAAGGAACTTTTTACAAGGGCCTGCAGAGATAGGACAAGGGGGAATGGCTTTAAACTGAAAGGGAAAATCTAGAGTAGATGTTTGGAAGCTCCTGTTCACTGTGAGTGTGGTGAGGAACTGGAACAGGGTTCCTGATGCTACATCCATGGAAGTGTTTAAGACCAGGTTGGATGGGGCTTTGGGCAACCTGGTCTGGCAGCAGGTGTCCCTGCCATGGAAGGGGGGTTGGAACTACATGATAATTTAAAGTCCCTTCCAACCCAGACTGTTCTATGATTCTGTCTTTCACAGCTGACACTGAAGTAAGACAACTCCACAGACCAGCACAGAGCCAGCAAAACACCCACGCGTTACTAACTTCCAAAATAAAATCAAGTTACAGGCAAGAGCAGACAAGAACACATTTTTATCATGCATGTATAGCACTTTTATCCATGCTATAACCAGGTTAATGGGGGCTGCATAGCCCAAACACACTGGGGGATGGCTGTGCTGCAGCCTCAGCATTTGATATTCAAGCACAAACCTCAGTTTGGTAGCACCAATTCCCTGGAAACTACTGCACTGAAAACTTCTTTTCTGGGCACGTGCCAAGGAATATTATCAAAAAGATTCATGAAGCTGCTAGTTTAACATTCATTTTAAAGCATCCATTTTCTATCAGTTGTACTTATGACCATATTAGATGGTCTGTATTCAATACAAATGATACTGTCCCAGTTTCAGGAACAAGCTTGCGTGTGCAGCAAAATCACTTTTGATTATTTAAAAAAACTCTATCAAAATGCTTTGTTACCAGAGAAATAGGAACTCTTCATAAGCAACTGAAAAATATTTACTATTTCAAAAAGTCAGAAGCAGTGGGCATATAGATACAGTCACCATGCACTGAGTGTAGTTTGGGCAGATCTTTGCATAGAGAGGAATACTGCTCTAACATTAACATCTGTGAGACCATGGCCTAATCATTGTGCAGTGAAATATGAATCAAAATCAATGGTGGCACCTAAGATGTAATCTCTGCTGTGTTTGGCTCACTGCACTGAATCTGTGATTCATAAATCATTGTTACTAGCTATTCAGTGAAATCAATATTCAGATTCCCTCTTGGTCTATACATATGACCACTAAATGAAATAATAATGACCAAAATCTGTCATATATTAGATTATCAATATTACCAAAAGGGTTTTCTTGGGAGCAATGAGATAATCTAGGATAAAATACATCAGATGAGCAAGCAAAGAAATGTGAAAAACCTGTAACTATATACAGAGAGCAGGAGAAAGGAAATTTTAAATATTTCTTCTTCCACCATATACTCGAGTATTACAATTTATCATAGCATCACAACAATGTATTTTTTGAAAGACCATTTCAATAATGCATGCTTTAACCATGTTTTAAAACATGCTGCACTTAAGCATTTTTCTTTTTCTTCTTTCAAATAACCCCTTCTTACATTACTCCTAGCTTTGTTTCTTTTCTCTGAAGCACTATTAATATTACCATGATCAGAGAATAGTGTTTTCTTTCCAGCAGCCTGATGATCAGGACATTTAGAAGACCACATTTTAGTTCCATTAAAAATCATCACCACCAGACAAACTTCCGGGAGTAATTCCATAAACCTGAATTTTCCAAACCATTTAGATATTAAAAGGAAGTGGTCCATGTCTTGCATAGAAACCTGAGAAGTGCTGTGTGCTACCATCCCATACTTGGCCATGATCCACAACAAAATTTTTAATGTTGACAACAGAAGAAGGGAAGAAGTCTTTAACTGCTTTCTAAGCAGACAAGAGATTCTCCAGGTAAGTATGACTTACAGGTAGAAATCCCACTGAATTTATGTGTGCCTTTGGAGGACTTATGTGAGAACTTCTTAGGTACAAAAAAAAGCAGGCAGTGCCAAAAGACACTTTTACCTACCAGTAGCACTTTGAAGGTTGAAAACTATAAATAATGAAATAAAAATCAACAGACTCCTTGGCTTTCTCCCTCATACCTGGCTTTTCTCATACAGACATTCAAGACAAGAACTAAAAGGTGAGAAGCCTGCACACACCACTCTCTTCCTTGCACCTACACAAAAATATACTACTGAATTACACACCTACTGCTTGTATGTCATCAATGATGTGAGAAACATATGCAATAAACTGGGCAAATAAATCTACAGGACCTATTGAGAAAGGGCTTGGTTCTGCAATGAAACAAAGGGTTCAATGCTCTTACTGGATAATGGGCTCTGCAAGGACATGCTAGTTGCCAAGGCATATAATAGTGCAATAGTGCTACAGTAAAGAGTATTTTCTTGTACAATTTAATAAGCAATGAACATTCAGAGAACTATTCTTAACTATGCAAGACAGCTGAATAAGTACCCGTCATTCATCAGAGCTGCAACATTCTTTCAGTTGGGGAAAATTGGGCTTTCTTATTTATTTAAACTATAATAGAAAAATAAAAATTATTTCAGTTACTTTTTATTTCTGTTGTAGAAAGTCTGAGGCAACTATAATGATTACATTTGGAGAAGTTACAAGCAAGAACTCTAAATTATTATTCAGCAGGAACGCTCCTTCCACTTGCATGTACCACTGTTTAAAATCTTTCTCCCTAGCAGCCTACATAACATTTTCTCTTCTGCAGAGAAATGTCTGAAGAGAAAAAAAGAAAAACTCCCCATATATTGTGGAAATAGTGAAGGTCTCTTCCACGCATGGTGAAAAGGGAAGTGTGAAGTGATATCTTTTAAATATTAAACAAAATGGAATATGAGTTATCTCCAGCGCTGCCATGCCAGCCACTGTGAGCACTTGAGGACAAAGTGTCCTGAAATTGCTTTCATGCAAAGAATTTTTAAAAAGAATGAACACTTTTTAAAGTATTCAAGAGAATGAACTCTTTCCACTGGAGTGACTGAAAACATTATATTTCCTGTACATTTTAATTTTTTTAATCATCCATACAGCACAGATGAAATTTAAGATACATTTTTAACACATTTTTCAGCAGCAATGTGACCTCTGATATTCTGTGGTTTCATCAAGCAGACCAAAACCACACATTTAAAATTTCTTTTAAATAATATAGCTCTTGATGGCTCAATGTGACAATGACACTGTTACTTTGGAAACATCCATTTATTTTTCTTTAATTAGATTATGTTATGATTTTAGATGATAATTTCTTTATCCTTTCATGATTATAAATACTTACTGGCTTTTATTTTGTGGTCTTTTACTAGAAATTAAGGAGAATTGCTTTTTATTAAAACCTTGGTCTTCATACGTTCTGCTTCAGTTCATGAACCATGCAACTAATGAAAAAAATAAGTCTACATTTGTCTATCAACAGTATTTTTAAGTGAGAGAGTGGAAAGATTACAAAATTTTAATAAGAACATTATATTATAGTAGCAATAATCTAGGTGTTTTACTGGGAAGTGAAGTGGATTACCGTAAATGAAATTTTTAAATGTCCTTTCCATTTTATAGATAACACAAAATGACTCTTTTCATGTCTCCAGCGATAAGGATACATGTGCCACACATATTTAAATAGTGCCTTCACCCTATCCAACCCTGCTCATGAATTAATAATTCAGTGACATTAATACAAGAAGATAAATGATAAAGAGGTTATAGCAAAAGGGCCAGTGGTACACATATACTTCTTTTAAAACAGCTAATACCTCTCTGCCGATTACAGTTAGAACTTTTTTACAGTTTTCAATGGCATTTTTACAATCTAAATAGCAGCTTATGCACACACAATTTCACACAACTCAAGCTTAATAAATCTCCTGCTGCTACCAAACAATCATTCTGGGGGATTAAAGTGCAACATCTGCTAACATTAATAAGCATTTTACATAGCAATATGTATAAAAGCAGTTGCTATCAGTCTTCTGAAAAAGCTTCCAGACTGGTTTGGCATAAATTATACCTTTATCGTTCAACTGGTAACTTTAGCTTATGGCAACAATAAGGGAGCTATAATGCTATCTAGCTGGAAAACCCAATGAAATTACATATGGATTGCTATTATCCTTTGTAGTGCTTTGTAATGCATTGAAAATACTTGAAAAATAAACAAAAAAAATGCATACGTGCAAAGAAATTCAGGTAAGAACCTGGTAAAGTCACATAATTTCAATACTTAGAAGAAACCAAAGCTACTAATCTCTTTGCAAGAGAAAATTTCTCTCCTAATACCAGTTATAACTTTCTAATCCACCTTGGGCTTTTTAAATTTTTATTTGTATTTCTACCAAAGGAGCATCCAGGGTGAAAGAATGCATGCCTTTCCAAGGAATAAAACAAATATCAGGAGGTTTATTTAATTAGGAATTTCAGCATACATTTTTAGGTAGAATTTGGCAAATGAGCATGCTTTGGAGACGAGAGACGTGTAACATCAACTTGAGCCAAGAACACAGTTGGCAAAAGCGGCACAAACTTTTACTTGCAGCCCTGCCAAAGCAACTCAAGCCCTGCAGTTCAGCTGTGGACAGCCAAGTGCCAGAGCCTGCCAATCACCCTCCTCTGGAGTGAAGAAAATGAAAAAAGTCATATTCTAGCTTTTTAAAAAAAACAGAGAGGTAAAGTAGTTCAGGCTCTCACTGCATAAGCCCTTAGTACCCTAGTATTTTTAGGAACTGAAAAGAAACAACAGTCAGCGTTACAATAATAGATATGATAACACTTTGAATACCTTTTTATACTACCCCAAGATAATTTTGTTGTGTGGACACGTGGCTCACTATCTACAAGCTCATTTATTTCCTTCATGAAAGAATAAATTTGTATAAAAAATGTTTATAGAAAACAACAGCAAACTACATCAAATATATGTGTAGACATTAATACTCTACTTTTAATTATCAATTAATGTCCACTGATTAACATTATGATTTGTGTGAAAAGGATTGTTTTAACATTATTTTTTAAGTCAAAATACTGGTCTAAAAATTACTACTATATTCTTCTGACATCGCCCACATTCTTATTTGACACATTTTAAGAGATGAAGAAAATCAAAGCAGTAAGACAGCAAAAGATTCCAGCAATACCAGTGTCTGACAACTAACACTCCAGGCCTTTTGATGATGTCAGGTTTTAAAAGTACCCAGAACTAGGACTGAAGCTGAGAGAAAAGCAGCCATTAAAGTACAGTAGGAAAAAGCTTAAAACAAAAGGGAAGTACATTTAGTATCTACTTTTCCTCAATCTGATAGCTTCTTTAGACTGAAGTCTGCACCCAAAATTCCCATACATATTTCAAAGATCAGAATCACCATTGTAAGAAGAAGCGCATGACAATTAAGACCCAGGTGTCTCAGTGCCACAGTCTTTCTTAAATACAGCTTGAATTTTAGATTACTGTTTCAAAATATGTTTTTATTAAGTTACTGCCTTTAAAAACACAGCTTTATATTAAAGTGATAATTTCTTCTTCTTTTTTTATTTTAGAATAAAATTATATCTGCACACAATTTTCTTTTCAGGCTATTCCTCCACCTGCACTCTAATTCTCACATCAGACATATCCCTGCCATGTGCCAGCCTTACATGTTCTGGAAGATTTACTGCTGCTGTGATAGTCTCATGGCTGTTTCAAATCCAGGTCACAACTTTCCACAGTTACTTAGATTAACATTTGCAATTTAATCTGTTTTAACACAAGAATTCAACAGCGCTGAGACAAAAATGAGGTGACTTTTCTGCTCAAAGATGACTGAATATTAAATATGAAATTTAACAGGTTGTAATCATAACAGTTTGTAAACACTGTAATATATATGCCTGCCCTAATTTAGTAAGATGGAATTCTCACATAACACTCATCAAACTGAGCACAAAAAAATTGTCCTGGCATTTCACTAAATTAAAATCTTCAGTCCCCACAGCCAGAATGCACAAATTTAGGTTTTATTAATACCTTAAATCAAACTCACTTTTATGAAAGGCAATTTACAAGTCATCGTCTCTTCCGACAGCCAAGAACACAACGGGGTCTTAAGCATATTTTTACAGACACTTTGATGACAGTCTAACCTTTTGGTCTGATTGCTACTTTTAACAAAAATAGCATTTTCTTTGAAATCCAGAAAACTCTTTTTTTTCCTGAATATAGCTTTAAGCCTCCAGTGACAAGAGTGGCTGACAGCTCAACAGATAGAAAGCAAATTTAAGAGAAGTCATCCATGTTAAGAAAATGCATGCAATTTTACCAGCTCCTCCTTCAGCAATCTCAAAAACTCCAAATTTCATCTAGATCACCAGATTCCACATCTTGCCCAAGTATAATGTATTGTGCCAAACCTTAACACCCACAAAACCATGCAATTTATACACAGGATCAGCAAGCACCTTGATTTAACTTGTGCTCTATGTACTTTGACATTTTAAAATCCTAAAACTAAATAACAGCAGTCAGCATTACAGGCATTTCTGCAATAGATTGCAAATCAGATGCACAATGAAATCATCATCATCATCAGGTAGACTCCCCCGTGCTGCCAGTTACTCACCAGAAATCAGGGAGTCATACCATGGGGCCAGGGAAAAAAAAAAGGAAAAAAGAAGGAAAAAAAAAAAAGGCAAGTGATCAGGCAGAGCAGGAAGACGGCATTCCCTCCAGCTAGTTTGGAGCGCAGAGGAAGCGGGAAAGCCCTTGGGTAGGGTGTAGAAGGAAAGGCAGCAGATGGGCAGGGAAGGCCCGAGGACAAGAGCCCCGCAGAGCGGGCAGGCACAGCCTTCCCAGCCACGGAACAAGGAGCGGAATGAGGAGCAGATGGAGGAGAGGATGGAGGAGAGGATGGAGGAGAGGATGGAGGAGATGACTGAAGAGAGGATGGAGGAGAGGATGGAGGAGCGGAACAAGGAGGGGAACAAGGAGCGGAATGAGGAGTGGAACAAGGAGCGGATGGAGGAGAGAATTGAGGAGCGGATTGAGGAGAGGAGGAAGGCTGACGGTGAAGGAATGCAAGGGAATCAGAAAACATGCGGCACTGCACAGAGAAGGGAAAGACCTGCCTGCATGAAATATCTGAGCATAATTTGATTTCCTTCAAGCGGACTGCCAGCATTTAGGATCAGCTGCCACACTCCCACAACCCAAAGCTCAGAGCTTACTCCTCTCCAGGACACATCTGCAAGCTACACAGACTGCAACTATTTGCTTCTGAATCCATATGAAAAACCCACCAATCTACATCAGAGTCAACGAAACTCTCTGGACAGCTGAGTCAGAGCAGTAATAAATGTGGAGACAGAGCGTGAGACCACGGACACTCAGTGCTCCAAGAGAGGCCAGCACACACAATGTGCAATGAGATGGATGTCTACATCTCTTGCCCGCACACAAATATTTTGAAACATTTGCCATACTGCAAGTAATCATTTTCTATAAATGATGATTTCACGGTGCCACTGCAATATTCTATAAGTGGCTAATGATTTCACAGTGACATAATAATAACATTAATTTAAAAAAAGCTGACCACAATTTCAACACAACCATTGCCCATTCTGGGAATTTTTATTTGTTTGTTTGTTTGTTTAAAAATCAAATCCAGAAGAGGCTGTGACAGAAATATGTGTACAGCTTACTTACGGGTCACTATTGGGCTGAACTAAGATTTTATTTCTGGAAGAAAAAAAGCAGGACAGGAGGATAAATAATACAGATGAAAATGGACAGGAAAAAACCAAGTCAACCTTCTTCTCAGATATGTAAGAGGCAACAGACAGAGGCATGACAGAACACTTCACCCGAAACTGCTTGGTTATCAACAGTACTCTCCAAAAGTTACTCAGTTTTAATATCCCTTCAGTCAAAAGGTGATTTGACATTTTTGACTTTAAAAGAGCAGCTTTATAGGTGTTTAAAAATAAAAATATCTAGTCTAAGACCACTATGATGTACAATACAAGAAGAGCTTGCAGCAAGCACAATGGAAGTTTTCAACAGCTAGAGATTTCACTCCAATGATTTCCTGTCTCCAAAACAAAAAATAAATTCACTGTGACAGAATTATTTTACAACAGCTAAATAAATACCAATTTTTAGCTTTTCCACAGTGTTGTTATTTGCTAACTAGAACATGTAGCTGTACAGTCCAGCTGGCTGAGAGAATGAAAGAAAACAGGCTCTTCCAGGCCAGCAGCGACCTTCATCCATGACTCTGAACACACGTTTCTTCTTCAGACTTCACAATTTTATCACAAGATAAACTGGACACTTTTTATTTTCAAATAAGTAGTATTTTACTAAAGACTCAGACATATGTCTATTCAAGTATATACACATTTATGAGCAGATTAGTAAAGATTAGATTATTTAGGATTGGTAAAACTTTGTTATTATTTAATTCACTTTTAAAAATATTTGTAAAATACACAATGACTAAGAACAGCTTAGGACAGCTAAAATTAAAAGTACATTCATCTATTTTCAAATATTTAAATATGCTACTACATCTTGCATTTCTGTCTAGGAAGATATTTATCTTGCAACGGCCACTAACAATTTTAACTTCCAAACAGTAAGTACCGATTACTTCAACATCCACAGAACACCAATTTCCTAAAACCTGAACTTATACACAAGTCTGTTTCCCAACTGCCATTTTAGCCCCACTCAAGAGCCATAATTATGATTTTTTTTGTGTGTCTTATAATTATATTACAGGTACTGGCGTGCAACTCATTAAAGTGGGGTTGGACAGGCTGTGGTATGAGAGGAAAAGTACTCCTGCTCTTCCACTGAGGACCAAAACATCAATAATTCAAGTTGATTGGGAAACACAATTCAAGCAAACAATTAATTTTTAAGAATGTAGTAGCAAACATTGCAAAACAATTTTAAATTTTACAAGACTTGTCAACAAAGCTTACAAATATGAAGCTTTTGAAATAACAAAAATCTACAACCAGGTTAAAGGAAAATGGACTCCAGGAAACATTCTGGAATCCAGCCAGCAAAACTACGCTCATTGCCTGTGATCCCAGCTGCTGCACAGGAAGGATCCCCCCAGAAATTCACTAAAACTGAAGAACACCTGAGAATCCAACTTAAGAAAAAAAAAAAACAACAGTCTACCAGGCAAAATTTAAAATGCAAAATACACCTATCCACTAAGGTAGCTCCATTTCCAACACACTCATAAAAACCACACGGACTTCAGACACGCCACTGCCTGAGATGTTCCCACAAGTTTCCAAGCATCACCCTGCAGCCCTGCACAGGGAGCATGGCCAAAGCCTCCCCCAGCCCCAACATACCGGTGTGCCCTTTCCAGAAGGGAGAGAAGTAAATCAGTGTTTCCTATGGAGCACAGGATGAACCTTCCTGCTTTTAAGAGCTCTTGCTGTTTCCATAGTGAATGTCATTTACATGAAGGGATTATAAAGGTTCCCACATGAAAATGCATCTCTGGCATAACTACATTCTTTCAAGTTACTTTTCCCTCCCACTTGCATTAGTTCCTAGGTGAAAGGAAAATATTGACAAAAACAGGACATGAGGGGGACAAAAGACAACCACAGACTGAAAAACATGAAACTGTCAAGCCATCTACAATTCTTTTTTTTTTAAAGTCCTCATGGCAACTGGACAGCCTGAGATCAACTACACAGGGTAAAACACTTTAATTTATAGCCTAAGGGTTCTTCCATGTTTAAGAGGAAGGAGCATGTAAAGAAATACAATATCTTTCTCAGCCCGTCTGTTCTTTGAAATGTCTTCATTAAAATGGAGATTTTGACTTTTTGACTGTGAATAACAGAAAAAGGACAAACCTGGTTTCCAAGGATCTTCATCTGCAGACAGCACACACAAAGCTCCCCCTTCACTCTCACAACGATCACACTCATCTATCGCGGGCAGGTTTTCAGGGGGAAGGGCAGATGGGACCACCTCCAGCTCATGATGATTAGCTGAATTAGTCCTAATTACACCTTCATTTTATCATGAAGCAACTCTGAGAACAAAGCCAAGAATATGGACCTGAAGGACAGAAGGACTCGTACTTTCCCAAACCCAACTGGCAGCATGGCAGAGACCAGCACTGCATCCAGTATGTCACAGCCCATGCCACAGAGAGTACAAGTCACAAACCTGCCATAATAAAGCTGTTCCTTTTTTTTGTTTGTTTTTGAGGAGACTGGGAAGGGGTGGAAATCTTCTACATACATTGGCATTCAGCATTTCACCAACGCTGCAGTACAACCACAACTTGTTCAATGGTGATATGAGCTGGAGTGAATGTTAAGACTATGATTGCAGGAGCCACTCCTTTATAGCATCTGTGAGCTCTACCAAAATTCTACTCAGCATACTTATCCAGTTAGGATAGCAGCTGATACTTCATATATGCACAAGATCTGAACAGATTTCTTTTAGGTAGCTTAAATAATGGCTGTAATTAAGGATATATTAATCCTATCCCTCAGCTTTGCAGAGGTTGTGAACACAGTTGTGCAAACTGCTTAACCACACCACTGCAATAGCAGCAAATTTTCTCACTGCCACACATTTTTCGTAAACCCTTACAAATTAGTTTTAATAATCTGTTAATGTTGCAGCTTTATTTGGTGCATTGGTTACAATGTATCTATTTAAAATACAAACAGACATAAATTACTGGACATCTTCCAGGTGACCTACTAAAATTTTTTCACTTAATTGCACCTGATTCAATTAACAGTAGGACATTGGTAATTTTTTTTTTATGTAAATTGCATTGAACAGAAAGAATAGCTTTAAATAATTGCTTCCTATATTGAGTGATTTTCTGTGGAAAATACGTAAGAACTAAGAAATTTACTGACTACAGAATCCTAACGATAAATCACATGCTGGGGGGATATTAAACTAAATATAATTAAAATCAACCAAATTTTTCAATTGGTTGTTAATTATATAGACAGCAGAAAGATGCTGACTTAACTGTTAGTCCCTATATTCTTTCTTATATTTGTATTTTTTAATTAAAATCTGTTCAATCAGTACGTGCTCATCATGCCACTGACCAAAAAACACTGTAATCAGAAATAATACCATTGGAAGTGAAGATGTAGGAAGGATATACAAATTCTGTACAGGTGACAGAAGCATAAGGAAGAATTTTATTCACAGGTATACTTGAAAGGTTATACTGGTTTTATCTGCTCTGTGCAGCAGATTTTTCAGTCATGAGCCAAGAACTGTGGATTACTTGCATTCCATTTGCCAAATACAAAAGCTTTATTAGTCATAACAGCAGGGTTGTTCCAAACAGACAAAGAGATATAAATAATAATAATAAAAAAGACAGAAGAAGGAAAAGACTTGCCCCTTCTTCAGGGTTAGTTGTCTGTGGGCAGTTACGTATGACTTAGTGTGGCTTCATTTCTAATGCACGCTACAAGTAAAATGACTACAGTGTGGATTTGTGCTTTGATTTGTTGTCTTGCAAACAGAAGAATACTGATTTTAAGAGGCCATTCATTATGGCATTTGTACAAAAAGAAAAATGGTTAACCTATCTCACAGTTCTATACACATTCTGAATGTGTTTCATGAGAGCACATAAGGCTAACAATTTGGTAAGAATATTTCTGCATATATTTTCCTCTTTCAAATGTACAAATTGTGTTCTAAAACATTAGACAACTTTTTAAATGATAAATATGTGTCAGATCCACTGCAATGTATTTTAATAATTTGAAAATTAATTATAAATACTTGTTCTATTAAAGAACAGATAAAATGCTTTACCTCTTAGTGATTTTTTATTTATTATTCACCCTTTTATTCTAAGTACTGGCTTTTTCTTAGCTTGGGTATAACAAGCCAAGCGCTGCCCTCAACAATGCAGTCACAGTTCACGCTCTTAAATCGGCTGGAGCTCCACATTCACTGGGGGTAACATTCATCCTTTTGTGTCTTCTTTTTGCTTACAGACAAAAGATACGATCACTTTCCACAGCTCAAAATGAATGAAATGTGAAGCCAAGCTAAGAACCTACAGGAGTTCATCTAAAATAGAAAATGTTATTCTTCTTCTGAACACAAAACTAAAGTTCCAGAAATTTGCACTAGATACAACATGCATGGGCTACTAGTCACAGATGAAGCCATATGCTGCTACCATGACTAGAAAAATAATAAAGCTTTGAGATCCCAGTTATTTTCCAGTAAACCACAAAAAATCTCACATTTAAATCCATAGGCAACTTCTCCTAGCACATTTTCAGAACTGGAATATATGTCTAAAGAAATGTGTACATCTTTTCTCTGATGATCAATAAAAATTTAAAACAGATGGGTACAGAATCTTCCTATAGAAACTCTCACACACAATTAATCCAAAGCATCCAGGAAATGTTGTGTCTTACAAATTTAATCAATACTACCACTGCCTGTCTACAATATATGGAACATGTACTGAAGTTTCTTATACTGTAAGAATTGCCATCTATATATTCCCTTAATTTAAAATTGCCTTATTCTAATTTTGGTATGGGAAACCACGGAAAGAAAGGTATTTGTTTGTTTATACACTCATTATTTCAGTATTTACTGAATTATAGCTCAAGGTATCTTCTTAAAATATGTGGCTGTTTCATCACACTCTGCCATGCAAACTGCTGTGCTACTCAATGCAGTTATTCATAAATGACTATATAACCTAATGTATTTTGTTCAATTAGTCCCCATAAGTGTTTTTTTATTGACAAAACATAATTTAGTTTTATTAAATGTCACTGGAACATTGCTTCTGCCACGTAAGTGAGTATTAATGTCTCACTTTTTTGTTTCTTTAAAAAACAGATGGAAAAATTTAAGAATTAAGGAACAGCTTGAATGTCACTTACATGAAAATTGTACAAGTATGACATTATTGTCACTTTTGTTGCTTGCAGTAATTTAAAAAATTATCTAAGTTACTTATCACCATAAAAACCTGGCACTACTGAAAGAGAAAATGTGTTACGCTCTAGCTAAAACAAAAAAAAATTGCATGATTTTATTCAAGTGGGCTCTCTGAATGTAGCATTTAAATTACCATTGTTCTACCTTCAAAATACAAGCCAGTTAAAAATATGTCTTAATCACAGCTGCATTATCCTCACAACAGAACTAAAGTTATATGCAAGTCTTGATTTTCATATTGTACAGCAGCCTCCACTGAGTGGAACTTCAGAAATATCCCTACCTCACCAGGAAAGAAAAAGACAGACTGTATAAAGAAAGATTATGTCCTTTCCTCTCAACAATTCCTGAACAATATTAAATTAACAAACCTCTCTTTCTTCATAATGACTTGCACACCAGTATTTTCCCATGCAAAAAGGATGGTACAACTTTTCAACTCCTAGCACCTACCAAAATCTCCATGAAAGATGTAATTTATATATTTTCTGTAAATCTTACCATTATAATCCTATTGGGGTGTAATTGCTGTGGCTAATATTCTTACCCTGTTATGAAAATGCTCAACATAAATGTGGCACTGAGTTGTTAAGATAATACATGATCATGCTGTGAGAGGGTAATACCTATACAATAGCCCTTGCCAATACCATAAATCTCTTTATTAGACAACAACCTATTACAGGAGATCTACTTAACTGTTTCCCTACTTAGAGGGCCATTTGGTGTTACAATAACAAGCTGACTTTTCACATTAGAAAGGATTAGGCAGTATAAATAATAAATTGACACAGAGTTACTACTCTTTTAGATATGGTATATCTTTCTGGGTGTTTAAAAAGAGAATCCAAACTAAACCCCTAAGACTAAGTTAGGCTGAATGTATACTAAGTTTAAACTTTTGTTTGTTTAAGCTAACAAAAAGGAAAAAAAAATAAACTCATTGACCAATTTACGCCACAGATTTATTACAGGAGAGAATATTACAGAAACCTGTTTCTGTTTTATGGATCTGCATACATACTGCTTTATTTCCGAAGAATATCATAGCAAATCATCTTTAAATTTACTGAAATATTTTAAAGCAAAAATGATTGCCACCACTTTTCCATAGATAAATAGTACAAAATTTATCCAAGGACCATCTATTATGCTTCTTGCTCAGCAAGTGAAATTGTATTATATATGAATTGTTTTCTTCTCTGAAGCCTTAACTTTTTGAAGGATCATACACTTTTATCATCCAGATAACTACAATACAAATTATAAAGCCTGCAATACACCGAATGATTTCTTTCATTGTGCTAAATTAAGGAAATAGCACTACCTAAAGCACAAATGTCTTATTCTTCAAGCTAGTTTTTAAGTTACAGTTTACAAATAAACCTAGGCTAAGACATTCCTTGCTCTTTGTTGTCAGCATTTATTAAGGCTTAAGACAGAAATCCTTACAACTGTTTGCCTGGTTTAGTCCCCGACTGTATCAATTCATCAATTCAGATGAAACTCATTCACCTCTTTAACTTATTCATTTCCTAACATTTTAAATAGAGAAAAAGCAAAATGAAGAGTTAGCCTTTCATCAGCAGTCACTGTGATTCTGATCCATAACACTGCTTGCGTAAATAGAAAATACTTACCTCCTGCTTTTTGGCTGCCACACTACTGTGCACAAGATGTGGTGAAGACCTGGAAGTACTCTGCTGTCTCTCTCATGCTGACGTGACATTTTTAGAATCTGAGAAGACAGTTTATGCAACAAAAATCTTCTTCCTCTTATACAGAATACCAAAACTGTCCTCTTGCACCTCGACTAGCAGGGATTGTTTTCCTTATCTCCTTTTTAAACTTCTGATAAAAAGGCACTTCCTTGAATTATGAAGTATTTTTTTAAGTTGGCTTGTGCTTATTGATGTTTTAAAATCTTTGCCCACTGTGATTTGCTGTTACTGGTGGACAGCCTTTTTAAAAGCTGTCTTGCAGAGCCCTTCTGCTCTGCATAACAGAGAAGGCACTGTGAAATGAAATTGTACTTACTGGAAACAATTCAGCCCTGAATGCCTTGATTACTCTGATTATCTCATATACAAGCTCCCTCTGCAGGTAATAATAAGAATGAGCAAAAATATGTGAAAAATGTGGGCAACAGCCGGCATAGAAACCAAATAATCAATCATCATTGTATAGAAACTCCCCCAGAAATCCTTCTCCGATGTTATCCAGCATAAGGAAGTAACTCAGAATACATCTTCCTCCTTTTTTCCCCAGCTCTCTCCTCTTGTCTCCTCGAAAAAGTTAAACTTTCAGCTTTAGTCTTTCCTATATCAAGTCACACAAATTTCTTTCCCCAAAGTCATCTAAATGCTTTCAGTGCAGAAAAAAGTAGAAGAAAGAACGAAAATTTAAAAAATACTCTGCTTATCAAGAACTAAACAAATATAAAAGACCATCCCAAACAGTAAATGCATCATCCCATCTGATGCATTTATCTAACTGAAATCCAACCAAACAGCAGTATCCCTTCATTCTATTTACTGCTAGGAGGAAAAACCTAATGCAACTTTTGGATACAATTACACATGCACGCCATCAAAGTTTAAAATGCAATTGAACTGAGTGGTAAATTATCTTGAAAATTAAATTATTAAAAAAAAAATCCTAGAAATTTAAATGAAATCATGAAGTAACAATCTAGTATTCATCCAACTGGAAACAAACTGCTTTTCTTGCAAAAGACTTCACCCATACCTTAAAATGGCTCAAGTTTGTTTTTTACCATGGTGGCATGAGCTTTCTAGATAAAAATCCCTTCAATGCAAACGGGACAAAGCTTCTGTGAATGAAGCTATAAATATTAAGTACATCGTAATTAAGCTTTCATCCTATCTAACCTTTAGCACATACTCAAAAAACTGGGAAGCCATCAGGCAACATTAATTTCTCTTCTCACACAGTGAGAATAAATGTGTGCCCGTGGTTTTGTTTCTCTTACAAAGCGAAATCTCACTTTCTGAAAGTAGTGACCTTAGACTCATGAAGAACATTCATAAAATAAATGCATATGCATTGGGCATAAAGTCACATATGCCCTGCATCAACTTTAATTTTCACTAGGAAAATAAGCTCCAAAATACAACCCTTCAAGGTTTCAATATCAGCTTTAAAAAAAAAAGAAATAAAAAAAAGGAGAAAAACCCCAATCACAAACAAACAAAAAAAACCAAAACTAAAAACAAATAACACGGGAAAATACTCCTGATATTTCAGTATGGCTAGAGCCATTACAAAGGACAAATATATAAGAAAAATTTTGGGTGCTCACTTCAAGATGATGAGACTGCTGCAAATAAAGATATTCCACCAGCAAAGAGCTCTAACAGTTGGATCATTAACCAGTTACTATGAGATACTATTATACACCTGCTCAAATGAGGAAAAAAAGAAAGCAGGGATTAAAAAAAAAAAAAAAAAAGAAAAAGAAAGCAACAACTTTTCGGAGAGATGATGCTCCATTCAAGCACGGGTAAGATTACTGCCTGAAGGGCAAAAGGATTTCTTCTCAATTTCAAGTTATGTCAGCCTGCACCTCCCCTCCAAAACACCTCCCAGTCTCAACCCGTTTTCCTGGCACAGAAGCTCAGCCAGGAATATGCCACTGCTGAGGCTCTTTCTCTCCTACAAGCACTTTATACTGATTTACACAAGAATCAGCCTCACCAATTGACAGTCTGCGTTTAAGAAATTCTTATTAGACTGAAGTAAATAAAAGCTGCTGCAGACACTGCCAACAAAATAGTTATGAATTGGTCTTCTATAGAATATTCATTTTGTTCAAAATGAAGATGCAATCATTATTCATTCTGGGAAAGCAGATTTTTTCAAACTGGTCACTTCACATTGAAAAAGTCTAAAAAATAGTGTAACAGTCTAACGAGAGGATGTCTGGATCAGATGATAGGAATTCTGCCTACCATCAACACAGGCATCGGGAATTTGCCAGAGAAATGCAGAGTCAACAGCAGAACTTGTTCTCAGAAATATTTTCTTAAAATGTCACTTTATTTAGAAGCAATGTTGCCTACTGTGAGGGAATTGTTTCTGAACACTGCTCACCCCAGCGCAGACTGAAGTGCTGTAAGAAATCACAAATATGGTACTGTAAGAGAATATATAGAAAAGTGAATTAAAGTCCCCTTCTGGCATGTGATCGCTCTCCACCACTGCAGCACTGATTTCACAGTAAGGCTCTCTCTCAAAGCACACCCGAGCCCATCAACAGCAGAGCAAGTCTGATAGGAACAAGGTCGGTCATCCCCTCCCCAGCTGCCAGAAACAACTTTTAACAGTAATCGGCGTTATTATTCTGTCATCTGGATTCAGAGCCCTAATCGGTGCGAGGTGTCGACTGATGGGAAAATACCAACAGAGGGCACAAAGGAAAGCAGCAACACAACCAAAACGAGAGACAGGGGATTTTATCACATCCACAGGCAACTGGATAAACAGAAGTACTCTAATTTTTAAAGCATAACTCTCCAGTGATAAATCGTTTTGCTGCTGCTTTGCTGATATTATCTATTTTTCCAGCAGTTGCAGACACAAATGTAACCATCCATGATGGAGCTGGCTGCTCCCACACTGTCCCCAACACAGGAAGCGCCAAAGAAGCCCAAGAAATGGGAAAATTCCCTTCTTTACTATAAAAGGCATGAACACTCCCACACCTATCCATGAATCAAGACATGCCTTATTTAAGTATTAAATACAACTTGTGTAGTATCAGAACTCAGGATCTTAAATAGCATTCTTCATTCATGCTATTTCATTCCAGCTTTTGTAGCCCGTTGCAATCAAGTAACACATCATTGATATATAAACATAGTAAAAAAAAAACAAACCACTAATCTGTGTTACATTTTAGAAAAAGTGCTCCCCCTTTTCCCTATATTGACTGTTTTGCAAAAGAAAGTAACTTTCTTGAGTGATAAACACATTGTAAAACATTGGTAAAGAAAAAAGATTTCAGAGTTATTTAGTACACCAAGGAACAAGACTGAAACTATAAGGTATTTGTATGAGGACATAGCGTAAAATAAATCTCTTATGACAAAAAAAAAACCTTCATTACATTAAAAGGAAAATATTCCTAATTACTGCATCTACGTAAGAAACACAAGTAGCTTCTTATTAGCTCTAACTAGATTTTCTCTTTAGCTAGCTAGCCTCACTACTGAAACACAAACAATGGTACTTAAATATTTTTGTGTAAATGTTAGTGTTTATAATGTGCTCCTAAGAGATTAAGATTAGAAAAAAAAATAACCACACAACTAAGACAGGCCCTATTTTTCTCAGCCCATGATCACTTGTCAAGCCATGATTAATGCTGTGCTCTGTAGAGGGAGACATTACATCTAGGCTACAACAGACCTAAATTTTACCCTAAGGCAGAAGTCTGATTTAAACATCTCTATTCAAAGTGACATTTGTCCTCTCTTTTCAACCAGTTTCCTCTGAAATTCCAGTAAACTGACTTTGCGACCTACAAATGGTCCATTGATTCTAACTTGTCGTGTTGCCTGTCCTTGTAGCAAAGTTAGTTTTGGTGACTGAATGAAGCAAGATGCTATGCATTCAACAAAAATCCAGGAGCAAAGTCCATTAGGTGCTCTATTAAATGCTCTGTTGGATAAAAGCACGTAGAATTCATGGCTATAAGGATTCCAGCTTTCACAGAAGAGCTAAAGATGAATACTGAGGTCAACATTAAAAATCAGAAAATATCTTTTTATTGAGAAGTAACAATGGCCTTCATATTCTGAGGTGATGAGCAAAGATTTTTTTTTTTTTTTGTATCACAGACAAGAACATGACATGAGCATCGTCAGAGCCACCCTGGAAAGTAATTACATTTTATCTCTTACCTTTCACTCTGAAATGTCTGCTAAGGTATTTACATTTGTCTGTTACAAGAACAACAAGTGAAAAAACTAGTTGTTATCACTTATCTCAAGTAAATACTATTTCTCCAGTGAATGGTATTATTCCATCTATTTTATAAAGTTATTGTTAGATCCTCCGATTTATCTGTAACTGCTGTTGTAGGAATAAAAATAAGACATGCTTATACTTTATAAAGAAATAGACAAATAGCAGACCTGGACATGTAGAATAGTCAATATCCTTCTTACTGAACATGAAAAATGGCAACATTTGATAATACTAAGCAATTTAGACAGTGCTGGCAAGTTCCTACTAGCCAAGGTAATCTTATTTCTGGTGCTTTTCAGGGTAAATTGATTTTTTTTCCTCCTCTTAGCTGCTCTGATAATTGAACGAACGTATACAAGTGTGATGGGATTTTATTGAGTAGACAACACACAAAACATTCCACAAACATGGAATATCTTACCCTTAAAAAAGGAATTTCTTTTGTAATTAAACAAACTGCATTTAAGCTTGCTTTGTGCCAGAGTAACAATCAACAGCATTTTGCTAGACTGCACTCTACCTGCAGGTGTTGAGCATTGTGCTTGCTTCGGTCAGGCTGCATGGCTTTTTACTATCCTATGTTTGTACAAAATTTGTGTAAATGGCAAGTAAGAGTTGGCTGAATCATTAGAGTACCTCATGAAAATGAGAAAGAAAGAATTCATGACATATGCATATGACATATTCTTTTAAAACCCATAAAATGCTCCATTAAATGCAACAATCCATAACCTCGAGATGTTACAATTCTGGATTTGAAGACTTTTTTCCTTCCTCCTTTTGGAATCAATTTCTAGCTAACTATCTCTAGTTTGCATCTAGAGAATGCTGTCAGATCGTAACACTCGCTAAGCAAGAGTATTTCTGTAACTAAATTGCTGATATTAAGCGACACAATCTTCCCAGTCCATGCTGTAGAAACACATCTCGTATATTACAGGCTGAAAGAAACATGAACTCCTAGAAAATTATCTGTTGAAGAGGGCTTTAAGTCTGTCATCTTTTGCCTTTTAAATGAATAATGTTAAAAGGAATCACATTTGCTAAATAAAGACTAGAAGTATTTTCCACACCAGGTATATATTCAAATTAAATCACAAGTTACCAATATTCCAGACCCACCTGCTACTTTTATTTTAAAAATTGTTGGAAACAAAATGCAGCTATGTTTGAAAATTCTTTAAATATTAAACACGATTTAAGCGTATTGAAAATGGCCTTATAATAGGTTGTTGTTTTTCCAGTTTTCTTGACATTCAGTTACAGCCATGATAGTTCAAAATTTTCACCTGATTTAAACAGAGGGTAATTTTAAAAATAAAAGATAGCTTTTAAGTTTAAAAGCTGCACATAAATACTTAAGGAGGTGAATTTCTTGTGATTTCAAATCACTTTTGTACATCACAAACATCAATCCCAAAAAATGCTTTGAAAGAGTCTGCTTACCATGACATCTCCAAAAACCAGGACTGACTACAAATTTCACTGGCCTGTGCTCTGAACTGTTTTGGTTCATAACTGCCTGCCTGTCTAGCTGTGCATGGATATGGATTCCATTACACACCACATGTAGTTTAACTTCTTCACTTGCAGCTGACTAGCTGGAAATCACTATTTGTTACTCCCAGTTTCTGTATAATCAGTCATCCACAGATATTCCTTAGTGGAAATGCAAGGAATCATAGAGCATTTTTTGACAGAAAGTGTTACTGGTAGGTTGTTTGTCACTAATATCAGGCATGGCGCAATCCCCAGCAGGAGCCATACTACAAGGGATGGTAGTAACAGTATTTTCTTACAGGTATGTCAACATTTTAGGTGGACACAGGATGAGCAAGGGCTTGGAAATACATAAACTTTCAGTCCAAATTTCAGCAAAAAACTTATGATTGTGTTTCTGTGCTGCCTAGATGTCAAACAATTCTTTCTACTGTACGGTTTTTATAATTTACATGAATTTATGACACACTATCTAGAAATGTATTTCAAACAAAACTTTGATAAATATTTTGCCTAACTGGAAACTTCTCTCTCCAAAACCAGTAAGTGAAAATTATGGACTTTTTAAAAAAAATGTATTTCAAAATTCTTGCTAATTCTCTTCATCACAATTATTCTCATTAGAAAAATATCATCAAAATGTCATGTCTATATATCACATTTTCAGAATAAAATCAATCATATTATTACATACTATTAACCATAAAGACTACAAACTCAAACTCCTATGACTATAATGCCTTGCTTATTTAAATTTTAATAAGGTGCTTCCTTACTAGAGACCAGGATTCCTGAGTAACCCCCTTTCCTGACTTTATGCATTAAAAGTGGTAAGAGATAAATAAAACATTGAGAAAGCCTCTGAAGTGATCAAATAAGAACTAACTAAGCACACTTTGGTTTTTTTTAAGCTTTCCTCTTGCTCATTTTAAGACGGGAAACACCCAGAAGCCTGGTGTTAATGTCTCTGCTGATTGTGAAAATTGCAGCAATAAAAACTCCAACTGCTTGTTTTAAATTAAGACTTGCAAGACTACATGTGAGATCTGTATCTTTACATTAGTTTTTATAACATTTGGAAGTTTGGTTGCCTGCTTTGATGTTGGTCTATTAATGAGAAGGGGAGCCAAAGCCAGAAAAAAAAATGTTTACTGGAAATGCTCAAGTCAAAACCTGAAGTAATTGGTTTGTTCTACCCCACATGATTCAACACCCTGATTCCCCCAACTACCAGCTCCCTGAGCTATCTGAGTCTATGCTTCTTTACTGTTGCCAACACATAGTAACCCACAGTGATTGAAAATGGCAGCTGAAGTGCTGCTGCAGCACATTAATTTTTCTCTAAGTGGTCCAATTTTGTCATCTGAATGTTGAAAATCTTCTTTTTACTACTTTTTTACTTTTAGAGGTTTGTCAAATTTGCAGTTGCCGTCACATAAACCAAGATGCAACATTTCCAAGACAATTTTTAGATTATCCCTAATAGCTGAAAGGATAATTCACTTTCTTTATAGCCCTCTGCATTCAAAGCAGACTAGTTAACAGCAACTTAAGTGTGATAATGGCAATTACATCAATATGTTCCTTTTACACCACCAAAAGATCCTGCTTCAGACAGCTGAAGACATTAGGTAAATAAACTGCTGGAAATTACCCGAAAGTAATTATGTAATTTTAGGACCACTAAATACATCTATTTACAAAATGCCCACATAGCCGTGTCCATCTAGGAATAGCAGAAATCCATATAAATTACTTGATCAACTGCAGTGTCTTTCACCAAGACATACCATACTCAGTTCCTTCATTACATGAAAGGAAATTGAAGCCTGAAATTGAATATCCTACTCTAAAGGGACATCACTTTCATGGCAATAAAAGAAACAACCCCCCGAAAGGTGAACCACCAGAAAAAAATATATATAAACAAACAAACAACCGCCCCCCTCAAACAACAGACCAAATGCTACATATCATGATTACATATCAAATGCTACATATCATAAGAGTGACTTGTATCAACTTTTTAAAAACACAAAATACGTGTTTTAGTATCTGTATTATTCAAGTAAAAGGTTTGGAAAGCAGCAATAGGCAAGGAAAATTTAGGAAGTTCTTTTTTGCCAAAGATATAAACCAGATTACAGTTCCCAAGAAACATCTGGTCCCTGGAAAAGGTCCCAATTTATTGATGGATAACTGGATTTTTCTTGGCTTTTGGGTTGCTGGATTATGAATATTGATTTGCACAGGTAATAAAAGGGTAGGCCAGGCCACATCCCTATTCAAACTCAAGAAAACAGTAACAAAAGAATAAAAAACTATGAATATGTAGTCTCATAAAACAACTTGCAATGAGACAAATGTTCTACACAGACACCAAAAGAGCACTCCTGCCATAGCTGGTTTCGAATTATTTATTATAGGGTAATACTAACCACAAATTAGGTTATCTCAGTAAACACAGTATCACTGATTAAATGAGATTACAAGAATTACTCATTTTCACTTTTTCTAGGATGAAAAGGAAATGGAAGCATATGGCCGGTGGTGATCAAAACTTCTTTTAAAACTCTCCATAAAAATATCTATTATTCCAGGCTACCCACCCATTAAGGAAGGAAGCATATTTGTTTCAAAGGCCTGGAACCGAGAGGTCTTTTATTACAAGATTTCATTTGTTTTCTGAAGTAATTAGAAGATCTTCCCCATTCATCCCTCCACGCAGTAACGTGCAGGCCATACCCAGAGCATGAGCGCGGGAGAAAGGGCTTTCTAAATCCCCCTCCCAGAGAGGAGGAATCAGAAACCACGCCACAGTGCCCGTCATAAAAGGTCACTTTTTTTGCTCGGAACAAACCATTAATCAATAGAGTGTAATTGTCCGAGCGCTCGCAAGGGCTCTGCAGCGGAGGGACCTTGTTTTTCACTCGCATAATTGCAAAACAGCTAAAGTTCAGGAACACAACCCAAATCCACCTCCCCATTTTACCCCTTTACAATTCCCGCTGCCCTTTGGGCCTCTTCTTGGAAGCAAATGGAAGACAAGCTGAAGTTTTCTCAATTGAGCCGGAGCTAAGAAACCTTTGATATGCTAATACCCTCCTTCAAACGGTAAGAATTCACACTTGCATTAATTCAAACAATTTCTGCAGAATGATGCGAAATGGCACCTCTTTTCGTGGCAAGCAACAAAAGGAGGGAGCCGAGGCGTCTGAGGAAACCAAACAGCAGAACATTTGTTCCGCAGGATTCCTTCCGTCGCGCACAGGGGCATTTCTGGGCAAAGAAAACACACCTGAGCACCAGCAGAGCTCTTTACTTTCTGACAAACCGCGCTCAAA
This sequence comes from Anthoscopus minutus, assembly GCA_013399455.1. NCBI lineage: Eukaryota > Metazoa > Chordata > Aves > Passeriformes > Paridae > Anthoscopus > Anthoscopus minutus. The sequence continues at coordinate 46,496 of VWYI01035351.1, read as the reverse complement.
TCCCAGCAGGGCCGGCGCAGACTAACAACAAGATGTTATTTTTAGAGCCAGACACAGCAACGGTGCCTCATGACACACTGTTTTCTGTCTCCAGATGGCCCCAGATTTCTACATGTGAAAATAAATAGAAATAAAAAGAAAAGAAAAAAACCCCCACAAAACCAAAAACAAAAAGAAAAAAAAAAGTTGTTCTCACCCTACAGCCGACCAAGGGTAATTTATTCCTCTTCCCACAGCCACCCCCCACCTAGCACGGGCCGGGAGCCGGGCGCTCGGCAGAGTTACACGAATAAACCCGCAACAGGTAATTATTTAGCGAACGGATGCAACTTTGCGCGCTGCGCGGGGTGCGCCGCGGAGCACAGGGCCTGCTCGGCGGGCGGACCCCGGCCCGCAGCCCCCGCGGCGGGGCGGCAGCGGCGGCG